>JAPXFY010000029.1:14741473-14753973 GCA_030674185.1 Monoplex corrugatus
ACTTACATCTCTACCATCACCACACAGTGATGTATGTATCCTCTACTGCATTTATGCAAAACCAGGGCAAGAACAAACTGAACGAATGAATAAATGTATGTATGAACGAATAGAATCAAAGTCTTAGATAGAAAGACAGACCACCAGAAGAGGAAAAGGAAAGGAAACAGAAAGAGAGAGACAAAAAGAAAGAAGGAACGAAAAGAAAAAAAAAAAGAGGTGAGATTAATGCATACGAACGAGGCACAAAAAATGGAAATAATAGCAAGAGACATGTTTACTACTAAGCTCATGCAAAAAGCCGTACCACCCTTCCTATCCCTTTGAACCTATAACCCCACGAGGTCACCTTGACCCACACCATCCACTCCATGATGGAATAATGATGATAGGCAGGGGAGGTAATGAGGCGGAAAGGTCAGTGACGTCATGTCCCTCGTGGAATCTGCAGACTGACAGACATTTTGTCTCATTATTTGGCCATGTTTCCACTTCCCCACACCTCTCCTGCTTATTTCACCCCCCTGTCCCATCCACCCTTTTCTTTTTCTCCAAGGCTGGTGAATTGGGTGGAACGTCAGAGAAGAATAAGAATGGGGGAATTAGGAATTACTACGAAGAGGGAGTGAGGCTGACTGTCTGAAGAGAGCACGAGAGGAGAGACGAAAATGCCAGTGGCGGAGGGTGAGGATGAGGAGTAGGGTCGGAATGGGAGAAGAGAGAATTGGGTAAAATATGTCTTCAAAAGAAAAGACGACACAGATAATCGGATAAGAAGATAAGAAGGAGGAAACAAAGGCTAAGACAGACAATGATATACTGGGATATCACAATTGGTGAAACATAGAATGGAAGGAATCTTTTATTTAATGTCTGTTCACAATAGTGATTTTAGACACACACACACACACACACACACACCACACACACACACACACACACACACACACACACACACACACACACACACACACACACACACACACACACACACACACACTCTCTCTCTCTCTCTCTCTCTCCTCTCTCTCACACACACAAAGAGAAAGAAAAGGAATCGGACAACAAAAAACAAAGCAAAAAAGTTTGGGATGGGGATGGGTTGTGGAAGTTTGAATTTAAGTAGGGGAACAGTTACAATTAATAATACATAAAAAATAGACAAGTGCAAATTAGTCTTGAGATGTCGGGCTCAACCTACTGTGTCATGCAGAGCTGATATCAGAGGTGTATAGAAATACTTCTGGAAAGAGACAAAAAAAAAAAAAAAAGAAAACAGTTGGCGGTTTGTATTTGGTTTTGAGGGTTTAGTTCTTCTTAGTTCCACCTATCCTGCAACCAGTATGCTAGTTGAAGTCACTCATACAAGAAAGAAAAAGAACTACATATATCATAATGTACCATTACAACTGACATTCACAGTGCGTCCCTTAATATAGTAGTAAAAACAAAACAAAACAAAACAAAAACAAACAAACTAGAACAAAAACAAACAAACAAACAAACAAGTCAAACGAGCAAACAACTGCCTACTAAATGGATGGATTGAAAATGAATGATTTGGTTAACCAAATCACACACAGACCATATCACACATTTTTTCTGTCTGTCTGTCTGTCTGTCCGTCTCTCTGTCTGTCTCTATCTGTCTCTGTCTGTCTGTCTGTCTCTCTATCTCTCTGTCTCTACTTCTCTCTCTCTCTCGGTCCCCCCTCCCCTCTCTCTCTCTGTCTTTGTCTCTGTCTCTCTGTCTGTCTCTGCCTCTCTCTCTCTGTGTCTCTGTTTCTCTCTCTGTGTGTGTCTCTCTCTCTCACACATACACACACGCACACACACACAGAATAGATCCATTAGAGCATAATGCTATTATTTCCAATTAATAAACACGTTTTTAAAGTTTCAAGTTTAGTATCTTTCTCTTTTCCTCTCTCTTCATATCTCCTGGGCCGGATGTTAAAAGATATGGTGCTTATGTAACTATTCTTGAAAACAAAAAGATGTTTCTGTTCTTGTTATCCATCCCTTGAGCTTCTACATCATCATGTCTCTCGTCAAATAAACACCCCATTCTTAAGATTATGGCTAAACGAATATACCAGCAGTCATGTTGACGCAATACAACACCTCTAAGGCCTGGTTCACATTTGTTCCCCCACGGCTCTGTCTTTCTTTTCCTGTTATTATTTTTTCCCACCACAAGTGTCCTGAAGAACGAAAGGAATTGCTGGGAGTACTTCACTTCTTAAATGATGAGCTTTAATTAGTGGGCAGGAGAAATGGGACTTTTTTTTCACTTAATTTACGTCCATGATGGGCACATAAAACTTCATTAACTAGAGATCATTAGAGTCCAGGCAAGCATGATATTGCCACCCCTCAGTGGACTCGGAGAAAAGCGTGACGAATTTGGTTCTCCATTTGGTTTCTGGAAGTCTTGGATAGGGTGTGGGCCTTTGCTGTTAGATTGCAAGTGTCTTTTTTGTTTTGTTTTGTTTTTAGTGTGTTTGTTATTTGTTTTCTTCTTTGGGGGAATTTTTCATCAGGTTTTTTTGTTTTTTTTTTTTTTGTATTCATGGTATGTGTGTGTGTGGGCCTGGGCTATTAGGTTGCAAGTGTCTGGATTTTTTGGCGTTTTTTTCCCTTTGTTTTCTTCTTTGAGGGGTCTTTTCACCAGTCTCACAGTGCGTCCCTTCAATGTAGTAGTTAAAAAAGCCAAACGAGCAAACAACTGTCTAATAAATGGATGGATTAAAAATGAATGAATTGGTTAACCAAGGACTGTACATGTAATTCACACAAAGACCATATCACACAATTTCCTGTCAGTCTGTCTGTCTGTCTCTCTTTCTCTCTCTCTCTCCTCCCTCTATGCCTCTCTCTGTCTCTGTGTCTGTCTATCTACCTCTGTATCTGTCAGTTTGTCTGTCTGTCTCTCTCTCTCTGTCTCTGTCTCTTAGGATAGATCCATTAGAACATAATGCCATTATTTCCGAACAATAAACACGTTTTTAAAGTTTAAAGTTCAGTTTCTTTCTCCCCCCCCCTCTCTCTCTCTCTCTGTCTCTCTTAGGATAGATCCATTAAAACATAATGTTATTATTTCCGAATAAAAGTTTCAAGTTTAGTTCTTTTTCTCATTCTCTCTCCTTTTATCTCCTGAGGTGGATGTTAAAGAAAATAATGTGCTTATATAACTATCTTTGAAACTTAAAAGATGTTTCTGTTCTTGTTCTCCATCCTTTGAACTTCTACATCATCATACCTCTCTTCAAATAAACACCCCATCCTTAAAATTATGACTAAAACGAAAATACCAGCAGTCATTTAGACGCAATACAACAACTCTAAGGCCTGGTTCACATTTGTTCCCCCACGGCTCTGTCTTTCTTTTCCTGTTATTATTTTTCCCACCACAAGTGTCCTGAAGAACGAAAGGAATTGCTGGGAGTACTTCACTTCTTAAATGATGAGCTTTAATTAGTGGGCAGGAGAAATGGGACTTTTTTTTCACTTAATTTACGTCCATGATGGGCACATAAAACTTCATTAACTAGAGATCATTAGAGTTCGGGCAAGCATGATATTGCCACCCCTCAGTGGACTCGGAGAAAAGCGTGACGAATTTGGTTTTCCCATTTGGTTTCTGGAAGTCTTGGATAGGGTGTGGGCCTTGGCTGTTAGGTTGCAAGTGTCTTTGTTTTGTTTTTATGTGTTTGTTATTTGTTTTCTTCTTTGGGGAAATTTTTCATCAGTTTTTGTGTGTGTTTTTTTTGTATTCATGGTATGTGTGTGTGTGGGCCAGGGCTATTAGGTTGCAAGTGTCTGGATTTTTTGGCGTTTTTTTTCCCTTTGTTTTCTTCTTTGAGGGGTCTTTTCACCAGTCTCACAGTGCGTCCCTTCAATGCAGTAGTTAAAAAAGCCAAACGAGCAAACAACTGTCTAATAAATGGATGGATTAAAAATGAATGAATTGGTTAACCAAGGACTGTACATGTAATTCACACAAAGACCATATCACACAATTTCATGTCAGTCTGTCTGTCTGTCTGTCTGTCTGTCTCTGTGTCTCTTTCTCTCTCTCTCCCTCACTCTATGCCTCTCTCTGTCTCTGTGTCTGTCTATCTACCTCTGTATCTGTCAGTTTGTCTGTCTGTCTGTCTCTGTCTCTGTCTCTGTCTCTTAGGATAGATCCATTAGAACATAATGCCATTATTTCCGAACAATAAACACGTTTTTAAAGTTTAAAGTTCAGTTTCTTTCTCCCCCCACCCTCTCTCTCTCTCTCTCTCTCTGTCTCTCTGTCTCTCTTAGGATAGATCCATTAAAAGATAATGTTATTATTTCCGAATAAAAGTTTCAAGTTTAGTTCTTTTTCTCATTCTCTCTCCTTTTATCTCCTGAGGTGGATGTTAAAGAAAATAAAGTGCTTATATAACTATCTTTGAAACCTAAAAGATGTTTCTGTTCTTGTTCTCCATCCTTTGAACTTCTACATCATCATACCTCTCTTCAAATAAACACCCCATCCTTAAAATTACGACTAAAACGAAAATACCAGCAGTCATTTAGACGCAATACAACATCTCTAAGGCCTGTTTCACATTTGTTCCCCCACGGCTCTGTCTTTCTTTTCCTGTTATTATTTTTTTTCCCGCCACAAGTGTCCTGAAGAACGAAAGGAATTGCTGGGAGTACTTCCACTTCTTAAATGATGAGCTTTAATTAGTGGGCAGGAGAAATGGGACTTTTTTTTTCTTTTAATTTACGTCCATGATGGGCACATAAAACTTCATTAACTAGAGATTATTAGAGTCCAGGTAAGCATGATATTGCCACCCCTCAGTGGACCTAGAGAAAAGCGTGACGAATTTGGTTCTCCATTTGGTTTCTGGATGTTGTGGATAGGGTGTGGGCCTTGGCTGTTAGATTGCAAGTGTCTTTTTTGTTTTGTTTTGTTTTTGTTTGTTTGTTATTTGTTTTCTTCTCTGGGGGAACTTTTCACCATTTTTTTTATTCATGGTATGTGTGTGTGTGGGCCTAGGCTATTAGGTTGAAAGTGTCTGTTTTTTTGTTGTTGTTTTTTTCCTTGATTTT
Organism: Monoplex corrugatus; assembly: GCA_030674185.1. Classification (NCBI taxonomy): domain Eukaryota; kingdom Metazoa; phylum Mollusca; class Gastropoda; order Littorinimorpha; family Ranellidae; genus Monoplex; species Monoplex corrugatus. The sequence goes on from JAPXFY010000029.1 coordinate 14,746,567, forward strand.
CTTCTTTGAGGGGTCTTTTCACCAGTTTCACAGTGCGTCCCTTCAATGTAGTAGTTTAAAAAAGTCAAACGAGCAAACAACTGTCTAATAAATGGATGGATTAAAAATGAATGATTTGGTTAACGAACGACTCTACATGTAAATCACACAAAGACCATATCATACAATTTCTCTGTCTGTCTGTCTGTCTATCTGTCTGTCTGTCTGTTTATCTGTCTGTCTGTCTGTCTGTCTCTGTTTATCTTTCTATCTCTCTCTCTCTGACTCTGTGTCTGTCTATCTACCTCTGTCTTTGTCTGTCAATCTGTATGTCTGTCTGTCTGTCTGTCTCTCCCTCTCTGTCTCTCACTCTTAGGATAGATTCATTAAAACATAATGCTATTATTTCCGAATAAAAAACACGTTTTTATAACTTTTGAATTTAGTTCTTTTTCTCATTCTTTCTCCTTTTGTTTCCTGGGCTGGATGTTAAAAAATAATGTGCTTATATAACTATCTTTGAAACCTAAAAGATGTTTCTGTTCTTGTTCTCCATCCTTTGAACTTCTACATCATCATACCTCTCTCCAAATAAACACCTCACCCCTAAGATTATGGCTAAAACGAAAATACCAGCAGTCATTTAGACGCAATACAACACTCTAAGGCCTGTTTCACATTTGTTCCCCCACGGCTCTGTCTTTCTTTTCCTGTTATTATTTTTCCCACCACAAGTGTCCTGAAGAACGAAAGGGGTTGCTGGGAGTACTTCACTTCTTAAATGATGAGCTTTAATTAGTGAGCAGGAGAAATGGGACTTTTTTTCTTTTAATTTACGCACATAAAACTTCATTAACTAGAGATCATTAGAGTCCAGGCAAGCATGATATTGCCACCCCTCAGTGGACCCAGAGAAAAGCGTGACGAATTTGGTTCTCCATTTGGTTTCTGAAAGTCTTGGATAGGGTGTGGGCCTTGGCTGTTAGATTGCAAGTGTCTGTTTTTGTTTTTTGTTTGTTTCTTTTGCCTTTGCTTCTTTGAGAGAAATTTTCACCAGTTATTTATTCATGGTGTGTGTGTGGCTGAGTGGGATGTGTGTGTGTGTGTGTGTGTGTGTGTGTGTGTGTGTGTGTGTGTGTGTGTGTGTGTGTGTGTGTGTGTGTGTGTGTGTGTGTGTGTGTGTGCGGTGTGTGTGTGTGGATGAATGTGGATGCATTTTGGTTTCTCTGTTTGATTGTTTGTTTGTTTGTTTGTTTTTATTAAAATTCCCTCTTTTTTTCAGACATACAATGTTGTACCTTCCGCATGTTTGCTTTTGTTTTTGTTGTTGTTGTTTGTTTGTTTGTTTGTTTGTTTGTTTTTTACTCAGTTTTTCCCTCTTATTTTCATAACTTGATTCTTAAACCTTCACACTATCACTATGAAATCCTGGTTGGAACAAAATGTCAGCAATCTTGATCAAATGTCATCATTGTAGGCACCGTCTAGACCCCCATGCTGATAATGGCCACTTTAGTTGTCTAGGGTGTTGTTCACACAGTTATTTACAGATTAAACCAGTCTCCGCAGTGAATTATTCAGAACAATGGACTACCAACTGCAATAGTGTGAATTCAAAACCACATTAGTCTTGTCCAAATCATTATGGAAGTTTTCGACCTCAGCTAGCTCCTATCTAGAGCTGAGTGTGCTATGAGCTCATTGGAAACATTGGGACCACACAGTCGAGTCTCATCCACTTCATGGATGCGTCGTTGAGGTTGTTGCTTAAATCTTCTGACCAACACTGTATGTGTCTGCATCTCTCAAGGCTGGTCGACGCCAGGATATATTATCAAAATTAAGCGTGGCGTATACCCCTGTCATGTAGTGTCAATCTTAGATGGAACTCCTTAGTATCATGATTACCATCCCCGTAGTCCTCTCCCGTGGGGATGCCGGGGGATCTTTCAGTATAAATAGTATCCCTACCTTCTGGAAATTTTGTGCTGGAAATTCCCTGGTTTTCTTACTTTCTTTGCTTCTGCCTTGTTCCTTGGCTTTCTGTCATTTTTTTCATATCATTTTCTGCCTTGACGGCCTATTCACCTGTATCTTTTCCATAACAAACACTTTTCTCCTAGGATTGAAAATTGGTACATGTATTAAGTGCATTTTTGGCTCTAAGGAGATGCAATGTGAGGAGGCAGTTTTAGGTAATTTAGGCCTGTTTTTAGATGTGCTTTTTACTAGGTATATTTATAGTTGCATTCAGGTTTCATTTTTTTAATTCCCTGGTGATAAACTGGACGGAGTGGTCAACTCCCGGGGTATATCTTTAAATTATATGCTGGAATGTATTGATATGCATACTTTGTTTTCTTGTCCAGGCATTTTATATCGCAGTAAAGTATTGTGTACTTTTCCAGGTAGCTATAGTGCATATGCACATCAGAAATAGCCAGCAGAATCGACTAAGCCAAAACAGCATTCAAGAAGATGGAAAGCATTCTTACCAACAAATGCCTATCAATTAACACCAAGAAAAGAGTTCTTGAATGTTATATAGAACCAATACTGTTATACAGTTGTGAGGCGTGGACAGTCAACAAGCACAAGACTGAGGCAGCCGAGATGTGGTTTCTAAGAAGGATGTTGAGAGTTCCATGGACAGCAAGGAAAACAAACGAGACAGTCTTGATGGAGGCAGACACAAGTAGATCATTCATAAGGAAGATTAGGAAAAGGCAGGCAGCATTCATAGGCCATTTTATAAGAAAAGGGGAATTGGAACACCTGGTCACAACGGGAAAGCTGGAGGGAAGGAGAGCACCGGGTAGACCCAGGGAGAAGATACTAGATGGACTTGCAGAGTGGCTGAAGACAAGGAGGGTGGAAGAGATGCTTGAGGCAACAAGAAATAGAGACAGATGGAAGTCCATAATGGCCAATGCCATGCGGCAAGGCACCTGATGATGATGTCTGCGCAGTCAGGTGGTTTTAAACGACATAATAATAATCGTCACGCCATCATGACGGCATTGTAAAAATGTTCCAGTTGTGTGGCCATTAAGTGGTTAATAATGGACCAAACAATTACGAACAATCATCAGTGTTTGAACTTGGAAGACGGCATACCTAATTCAGTATCTCAGTAATAGCACTTTTTAAATCGCAGAAGAAGAGACAAACCCAGTCAAACTGTACTCTAATCTGCTCAATTTCACAGATTGCAGAAAAAAGGACATAATCCAGGCAAAACCTGTACCTATCGCATTTCACAGATTCGCAGAAAAAAGGACTAATCTAGCAAAACCTGTACCCTAATCTGCATTATGTTCCCAGATTTGCAGAAAAAAAGGGACATAACCAGGCAAAACTGTGCCCTAACTTGAACCAACCAATCAACGAAGAAACAGGAACGTGTCGTGCAGTCGCAACATGTTGTCTTTCTCCTTGCCCTTTTCTCTCTGTATCTAATTGATCGTTTATAACGTATCGCCATTCATGTGTGATGTACATGAACATTGTTTTTGTTTATGGATGCTACATGAATAGTGGATGTTTGTTTAAGGATGATACATGAGCATTGTATGTTTTTTTATGGATGCTACATGAATAGTGGATGTTTGTTTATGGATGATACATGAACAATTGGATGTTTAGTTTATGGATGACACATGAAAGTGGATGTTTGTTTATGGATGATACATGAATAGTGGATGTTTGTTTATGGATGATACATGAATATTGTATGTTTGTTTATGGAAGATGCATGAATAGTGGATGTTTGTTTATGGATGATACATGAATATTGTAAGTTTGTTTATGGATGATGCATGAACAGTGGATGTTTGCTTACAGATGATACATGAATATTGTATGTTTATGGATGATACATGGACATTGTATATTTGTTTATGGATGCAAACATGCCAGTATAAGCAAGAAACGTTATTAAAGAAAAAGAAAAAGAAAAGAAAAAAACCCCGGGCTGTTGTTGTTGTTGTTTTTGTTGTTTTGTTTTGTTTTGTTTTTTCGTGGTACTTCCTTTTCATGGCTGCTTGTATTTCCTCTTCCTCTTATTTGAATATAACCTTCCGCTGGACCAAAATGCCACGAATCTAATGGCAGTCTAGTTGGTTCATTTGATTGAGCCGTAGACGCAGATTTGAAATCTCAAGTTCAATACCAACTTGCAACATTTAAAAAAAACAAAAACTGACCCGTTCGCTGCCCATCAAAATGTTTTCATCATTGTGATGGAGTCATCTCAGTATTTTATAGGTCCCTTTTCAGAATCAATTCATCAGTTCCAACAGTATCTCTGACCTGTGCTGACAAGAAAGATTTAGCCATCGAGAACATCGTTCAATAATTTTCGATAATTACGGACTTGACAAAGATTTAAGCGTGAGACAGGCAGCATCACGATACCATTAATTTTTTTTCACAACAACGGTATTTTTCATGCACAGAATGGGACATAACCAGATTAAGCCCTTCCTTAATCTTCCCAGAGCAGAATTCATTAGAGCATCATGGCGACGTTTTATGCGGGTTACTAATTCAGCCCTCATAAACTCGTCTGGGTCTGGGAAGAGAGACAACCTTGTATGTGCTGGATGCGACTGGCTCTTGTTTTGACGGTGTAATAATGAAGCTGATGTTGATGATTTCCTGATGTCCCGCAGCTTTTCTTTTATGACATCATCATCATCATTATTATATTATTATTATTATATATATACATTATATTATATTTGTTATTTGTTTTTTCGTTCTTCTCGTATTATTATTATCATATAATTGTTATCATTATTGTTATTATTGTTATTATTATTATTATTTTGTTCCAGTTTCTACGCCACCTAATGGCCAAAGAAGTTGGGACAGAATTTACATGTGTATGGTGAAAAGATGGAGGAGGAGGAGAAGAGAGGACGATGAAAACACAATGGTATATTCATTAGGATTGAGACTTCGTGACAGGCTGAACTCTAAGACTACTGTATGATATATCCTTGCATCAACCGGGCCCGAGAGAAACGACACATAAGACGTTGTCAGAAATCTGAGTAAACGCCTTAATGACAAATCCTGACGTGATGAGTCTCGACTGTGTAGTCCAGTCTTTCCAATGAGCCCATGGCACATTCAACTTTGGGTAAGAGCCGGTTGGAGCCCAAACATCTCACAATAGCTTTGAGAGTACTGATGGGCAGTCGAACCCACTACCATTCAGCTGGTAGTCCGTTGCGCTTACCACTACACCTCGGTGACTGATCACGAACAGCTCTTTTGTTCATGTCTAATGTTCGGTCATGTGGCTGGAGTAACTGTTTTGGTTAGTAAGGATTTGGATTCTGATCTAGACAGTTTGGACTTGGTTAAAAAGGGATTCACCACACTCAGACAATTCCATATGCGCTCCATCTATATCTATCAATGATCGTCTGGCCAATCCTCAAGCCTGGGCAAGATCCTGTGCTCTTGCAAGGTCTTGAAATGGGAAGTGAAGTGACATGATACACAAGGCTGAAACTGCCGGAATAACAGAAACATTAAGATGGCTAACGAACAGGCCAGGTTTTAATGTTGCGGGCTGGGATTGAACTCGAGATATCAGATCTCGTCGTCGGCCTCTTTACATCTCAGGAGATGATAGTCTGCACCAGGAGGCGTTGTGGTCATGATCGATGCTGTGTTACCAGCGAAGCTGGAGTGACCTCTCCAGGTGCAGGCCTGGGCAAGTGAATATGGAGGACGAGCTGGTGCCCATGCGGTAGATCCCCCCTCTCCTCGCCACTAGTAGAATCCAGGGGAAAGACGGAGGCCTGTACCAGGGGCGACGCAGGAGTTGCCAGAACGCGGTTGTAGGCAACGGCGAACTGCCTTAGGGACTCCGACTCCGGATTTTTCCTCGAGATTTACTTCTGAAGCCTTTCCCTTGAATGGGTGTAGCCGCGAGGCAGCGGAGGTTTGAAGTCGGAGTTTTCCTTCTCCTAGACAGGCTGCCTTCCCGGGCTGACGAGTCCCATCTACCCGATGCAGTGATAATATTATCAGATCTAGACTCTATGTAACTGAGGGATATAATTTTCAACCCTTTAATCTAATTCCATTTGAAAATATATTCAGAAATACACAATGAAATCGCAACGTGTATTTGGTACAGCAAGACTAGGCAAGACTGGCGCTAATTTTCGGCAAACTGGCCTTTGTTACGTATACAAGAGACAACAGGTAGTAAATACACGAAACGTAATGGAAAGAAAACAGTACTCAGCTTTCATGACATAAACTACTAATTCCATTTGAAAACATTCAGAAATACGCAATTGAATTACAACGATTATTTGATATAGCAAGACTAGACAAGACAGGCGCAAATTTTCGGCCAATTGGCCTTTGTTACGTATACAAAAGACAACATATAGTAAATGCACGCGACGTAATGGAAAAACAAACAAACAACAAAACAACAGTACTCAGCTTTCATAGCGTTAGGTTGAGCAGAGCTGAAATGCAGGCATAAGACGGAAACGAAGATTTGACGTAAAAAGTAACGTCATACACAAACGACGTAATTTGGATACAATGTAATACAAATAGAATGGAGTTATTTCAGTAATAAAAAAATCTAAACCAAAGTGACTGTCATAGTTCAAGCAAGGAATGTCTTGTCTTGTCCGGTCTTGTCTGGTATTGTCCTGTCTTGTCTTGTCCTGTCTTGTCTTGTCTATTCATATGAAATATGTGTTCTGCTTTTAATTGTATGTATTTTTGTTTCCTATTTGCTGGCGGTTTTAGCATTACGTTGTGTTTGTATAACATCACTTTGACTCAGATAACATATTATTTGATTCAAAATGCAAAGACAATTAAAGGACGTAGTCATTAGATAAATATTATTCGTTTCAAAACGCAATACAGATTATGGATGTTATCATTAGATAACAGGTTATTCATTTCAAAATGCAAAGCTAGATAATGAATTAGATCAGAAAAATGGGGGGGGGGGGGGGGGGGGGACACGAAACTGAAAAATAATGTGTGCATTTCGTGAAGGTCATAGGATCTTTCATTTTCTTTTAAATTTTCTCTGAGTTGTATTGTATCATATTGTGTTGCACTTCGTTGTATTGAACATGTCATAGAATGTGTTGTGTTGCATCGCCAAATCAGATGTCACCATTCCAAACAGTAGCTAAGCCTTCCATAGATAATGACTGATTTAAGCGTCTGGGACATCCTTTAAGCAAATTTCGACAAACTACTACAAATTATAATCAAAAGATTATGGTTGCTACAGACAGTGACTTCATTCGCATTATGAAAACAGTTTTCATGTCACACACACACCACACACACACACACACACACACACACACACACACACACACACACACACACACACACACACACTCACACACACACACACACATA
>JAPXFY010000029.1:14758973-14766473 GCA_030674185.1 Monoplex corrugatus
GTGTGTGTGTGTGTGGTGTGTGGTGTGTGTGTGTGTGTGTGTGGTGTGTGTGTGTGTGGTGTGTGTGTGTGTGTGTGTGTGTGTGTTGTGTGTGTGTGTGTCGTGTGTGTGTTGTGTGTGTGTGTGTGTGTGTGTGTGTGTGTGTGTGTGTGTGTGTGTGTGTGTGTGTGTGTGTGTGTTGTGGTGTGCTGCGTCGTGTGTGTGTGCGTGTGGTGTGTGTGAGGTGTGTGGTGTTTGGGTGTGTGTATGAGGAGAGATAAGACGACAGTCGACAGCAGACAGGCCGACAGACAGAGAGAAGAGAGATAGCGTGTGAATTGTGTGTGAGTGTTGTTGTGATCAGTGTGTGTATGTGTGTGTGTATCATGGTGCAGTTTGTGAGCTGGTCTCTGGTGTGTGGTGCGGTGTTTGTGTGTGTGTGTTGTATGTGTACGTGTGTGTTGTGTGTGTGTTGGTGCGTTTGTGTGTTGTTGTGTGTGCGCGCGCGTGTGTGTGTACGTCCTGGCCGTCATCTTCATCGTGTAGCCTTCACTATGGGGCAGGCTATCTTGAAGGCACTCGTGTGAGTTTTCTTTTGTCCCTGACTACATGGTCTTCTTACGCGGCTGTTTGGTGACGTTGTGTTTCTCACTTCTGTCTGTGCTTGGGTGCTTTTTCCTGGTAGGGTTCTTTTTGTAATGATAAATGGATTAGAAGCGGAGTTAAGGTGAGAAGTGGTAGAGTGAGGGAGGTACGAGAGGGCTAGAGAGATGGAAGGATGAGAGAGAGAGAGGAGAGAGAGGAGAGAGAGAGAGAGAGAGACGAGAGACGAGAGAGAGAAGAGAGAGAGGAGAAAGAGAGAGAGAAACAGAAGACAGAGCAAAGACAGACAGACAAACAGACAGACAGACAGACAAACAGAAAGACAGACAGACAGAGAATAAAGACAGACAGACAGACAGACAAACAAGACAGGCAGACAGAAAAGTAAACAGCAGATACATAAAACAATGTGCCAACATGAAACAGGGAAAAAACATTCCATTGGTTTGGCCAATGACATGACTGAAACATTCTCTCTCTCTCTCCCTCCCTCTCTCTCTCTCTTTCTCTTGCTCTCTCGCTATGTCTGTCTGTCTCTCTCTCTGTCTCTCTCTCTCTCTGTCTCTCTGTCTGTCTCTGTCTCTCTGTCTGTCTCGCTGTCTGTCTGTCTGTCTCTCTCTCTCTTGCTTGCTATGTCTCTCTCTGTCTCTGTCTCTGTGTTTGTCTCTCTCTGTCTCGGTCTCTGTCTCTGTCTACACCCCTCTCTCTCTCTTCTCTGTGTGTGTATGTACGTGCATGGGTTAAGCACACGTGTAGGCAGCTATAGGTCTTTCTTTTGCAGCTAAATATGCCACATGTTCATTGTTTGAGTCATATCATTTGTGACTGGGCATGACGTTCTTGACATGTCTATAACTGAATGTTATTACTCTCAGTGTTATTGTTGTTCATTTTGAAATCAGTCTCCTGTCTTGTTTTGGTCTAAAAGACTTAAAAAGACTTTATAATCATCAGATTGTCGAACTATCAGTTGTCAAATCTTCTCTCTTTCTCTGCATTTCTCTCAGTCTTCTCTGCTATCCGTTTCCTTCTCTGTCTCTTTCTGTCTGTTTCTCTGTGCTTGTCTGTCTGTCTGCCTTTGTCTGTGTCTCTGTCTGTCTGTTTCTCTCTCTCTTTCTCTCTCTCTTTTTCTCTCTCTCCTTCTCTCTCTTTCTGTCTCTCTCTCTTTCTCTCCCTCTCTCTCTCTCCCTCTCTCTCTCCCTCTCTCCTTAATACCGTGCTTTACAAAATCTGTCATCCGTTGGAAGTTGGGGGGACCAGATGGCAAGGGAAGATGACACGTGAAACGGTCGAGAAGCTTCACAAATGACATCATCAACTCCGCTAATTATCCGGATCAGGCCAAAGGGGGGCAACCGTGTGTGTCTAACAGACAATCCCCTAAGGGATGTAACTCCTTGTTTTTCGCGCCACGTGTCGTCTCTAATCATGTGGTGATGTGGTTAATTTGAACTTCAAGAATATTGACATTGTTTCTTTTTTCAGGCTTTGTTGACAGATTTTGTTTCATCCTCTGTTTAGGAGTGAGGAAAAATGCATCAGAGAAAACAAAAAGCCAAAAATCTTATGATACATAATCTCTTCTGCAGATTTTCTTTTATTCTTCTTTTCTTTCTTTCTTTCTACTACAGAACTGACACAATTCAAATTAACTTACTAATATACTACCGACTAATGACAAGAGAGTTGAATATTTATACTTCATAAAAGAGTGTATGTTTCAATGACATTGACCAATTCCTATCTGGGTTGGGAGTGCTACAGCAGCTGGGCGAACAAACTGAGACCACATGTATAGTTAAACTTACAAAGCACAAATTCCAACCTAGGTTTGGCCTCCTGCGTTCAAACAAACAGGAACCAGAAGAACACGAAAATACAATCAGAACACACATTTCATATAACAAGACAAAGCAAGCATAAATTTGTGGCCAACCGGCCTTTGTCAAGCGTACAGTTAAGACAACAAATAACAAATAACAAATGACATATACAAACATTAGGAGAAAAATAAAACATCTTTCCTGTTGTCTCCTCGAGCGGAAAAAAAATGACAAGTCTCCTTTATTTAAGGAAAAAAAAACACTTTACAAAGACAATTTTGAAAAAACAAAACAAACAAGCAAGCAAGCAAACAAACAAACAAACAAACAAAACTGAAGGAAATCTTATTTCTGCCTTGATTGGATTCTACCCCTGGTGGAGTATACTTTGGTCTTAGTAGGACAGACAGAGTGGGACCGTATAGTTCAAAGTTATCCAATTCACAAATACATTTGTGAAGTTGACTCACACTGCAATAGTCTGTACTCTTTCGGGTTTAGATTAAATCCATATTGCATAACATTCATACACTTTGCGCATAAACTTGTACATACACCTGTTATGCTCTCTCAAAACCAGATCGGATTTCCACAGCATAATAATGATTATTGTTCTTATGAAATTGAAGTTAGAAGTTCGTTTCATATCTGTTTCTCTTTTTAGACTGTCTTGATAATGAGCTCAGTTCCACGAATTTCTTCTTCTTTCTCTCGTGTGCCTGAATTAAGTTCGTAATTGTTATTCTTTCTTTATATGCATTTTGTCTTGTCTGTCTTTGTAGGTGATGATCTGATCTAAAGGTATCAGATTAAAACAGGCACTCATAAACTCACTGAACCGACTCAAGGTAGTGCCGAGTTATTGAGTTATTTCAAGAGGGACTCACCGCGCTCGGACAGATCCATATGCGCTCCACCCACATTAACCAGCAATTATCTGACAGATTTCCTGAGCCTGCACAAAACCCTATGAGCTGGCAAGGTATTGAAACGGGGGGAACGGGAGAAGTGGCCTATCAAACCCTAATATGACACCACCCGAACAATGGAAACATTAAGATGGGCACCGAACAGGCCAGTTCTTAATGTTGCAGGCTGGAATTGAACTCAAGACATCAGATCTTGATTGAATCCAACAAACCTGCGACCTTATGGCCTATAGGTTGTGCGGGATCTACTCCAGTAGAGTGACTGTTTTGGAAGCTCCCACAGATCGTCTAGTTCTGAGAATGCCAAGAATATGACGGATCAGCGTTGATCTCTGTAGCGTCGGGTTCGAAACTTAATGGGAAAAGTGATGATATTGCTGCTGTTGTGGCAAGCAAAAAAAGAGAACAAGAAAAACACAGTGACACTATGATAGCTGATACATTTTCCATCTTGCAATGAAGAGGTCGATTTTAATCTGACGAAAATGAACAAAAAACAAAAAGCAAAACAAAACAAAACAATAACGAAAAACAACAACAATAACAACAAACAAACAAACAAAAACAAAAAACAAACAACAACAACAACAACAAAAAACGTAAAAAGAACAAGAACGCGTATTTGATACAACCAAACAAGACAGGCGTCAATTTTTGGCCAACTGGCCTTTGTTAAACGTAAGAGCACAAACAAACACCAAACACAAAACATTAGGAGAAAAAGACTGAAACTTCGCTGCTGCTTCGTCCATTGTGAGAATAGACGAAACCTGCGAGCCATCAATCACATTGACAAAAACAGGATGAACTAATTGACTAAAAGAAACCATTAATCACACAAGAAACACACTCCATCAACTCTTGTGCAATACCCGTGTATGAACGACATCTGATGTGCAAGAAAGCGTTAACCGAAGGATGCAGGCTGATGGAGTGTGTCCCAAGCTTGCTTCAGGCTTACTCTTTTTTTTTCCTTTTATTGTTGTTTAAAGCCCAGCCGACTGCGCAGAGCCATATCAGGGCTATTCAGGCTTACTCATGTGCTCAGCAATTTCATTGAAACGAGAAGCTGAGAGGGGAAGATTCGCAAAAGTAAACAGAGATGTAGTGCAGAAGCCGCAGGCAAGCGAGAAGATTTCTATTGAAAAAAGTAAGTGGCAACAGAGATATAGTATATAAGCTTTAGCCAAACGAGAAAACTTCCAATTAGAAAAGTAAGTGGCAACAGACATAAAGTGCTTAAGCCCCAGTCAAGCAAGAAAACGTCCAATGAAAAAAAGTAAGTGGTAACAGAGATATTATGCATAAATCCCAGGCAAGCGAGAAAACTTCCAATGAAAAAAGTAAGTAGCGACAGAGATATAGTGTATTAGCCTTCGCCAAACGAGAAAACTTCCAATGAAAAAAGTAAGTGGCGACAGAGATATAGTGTATTAGCCTTCGCCAAACGAGAAAACTTCCAATGAAAAAAGTAAGTGGCGACAGAGATATAGTGTATTAGCCTTCGCCAAACGAGAAAACTTCCAATGAAAAAAGTAAGTGGCGACAGAGATATAGTGTATTAGCCTTCGCCAAACGAGAAAACTTCCAATGATAAGAAAATAAAAAGTAGCAAAAGGTTTGTTTGGTTGTTTTTTTGTTTGGTTGGTTGGTTATTTAGTTGTTGTCGTCGTTGTTGTTGTTGTTGTTGTTGCGGTTGTGGTTATGGTTATTTTAGGGCGACATGGATATAATGATTCTGCCTGAACTATTCAGTTTGTGCAATCATTTGTGTAATCAAAGTTTACGGTTAAAAGACGTCCTATTATCGCAAGGTCACCCCATTTCTTTCTCTCTCTCTTTTCTTTCTTTATTTTTCTTTCTTTTCTTTTTCTTTCTTTATTTCTTTCTTCTTTCTTTTATTCGTTTATTTACAGATATATTGGTTTTGTTTACTAGTCATCCCATCGATTTATTGATTCATTTTTTTCCAGTTATTTACATGTCTATTTATTTATTTATTTATTTATTTATTTATTTATTTATTTATTTATTTATTTATTTATTATTTATTTATTTATTTATTTATTTATTTATTTATTTATTACCTTCGATACTTAGTTTTATCATGTGTATGTATTCTCCTAGAAATCTCCTTTTCCTAAGAAGGTTGGCAATACCTGATCATAGTATTAATCATCATAGGCGTCCTTCAGTCTCGGAAGACTATGGGGTTGCGCTCTGAGTGTTTATTCTGGTGCAGCGCCGGGTGTGGCTGGCCAGTCCGACGCGGGAATGACAGTCCCTATGGCAGAGGGCACAGATGAAGTCTGACGCTGGTCTGTCTGCCTGGGCTGCAGCCTTTCTTCTCGTTCTCTTTTCCTCGTGCCGCTGAGCGAGTGTCTCTTCGAACTTGGAGAGACCTTTCTGCACAGTCTGTCTCCAGGCTGACCGTTCGAGGGCTGTTGCTTCCCAGTTGTCTTTGTCGATATTCAAGGCTTTTAGGTCCCTCTTGCACACGTCTTTGAATCGCAGCTGTGGTCTGCCTGTGGGACGTTTTCCCTGCACCAGTTCTCCGTAGAGGAGGTCTTTGGGGATCCGTCCGTCGTCCATGCGCACGTCATGGCCAAGCCAGCGCATGCGTCTCTGTTTCAGCAGCGTGTACATGCTGGTGCATCCAGCTCTTTCCAGGACAGTGTTGTTCGGGACCTTGTCCTGCCAGGTGATGTTTAGAATGCGTCGGAGACTACGCATGTGAAAAGCATTGAGCTTTTGCTCTTGTCGGGCACGCAAAGTCCAGGACTCGCTGCCATACAGGAGGGTGCTCACGACGCAGGCTCTGTAGATCTGGATTTGTGTGTGCTCAGTCAGCTTGCTGTTGTTCCATGCTTTCTTTGTCAGTCTGGCCATGGTGGTAGCTGCCTTGCCGATGCGCCTGTTGAGCTCTATGTCAAGTGAGAGGGTGTCTGAGATTGTTGAGCCCAGATAAACAAAGTCATGGACGACATCCAGTTCATGGTCATTGATGCTGATGGCTGGGGGAGAGTCAACATCCTGTCCCATGACCTGTGTTTTCTTCAAGCTTATGGTAAGCCCGAAATTTTGGCAGGCATCGCTGAAGCGAGTCATGAGCTGCTGTAGGTCCTCAGCTGAGTGGGCGGTTACTGCCGCGTCGTCTGCAAAGATGAAGTCACGCAGGCACCTCAGCTGGACTTTGGTCTTGGCTCTTAGTCTGGAGAGGTTGAAGAGCTTACCGTCTGTCCTGGTTCGGAGGTATATGCCTTCAGCTGCAGGACCGAAAGCGTGTTTCAGCAACACAGCAAAGAAGATTCCAAACAGGGTGGGAGCCAGGACGCAACCCTGTTTCACTCCGCTCCGTATGTTGAAGGCAGCTGATGTTGAGCCGTCAAAGACGACGGTGTCTTTCATGTCTTCGTGGAAGGATCTGATGATGCTGAGAAGTTTGGGTGGACATCCAATTTGGGGAAGGATTTTGAAGAGGCCATCCCTACTGACAGATCGAAGGCCTTTGTGAGGTCTATGAAGGCAACGAAGAGTGGCTGCCTTTGCTCCCTGCATTTCTCCTGAAGTTGTTTGAGGGAGAAGATCATGTCTATAGTGGATCTGTTGGCACGGAACCCGCACTGCGATTCAGGGTAGACTTGCTCTGCGAGTACCTGGAGCCTCTTCAGTACTACTCGTGCGAAGACTTTCCCAACGATACTGAGGAGGGATATGCCGCGATAATTATTGCAATCGCTTCTGTCACCTTTGTTTTTGTACAGTGTGACGACGTTAGCATCCCTCATGTCTTGTGGTACTTCGCCTTCACTCCAACAGAGGCAGAGGATTTCATGCAACTCGGTGATGAGTGTCTCTTTGCAGCACTTCAGTATTTCGGCGGGAATACCGTCTTTCCCTGGTGCCTTGCCAGAGGCAAGAGAGTCCAGGGCTTCGCTGAGCTCATCTATGGTTGGTTCTCTGTCAAGCTCTTCCAGCTCTGGTAGGCACTCTATGGCATTCAGGGCGTCTTCTGAGACTACAGTTTCCCTTGCATATAGCTCAGTGTAGTGTTCTACCCAGCGCTCCATCTGTTGTTCTCTGTCTTGAATCACTTCCCCTGTAGCTGATTTCAAAGGGGCAGTTTTCTTTTGCGTTGGGCCCAATGCCTGCTTGATGCCTTCATA
>JAPXFY010000029.1:14778973-14791473 GCA_030674185.1 Monoplex corrugatus
AACCTTCCAGTCGGTAGTCCGTTGAATTAACCACTACACCACGGCGACTGGTATTTTCGTGTATTTTATGTTCCTATTGGCTTGAACGAACGCTAATAGTCACTTTGATTTAGGTTTCATATTAGTTTAACTCTTTCACTCCTAATATACGACTTTCAGTTCATGAACTTGGTTCTGTGCTAGAACGTTCAGTTTATACACATTTCTCCAATACCCATTGCCTGATACCTTACTGCCCCAGACAGCTAGCGTCCTTGATATACAAACTAAGGCTTAACTCTTGGAAAACGAAATATACACAGAATGTATGTATTTGTTCAAAAACATTATCAGTCCACCATCTACTCTTTAAATGTCCTATCTTACTTACGACATATAGAAATAACAATCTTGATTTTTCATGTACTGACGCTAGAGATATTCTTTAAAACAAAAATAATGATATTATCCTGCTAGTCCAGCTGATTCTCAGATCCCTGTTGGCAGATTGTTATGAAGAGTTAATTGTTGTATGTTATTATTTGACACTGTTAATTCATTGTTCTGAATTATTAATTGCACTTGTTCCCCTTCTTACATTCAAACTTCTATTACCCTTCCCCATACTCATCCTCCACCCCACACACAAAAAAAAAAATTCTTTGACTCCCTCATCCCATCCACCAGCTTCCTGCATGGAGGGAATCCAAGGGTTAAGTTTTTGCTTTCCTAGCATAGTTGACAATTCAGGATGCTGGTGGATAGGGTGCGGGAGTCGGAGGCTTAATGAATGCAATTTGATTGCATTGCGTCTTTTTTGTGAGATGTCATGTTTTGTCAAAGCTATAATTATTTTCGTCTTGTGTCTGCGTCTGGTTGGTGTTGTCTCGTCTTGTTGTTTGCATGAAATACGCATTCTTATTCTCTTTTCGTTTGTCTCTTGTTCTGAAGAGAGCAATATGACATCGCCCTATCTGCCCTTCAATGGACACCAGAAGAAAGAAGTTAGCGGGAAGATCCAAACACACCCGGAGATGAAGAATAGATAAAGTTTTAAAGTCCTGAAACAAATTGCCTACACACACACACACACAAACACGAACACACACATTCACAGATATAGATAGATAGATAGATAGATAGATAGATAGATAGATAGATAGATAGATAGATAGATAGATAGATAGATAGATAGATAGATAGATAGATAGATAAACAGATAGAGAGATTGATAGATAGATAGATGGATAGAGAGATAGATAGACAGATAGATAGATATATAGACAGATAGATAGATAGACAGATAGATAGATGGATAGATAGATAGAGAGAGATAGAGAGATAGATAGATAGACAGACAGACATACAGACAGATAGACAGACAGAGAGATAGAGAGATAGACAGATAGGCTGGTAGATAGGTTGGTAGATAGATAGATAGATAGATAGATAGATAGATAGATAGATAGATAGATAGATAGATAGACAGATAGACAGATAGGCTGGTAGATAGGTTGGTAGATAGATAGATAGATAGATAGACAGATAGACAGATAGATAGAAGATAGATAGATAGATAGATAGATAGATAGATAGATAGATAGATAGATAGATAGATAGGTACAGACAGACAGACAGGCAGGCAGGCAGACAGACAGACAGGCAGGCAGGCAGGCAGGCAGACAGACAGGCAGGCAGGCACAGGCAGGCAGGCAGGCAGGCAGGCAGGCAGGCAGGCAGGCAGGCAGGCAGGCAGACATACAGACAGATACAGAGAGACATATCCAGAGATTTCGTATTTCAACCAAACCAAAGAATAAGACACAAGATTGATGGTCTTCAGAGGGATAGAAAAAACCAATCCTTGAGGCTTTTGTTCCTAAAGCGACTTATGAAAGATACATTTCATTCCTGAAGCAAACTCTGGACTGTTATTCTCAGGTCTAAGTGCATTCTTCTTCTGCGTTTTCTTCTCGTTTCTCTTTTTTGTCCTCCTTCTTCTACTTCTTCTTCTGCTCGTTCTTCTTCATCTACCTCTTCTTCTTGTTCTTCTTGTTCTTCTTCTTCTTGTTCTTCTTCTTGTTCTTCTTGTCTCTTCTTCTTGTTCTTGTTCTTGTTCTTGTTCTTTTTGTTCTTCTTGTTCTTGTTCTTCTTGTTCTTTTTCTTGCTCTTCTTGTTCTTGTTCTTCTTGTTCTATATTTTTCTTCTTGTTCTTCTTCTTTGTTCTTCTTCTTCTTCTTGTTCTTCTTCTTCTTCTTGTTCTTCTTCTTCTTGTTGTTGTTGTTGTTCTTCTTCTTCTTCTTCTTATCATTTTTCTCTTCTGTGTTTTCTTCTTCTTTTTTACCTTTCTCTTCTTCTTCTTTTACTCTTCTTCTTTTTTTTTTCTTCTTCCTTTTCTTCTTCTCGTTCGCCGTCACATTTGAAGTTTAGTCTTGAGGATAAAATAGGCTGTCTACTGAGGTTTCAGAGAGGACGCCCAAGAAGTTTGTAAAAAAAAGTCAGTATGGCTTGACCGTTTTTAGTATAGTCAAATTAATGACTTCCTCCACCCCCAAAATGGTACTTTTTGTTGATGGTATCGCCCGACTGTTAAATAGTCGATCCATTTTCTAATGCCTCCTGCGTCTCTCAAAAGTATCAAAGCAAGGAGGCAAGGAAGTTATAGTTGGGTACGTGTCTTAGTATGGAGTGGGGGTTATGTTTCCCTGAGGGATTTGTGTGGTTCTAGGTTGATGTATTGGCGTCTGTAGCATTCATAACAGTGTGGGAGTACCATTGAACAAGATCAGCACCTTGATGGGTCTGCAGGAATCACTTCTAGCCACAGTGGCACTTGATTTGTTTGGTAACTTCGCTGACCACGACACTTTGTCCAAAATTCGAGGTACCCTGGAAGGAGTCCAATGTCTAGATCAACAGAAGAGGAGGTGGGTGGAAAATGTCAAGGGATGGACCAACCTAAGCAGGTCTGACCTGTTTACCACCGCTTCAGAGATAGATGAAGGTTCATGTCTGCTGCTTGCTATCATTCTCTCAAATAACAACATCGGTGAGGGAATCAAATAATACTAATGATTGCAGGTGAAAGAAAATTTACGTGGTAGATTAATGAAAAGTAGGCCTACTTGTCATTCTCATTCTTTGTGTGGTTTTTAATGATACAAATGCAGGTGAACTAGATGACAGTGCCATGGAGGACGCATTGGTAAAGATTAAACAAAACCCACCCCAAAACAGAGACATTCATGTCTAAATGGGAAAGCATCTTTCCGGATCGTCTCCATCATGTGGCACCTGTGACGTTAGTGCATACGGAATTCGTTCCAAGTGCGGAGACGTCATCTTCAGAAATTGAAACTGAAACTGGGAAAGAATACGTTCTTGCTGTTGTTGCTGTTGTTGTGTTGTCTTTGTTGTTGTTGATGTTTTAAGCATATTTTCATTCACTTCAGCACAACACCAGATACATAAATAGTGGGAATTATCTGAATCTGGAAAAATGCATACAATTTTTACATGTATACCTGTAGTTACACAAATGTATCACATGTATAATTGCATAGATTAACACTTATGTGCCATATACATAAACACAACATACAAACACACATGCAAGCACATACAAGCACACACACTTTCGCATCAACCACTACACACTGCTGTATTACCGCAATGTCTATACTAATCCTAATGCATATACAAATACATACAAACACACACATACACACACACACACACACACACACACACACACACACACACACACACACACACACACACACACACACACACTACACACACACACTCACACTAATGCTCTCTCTGTCTTTGTCTCTCTCTCTGTATGTGTGTGTGCATGTGTGTATGTGTGTATGTGTGTGTGTGTGTGTGTGTGTGTTGTGTGTGGTGTGTGTGTGTGTTGTGTGTGTGTGTTTGTGTTTTGTGTTTGTGTAGTGTTTCTCTCTCTCTATTTCTCTCTCTCTCTGTATATATATATATATATATATAATATATATGTATATATATTATATATATATATATTATTATTGTGTGTGTGTGTGTGTGTGTGTGTGTGTGTGTGTGTTGTGTGTGTGTGTGTGTGTGTGTGTAAGTTTCGCTCTGTATGAGTGAAGTAGTAAATGAGTAGAAGACAGAGGCAGAAACAGAGGCAGAGAGAGAGAGAGAGAGACAGAGACAGAGACAGAGACAGAGACAGAGACAGAGACAGAGACAGAGAGACACAGAGAGAGAGAGATAGACTGACAGACAGATAGTCAGACAGAGAGAGAGATACAGACAGACAGACAGACAGACAGATAGTCAGAGAGAGAGAGAGAGAGAGAGAGAGAGAGAGAGAGAGAGAGAGAGAGAGAGAGAGAGAGAGAGAGAGAGAGAGAGAGAGAGAGAGTCTAATACGGAACTCCAAAAAATCCCTGCTCTCAATCTGAAAGCATAATTTTCGCACACTTGTTTACACTATAAATGCAAACTTGCACCAAGTTTTCTTCAAATGTGACATAATTTGAACTCTAAAGAGAACACTTTCTCGCCCTCACGCCATGCCCACAAAATGCTGTCATGGGTTAGGGAGGTTGGGGACCAGATGGCAAAGGATGGGGACACATGACACGGTTGACAAGCTCCACAAATGACATCATCAACTCCTCTAATTACCCGGATCAGACCAAAGGTGGGCAACCGCGTGTGTCTAACAGACAAGCCCACCCAACCCCAAGGGACACAACTCCTTGGTTTTTTCATGTCACGTGTCGTCTCTAATCACGTGGAGATGTGGTTAGTTTGAGCTTCAAGAATATTGACATTGTTTTCTTTTTGCATGCTTTGTTGAAAGATTTTTTTCCCCTCTGCTATCTTCGGGTTTTTTTTCAAAGAAAATGAAGGGCAAATCTTATAAATATTCTCCTTTTGTACAATGCCTTTGATCTTTCTTTCTGTTTTCCCGCGTTTTTAATCTTTTTAAATTAATTGAAGACGTTGTTTAACAGAATGACAACTGTAACTGCTCAATAATACTTATCAGTTAAGAAAAAATCATGGGAGTTTTTTTGTTTTTTTTCAAAGGATCATCGTACTTAGGAAGATTTCCGTTGTGCTCATCACTTTTTTTTGGTGGGGGGGGGGGGAGGGGGGGCTTTCCACGCCACCTTCATGACTACAAAAGTTGGCACAGGCACAGTTTTTACCATGCAGTGTTGATGTTAACAATGAGTACGGTGATCATGATGCTATGGAGTTCCATCTAGGATTGCGACTGAGTGACAGGGCTGTACTCTACGTTTACTATCATAATGTATTCTGGCGTCGACCAGGCCCAAGAGATACAGACACCTTTGGTGTTGGTCACAAGATTTGCACAACAACCTTATTGACACAGCCGTGAAGTGGATGAGACTCGATTGTTGGTTTCAGTCTTTTCTATGAGCCCATAGCACACTATCAACTCTGTGTCGGAGGCAATTGAAGCCAAAAAAAATCCCCAAACAATTTTTGAAGGGACTGATGGGGATTTCAAACCCACAAGATTTCAGTAGGTAGTGCAAGTGCTAAGCACAACACAACGGCAACCGATGGTTGTGGCATTTATGGCTTAGCCACGTCCAACTCCTACTTAGGACTCAGTGTGTCATGTTTTCATTGATAAAGTGGAAAGGTCAGGACTACCCAGTGTGAAAACTATCCATCGGATTGATGTCAAAATAATTTAACCCTTTGACTCTTGCACCCTGTCTACCAGCACCCGGATTTGTCCACCAACGGCTAAAACTTAACCCTTTGACTCCATCACTCTATCCACCAGCTTCCTTCATTCAGACAGCTGGTGGATAGGGTGATTGAGTCAAAGGCTTAAGTTTTCGCTGTTGGTGGACAGGATGCGGGAATCAAAGGATTAAAAATGCATTATGCACACTTCTGTCATATAGTCTAGTCTTAAAACATAAAACAAAACAGAAATAAAGAAAAAAAATTCCCTTGTGCCATCATGCCAACCCTTTTGAAAGAAAGATGGGTGAGGTGGGTGGGACACCGATCGTAGTGTGTTCATGAACTATGGTTGACACACAAGAAACACACCCAATTAACCTCTGTGCAGTAACCTGATTGAATAAGATCTGATGTGCAAGTAAGCGTAAACTGAAGGCAGCAAGCTAATGAGGTGGATGCCGAGGATGGTCGTAACTGGCCAAGTGATGCACCGATCTTATTGAGAAGGGAAGCTGAGACTTCAGAAATTTTGATGGGCTTCTGTGGAGTAGGGGGTAGGGCGTATTCTGGAGCTATTCATGTCCTATTTTTGTCATACTCTGTGTTCGCTTCTACTACTGTTTGATTTTATGTCATGGTCTTTGGTGTGAGGGGATTTTGGGATCTGTAACCTGAAGGTACCATGTTTGACCAAGCTTTGCAGAATTCCACCGAAGTGACCCAGCATTTCAGTTCAAGTTTAGTCTCATGAGAGGTTTTGAGATGACGGTGTTTTGGTAGCTCATGCAGGCTTCTCTGTACTAGGAAAGCAATAGACTGAACATGAATTTCGTAGTGTGTTCATGAATTATGGTTGACACCGTGAGGGAATTCCATTGCCACTGAAGAAACACAGAAACAGGAACACAGGGAAAACAAGCTCAATAGATCTTCAGTAGTTTGTACTTCTTCTGACTTGAACTGAAAGTCTGTTCTAATTTGACAAAACCCACGAGTCATCAGTTATAACAGTTCGGAGTTTGTGTGTTTCGAGAAGGATTCATCGCAGTCGGTGAGTTTCATATGCGTTTCACCCAAAATCTACCAGCTGCTGTCTGGCAGACTCCTTGAGCTTGAGCAAAGCCCTTTGCGCAGGCAAAGTCTTGAAATGGGGAAAGGGGAGGGAGAGAAAGGAATTAAGAAATTTTGAACTGACACCAGCAGAATGATGGAAACATTACGATGGGCAGCGAGCAGGCTAGTTTTTATTGTTGAAGAACCAGGATTGAACCCGAGATATCAGATCTTGAGTCCATGGCTCTATCAAAAGGACCAATCAGCCCGCATAGAAATAACGTATGAATAAACAATTAACTAATTAGCTAAAAGAACCCATTTATCACACAAGAAACACACCCAATTAACCTCTGTGCAGTAACCTGATTGAATAAGATCTGATGTGCAAGTAAGCGTAAACTGAAGGCAGCAAGCTAATGAGGTGGATGCCGAGGATGGTCGTAACTGGCCAAGTGATGCACCGATCTTATTGAGAAGGGAAGCTGAGAAATGAAAAGTCCCAAAAAAGAAAACAAAGACGTGACGCACACATTCCAGTCAGGGGAAACAACTCTGTTGTTACTGCTTATGTTTTGGTTATTGCTTATGTTTCAGTTTTTTTACCAAGACTTCAGAAAGGCAAGAAGACTAATTGGTCTTTAAGGGGAGGGACCTGGGAAATCAACCTATCTCTCCAATGCTTTATACCAAGGCAGCCGAGCAATTATTACATGAATAAATTATTATTACATGAAAAACGCCTTTCCATAAAATGCTCAACGCGTTTTACATAAAATCTTAATTAAAACATGCATTACAAATAGAAGCTGAATAAGACATTTAACTAATTAAAACAAATCAGAGAGCATACAAAGATATTCCAACATATCTGTTCACGTTCACAACACACACACACACACACACACACACACGCACGCACACACACACCACACACACACACACAACACACACACACACACACACACACACAACACACACACACACACACACACACACACTCACACCCATACACACACATAAAAATTAAAATTAAAATATATAATCAGAAGAATAAACTTAAAAAACACCAATAATAGACACAGTCATGCCAAGGACTAGAAAAGGTTAAAAACAGTCATTTTGTACTTCAGCACCAATGCCGTGGAAGTTACTCTGCAACCAGATACTTTTGAAAAAGATGGGTTTTAAGTTCCTTTCTGAAGGTTAAGTAACTATGTTGTTTTCTCAGGTTGAGTGGCAGATTGTTCCATACTGAAGGACCAAAAACAGAGAAAGCGCGTTTGCCAACTGTGGAGAGAGAAAAACGTGGTTCGACTAGTTGAAAAGAATCTCCGGAACGAAGGGTTCGAGTCGGTACATAATGTTGGATCAGTTCAGAAAGATATGGTGGTGCAGTGACTGTATCACTTAGACAGCGGAAACAGAGGCAAGCAATCTTGAAGTCTATTCTGGCTTTGATGGGGAGCCAGTGAAGGGATTTCAGCAGTGGATTTGCACTGTCAGATTGTTTCTTGTGCAGGATAAGGCGGGCTGCATTATTCTGAATGACCTGAAGCTTTCTAAGTTTGTCATCAGGTAAGCCAGCTAAGAGAGAATTACAGTAATCTAATCTTGACAAAATAAAACAAACTGCAAGCTTCCTCACGGCATCGGTGGTGAGGTAAGGACGAATCTTTGCAATCCTACGGAGTTGAAAGTTTAGGCTACGGCAAAGATTGTTGATATACGCGTCCATTGTTAATGATTCGTCAAGAAACACTCCAAGATTTCTAACAGATGGTGCAAAAGAAAGACTGCAGCCACAGACTGTCATTGTGCATGTTGGTGTTTGTTGTAGTTTATGTTTAGTACCGATTTTTATCAGTTCAGTTTTATCTTCATTCATTTTAAGCTTGTTTGTCATCATCCAGTCACCGACAGCCTCAATACCAGATTGTAAATTGCCAAGCAATGCTGGAAACTCGGCTGGGATGTTGGAATCATACAATTGTGAATCATCGGCGAAGAAGTGATAGCGAAGACCTGATCGACTTATCACCTGACTCAGAGGCTTGGTGTACATTACGAACAAGACAGGCCCTAACACTGAGCCTTGTGGGACTCCAAACCTGAGCACTGATGGAGAGGAATGATACTTTCCTAAAACAACAGATTGAGTACGGTCCTTAAGGTAGGACCGAAACCAGTCCAAAACGATTGCAGAGCAACCATATGTGGTATGCAGTCTGTTGATAAGTATGTTATGGTCTATTGTATCAAAGGCAGCAGACAAATCCAGCAAAGACAGGAGAGACACATGTCCACGATCAGAAGCATGAAGAAGATCGTTAACGACACGAACAAGTGCCGTTTCTGTACTATGACATTTACGATATGCAGATTGAAATGGCTCAAGTAGGTCGTGGGACTGAAGGTGATGTAACAACTGTTCCAAGACAATACGTTCTAAAACCTTTGATAAAAATGGCAAGTTAGAAACTGGGCGAAAGTTTTTCAAGCACTCAGGATCAAGTGTTGACTTTTTAAGAAGTGGTTTCACTAGGGCATGTTTAAAACTATCTGGGACAGTGCCTGTACACAATGACCTGTTCATGATATCAGTTATCAGGGGAACAAGTTCATCAATACATCCAAAAAACAGTGATGCAGGAATGGGATCTAGCTCGCATGATTTCTTGGGCATTTTCATCAGTATTTCTCTCACATTTTCTTGAGACACGCTCTGAAAAACAGAGAGTGCAGATCCAGAGAACCGATCAGCGTCAGCGGTCGTCGAACTGCCAGTTGGAAAACTGTCTCGAATTTGCTCAATTTTGCCAGAAAAGTATTCATTGAATTTGTCCGGTAGTTGTTCAACCGGGACAGATGTTGGCAACACAAGGCCCTGTTCTTTTCCCATGAGCTCCCCGCTGACTCTGAAAAGCTCCCCGGAGCTACACGCATTGACTATCTTATTACACATGTACTGTTTTTTAGCATTACGAATCATGCTAGTTACCAGATTACGCTGGTGAGCATAAATTTGCTTGTGCACAGTCAGGCCAGATTTGCGCCATAACCGTTCCGCCTCGCGGCGCTGGAGCTTTGCTTGCTTTATCTCCAGGTTCATCCAAGGGGCGGATGTGCGATCGGTCAAGTTACGTGTAACTAAGGGGGCGTGCTTGTCCAATAAGTCACGCAAACATGTGTTGTAAACATTGACAGGATCATTAGTACATGAATCATATGCAAACCCTGACAACACATCTGATCTAAAATCAACAGAGTTAATGGCTTTGAGTTTACGTGATGATACACTCTTTGTTGCTCTACATGGTTTCCTAAGGCATAGCTCAAAGGACACAACAAAATGGTCAGAGACTAACATGTCATCGACATTGATGTTCATAAACAAGGGTCTACTGTTTGTAACAATCCAGTCTAGGATGTGACCACGGCAGTGTGTGGGTTTGTTTATCAGTTGTTCTAAGTCAAAACTGTCAAGCAGACTTTTAAATGCAGAAGCAGTAGGGTCAGAAACTGAATCAAAATGAACATTGAAATCACCCACAACAATCAATTTTTTACAGGATAGACAAGTTGATAACAGAGCTTGAAAGTCATTCAAAAACATGGAGTTGGTCAGTTTGTTCTTGCGGTTAGGGGGAGGTCTGTACAGGCTGACAAATGATACTGTCTGATTGAGGTATGAGAGGCGAACATGGCATGCTTCGAAAGATTGAAACACACAGTCTTTGGTAGTCACTGACAAATGGGGCACTAGACTGTTTCTGAAGATTACGGCTAATCCGCCACCACGACCACTGCCTCTGGGTATGGACCTAAGAGTGAAGCCAGGTGGTGTAATTGCAGCAATGTCAGGTTCATCTCCAAGTGGTTTGAACCAAGTTTCTGACAAGAACACAATGTCAAAGTTACCTTGAGTAATCAGATCATTGATGTCGTTACATTTGTTTCTGCAGGACTGGGCGTTTAAAACACATCACTTTGAGGCGTTTTGAAACATCTTGCAAAACGTTTTTGGTGTTTACCTTGATGAGATTAGCAAAGTTGCAAGCACTTGCCTGTGTTTGTGATCCACTGTCTACAGGACCTGCTCCCTGACGCACATGACGCACATCGCGGGCCGTAACTCGAACTTCAATTGAGCGGGATGATGATGGAGGGCTGTATTGAACAGTGGAAGTTGAGCTTGAGTCAGTTGCGTCAGAACAGCTATCAGAAGAAAGGAGAGCAGCGATTTTTGCATCGCTTTTGGATTTTTTCGATCGTTTTCTAGGCAGCCCTCTTCCAAGTTGTGAACTTCTCAAACAGGAAGTAACCTCGGAGGTCAAGGGTGCAGGGTTGATAGAGAGCAGTTCAGCGCGCGAGTACTTAATAAATGTACACACATCGCGCTGTTCAGGCGGAGGAATGTCACACACAGGCACAGGAGAGTCGGTAGTGTGGTGAGAAAATGGCGGTGAAAAATCACTCACTGTGGCCAGTCTTGACGAAAGCAGTGCGCACAATACAAGCAGTCTGATGGCTGGAGGGGCGCCGAACACCCACCAGATGAAAGCATCCCACATCATGAAGTAGTATGACCGTTCACAAGGCCAAACACAATCTCTCATCACCCACACACTTTCAAAAACGCGAGAGCCAAAAACGCTCAAACCTGTCGGCGAACGGCCATGCTCTTCACGATTTCAACTGCCATGGGATCTTTAGCGTGCGCAGCCAGAATGCACACGGGTCCGACACATTTTTTGTCCCCTTTAGAAGAACTGGACGTTCAACTGATTTTCCGGTCAAACTGAGGAGGCCTCTACGGGGAGCAAAGCCTGGAACCTCGAGTTTAGTTATTAGCAGGCGAACGTCTGAACCATTCTGCTACCCTTCTCCCTAATGAAGGCCAGGAATGCTTTTTTCGTGTTGGAAGTCTCGATTGAACTTTTATTTCATAGATGTCTATTTATTTGTTTCCATTTTGTCACGTTTACAATGATTTTGAAGTAGAAGAATTCGTACCAATAACTTCTAGATTAACTCCTGATCAGTTTGCACAGTTTACCGTGGTGTAGTGGTTAACGCAACAAACAACCGACTGGAAGGTTGTGGGTTTGAATCCCCATCAGTCCCTTCAAAAACATATCATTGTGGGTTTTTTCGGCTCTAAACGTCTCCTTCCCAGGGCGTACTATAGGCTCATTGGGAAGACTGGCACCACTCATTCACTTCACGGATGCGTCATTGAGGGTGTTGCTCAAATCTTCTGACTAGCACCACAGGTGTCTGTATCTCTCAGGCATATGTTTATGATATTGAGCGTAGAGTACAGCCCTACCATGCAGTCTCAATCTTAGATAGAACTCCATAGCATCATGATTGTCATCCTCATCGACACCATGGTCATCGCATTGAAAAAAAAAAAAAAACCGTTGCCAGCTTCTGTGACCATTAAGGTGGCGTATAAAAATGGGACGTAAAAAAGACGTAAGTACAAACGTAACCTCCCCAAGTGCGATGATCCTAAAAAAAAGTGCGCACTTTAACGTTTTGTACCCATAAGGAAGATTAGGAAAAGACAGGCAACATTTATCGGCCATTTTATGAGGAAAGGGGAATTAAGCACCTGGTCACAACAGGAAAGCTGGAGGGAAAGAGAGCACCAGGCAGACCCAGGGGAAAAATATTGGACGGACTTGCATAGTGGCTGAAGATAGAGAAGGTCGAAAATGTGCTTGTGGCGACGAGGG
>JAPXFY010000029.1:14798973-14806473 GCA_030674185.1 Monoplex corrugatus
CAAGAAAGAGAGATTAGAGATAGGCCGGTAATTTTTCAGTTCATTTGGGTCTGAATTGTGTTTCTTGAGGAGAGGGTGAACAATAGCAGACTTGAAAGAATCTGGGACAGTTCCAGTTTGAAGAGAAGTGTTGATGATGTCAGTGATGAATGGGAGGAGAGTAGGGAGACAGTCGGAGTAGAGAGAACCTGGAAGAGGATCCAGTTCGCAGGTTTTGAACGACATGGATCTGATTGTGTTGAAAATTTATTCTTGTGAGACTGGGGTAAAAGTAGTAAGAGGTGTGCCAGAGAAGGAAGAGTCAGGTGGGCATGGTTGACAGGGTGTCCTGTCAAGCCTGTCACGAAGAGTTTGTATTTTGGTGGTGAAATACTTGGAGAATATAGATGGGAGTTCTTCATTTGTATGTTTTGTTGGGAGAGGTAAATCTTTTTGTGTGCCAAGGAGATGATTCATGGTTGTAAAGAGTTCTTTTGAAGAAGAGGCATTCAGGATTTTGGTTTGGAAATAGCTTGTTTTTGCTGATGCAATGAGGGTGGATACTTTTGTTTTAGAGGCTTGGAAAAGTTGCCTGTGTACAGTGAGTTTGGATTTGCGCCAACGGCGCTCTGCTCTGCGGCGGGCACGTTTTGCACAGGCTATCTCATGAGTGAGCCAGGGGGTAGGGGGGCGGTCAGGTAAAAGACGGGTTGTGGCTGGAGCATGAGTGTCCAGAAGATGGTGGAGAGTAGTATAGAATTCATCGGCAAGGTTATGTGACTTTTCAGAAAGGAGACGGGAGGCATCAGATGAAAATGTGGAGAGGTCGATAGATTTGAGATTGCGTCGAGTCACTGTGCGCATGGTACGGGAAGGAGGAGAAATGTCGAGAGAACAGAGAATTGCAGAGTGGTCAGATGGAAGGGCTGAAGTTTGACGGGTAGAAAGAACTAAGCAGTTGTCAGTAGAGGAATTGTGGTGATCACGAGAAATGATCCAGTCAAGAATGTGACCTTTTTGATGGGTTGGTTCAGAAATGTGTTGAGTCATATTGTGATTTGACAGAGAGTTGATGATATGTCTTGTGTCATAACGGTGAGTGTTGTCATAGTGGACATTGATGTCACCTAGAATGATGAGATTTCCAGGTAAGAGGCAGTAGTGGTCAAGCAATTGGTCAAAGTCAGAGAGAAACGTGGATGTGGTGAGTTTGTTGGCAGAGCTAGGTGGGGATCGATAGACACAGGAGAAGGTGATGGGGTGAGGGGTGGATTGGAAGGATACTTCAACGTGCTCGAAAGAAGGATGGGAGAAAGGCAGAGACTGCGAGAAAGATAGGCGGGAATGGAGTGAGTCGTTGTAGAGGATGGCGATACCGCCACCTCGGGATGAGCGATGGAAAGAAGCAAGCCTGTAACCACTCGGAGTGAGGCTAGCATGTATAAGTTCGTGAACAAGGGGGTTAAGCCATGTCTCTGTGATAAAAGCAATGTCAACATGCTCATCTGCGATAAAATCAGCAATGACTTCGGCTTTGCCATCCTTGCATGTTGACTGAGCATTA
This sequence comes from Monoplex corrugatus, assembly GCA_030674185.1. Taxonomy (NCBI): domain Eukaryota; kingdom Metazoa; phylum Mollusca; class Gastropoda; order Littorinimorpha; family Ranellidae; genus Monoplex; species Monoplex corrugatus. Next base: position 14,800,517 of record JAPXFY010000029.1, read on the forward strand.
AAAAGGCATAATTTTAGTTTATCACAGTCATATGGTGGTGGCCGGGGTGGCGACGAAGGCGGCACCGACGGGACAGAAGGTGAAGGCGACACCGGCGGGACAGAAGGTGAAGGCGGCACCAGCGGGACAGAAGGTGAAGGCGGTACTATCCGGACAGAAGGCGAAGGCGAAGATGGCAGAGGAGGAGACGAAGTCTGCTGCAGCGAGGTCGAGGGCAGGGGCAGTGGAGGAGACGAAGAAGCAGGAGACGAAAAGTGGCGTCGGGCAGGAGGCAGGTTGTGCAAAAGACGGTGGAGACGTCCACCACGACAGGATTGCGCAGTGCGGGCCTTAGGACACAGCCCCAGTGTTCGTATTCGCTGGTAGACGCCTCCACCGAGGTAGCACTTGTGTTTAAAAAGTGTCAGTCCAATTTGTTTTATAAAAGACGGGTCCATAATTGCGAGCCAGTCAAGAGAGGAAGATACTTGCAGGTTGGTGTGTGGGTTGGTCAGTTCACAACACTTAAATCCAGAGAACACAAAGGTTTGGAAGCTGTAGCGTTGGGCGAACACAGTAGGCTAAGATGTAAACACAGTTCACAGAATAAAATGTCCGACTTGAACGGCTGAATTAAAATGATGAAAAGTAGGTATAAAAACTTTAAAATCAGATTATCTGGTAAAATATTCAAAATTTAAAAAAAAATATTTACATCACCGTGTGTCAAGATTTCAAAGCAACAAACTGATACAAAATTCAATGCATAAAACCAAAGAGAACCACGATAAAATCACTGTAAAACACCACACACACTTTTGCTGCCTGCTGGCGCGACATCTACTCACATAACAATAATCATCATCATCAGCAGCATCATAATAATAATGATAATAATAATAATAAAAGGATCAGCAGTGAAACTGGGCTGTTGGAATGTCCGAACAATGATGCCTGGGCTCTCCCAAGATCTGCAAGACATCAGCGACACCAGAAAAACCGCCGTCATAAACAGCGACCTAAAGAGGCTCAATGTGGACATTGCCACTCTGCAGGAAACACGGCTGGCTGACTCAGGAACACTAAAGGAAAGGGACTACACCTTCTTCTGGCAAGGAAAGAGTTCTGATGCCCCAAGAGAGCACGGAGTAGGCTTTGCAGTAAGGAACAGCCTGCTGAACATGATTGAACCAGGCAGCGGCAGTTCAGAACGACTCTTGACTCTCCGCCTCAACACCACCGAGGGCTATGTCACTCTCATCAGCGTTTATGCCCCAACTCTCCGAAAAATCGGCTGCCCCCCCAAACTGCACAGCTTAATTGAGTCCTTCCACTCAAACATGAAAGGGATGGTGCAGTTCAACGGAAACCTCTCCAAGCCCTTCGACGTACGCAGCGGTGTGAAACAAGGCTGCGTCCTGGCCCCAACCCTCTTTGGAATCTTCTTCGCTCTCCTCCTGAGGCATGCGTTCAGCACAGCGCAAGAAGGGATCCACATGCGGACCAGATCAGATGGCAGGCTCTTCAACCTCGCCCGCCTCAGAGCAAGGACAAAGATCCGTGAAGCCCTTATCAGAGACATGCTATTTGCCGACGATGCCGCAGTTGTGACCCATACTCAGCGGGATTTGCAGTCACTAATGGACCGCTTCTCCCAGGCCTGCAAAGATTTTGGTCTGACCATCAGTCTTAAGAAGACAAACGTCCTGGGCCAAGACACGCCATCTCCACCAGCCATCACCATTGATGACTACGAGCTTGAAGCCATCCATCAATTCACATATATTGGGTCCACCATCACTGATAACCTCTCCCTTGACACAGAGGTCGACAAGAGGATCGGGAAGGCAGCCACAACACTAGCCCACCTCACACAAAGGGTGTGGACAAATCCCAAGCTGACCACAAAGACAAAGATGGCTGTATACAACGCCTGTGTCCTCAGCACCTTGCTGTATGGCAGCGAGGCGTGGACCACGCATGCTCATCAGGAGAAAAGGCTCAATACCTTCCACCTGAGAAGCCTACGGCGCATACTTGGCATTTCCTGGCAAGACAAGGTGACCAACACCGAAGTCCTAACCTGCGCTGGCCTCCCAACCATGCATACCATGCTGAGACAGCGTCGGCTGCGCTGGTTGGGCCACGTTCGCCGCATGGAAGATGGTCGCATCCCAAAAGACACCCTTTATGGTGAGCTTGCCACAGGGCAGAGAAACATTGGCCGCCCACAGCTGAGATACAAAGACGTTTGCAAACGTGACATGAAGGCGCTTGAGATCAACACTGAGTCCTGGAGGACCTCGCAGACGACCGCAACAGCTGGAGAACTACTCTCAAGAAACAGCTGCGGATTGGTGAGAACAAACTGTCAGCTGCTGCAGCAGAAAAGCGAGTTCGCAGAAAAGGGATGACAGCCAACAGACCAGCATCAGCATACACATGCGACCGCTGCGACAGAGACTGCCTCTCTCGCATTGGTCTGTACAGTCACAGGCGACGCTGCTTGGACCAAGCAAACAGCCCATCTAGACATTAGAACGGATGTACTTTGTCCATGGTCAGTCATGACCGAAGGAGGCCTACTAAAATAATAATAATAATAATAATAATGATAATAATAATATTATAATAACAGTGCAGTAATTGTAAAACAATATTAATGATAATGACAATAACAATAAGAAGAATGCGAAGAAGAAGGATGCGAAGAAGAAGAAAGCGAAGAAGAAGAATGCGAAGAAGAATGCGAAGAAGAAGAATGCGAAGAAGAAGAATGCGAAGAAGAAGAATGCGAAGAAGAATGCGAAGAAGAATGCGAAGAAGAAGAATGCGAAGAAGAAGAATGCGAAGAAGAAGAATGCGAAGAAGAAGAATGCGAAGAAGAAGAATGCGAAGAAGAAGAATGCGAAGAAGAAGAAGAATGCGAAGAAGAAGAAGAATGCGAAGAAGAATGCGAAGAAGAATGCGAAGAATGCGAAGAAGAAGAAGAAGAAGAAGAAGAAGAAGAAGAAGAAGAATGCGAAGAAGAAGAAGAAGAAGAAGAAGAAGAAGAAGAAGAAGAAGAAGAAGAAGAAGAAGAAGAAGAAGAAGAAGAAGAAGAAGAATGCGAAGAATGCGAAGAATGCGAAGAATGCGAAGAAGAAGAAGAAGAAGAATGCGAAGAAGAATGCGAAGAATGCGAAGAAGAAGAAGAAGAAGAAGAAGAAGAAGAAGAAGAAGAAGAAGAAGAAGAAGAAGAAGAAGAAGAAGAAGAAGAAGAAGAAGAAGAAGAAGAAGAAGAAGAAGAAGAAGAAGAAGAAGAAGAAGAAGAAGAAGAAGAAGAAGAAGAAGAAGAAGAAGAAGAAGAATGCGAAGAAGAAGAATGCGAAGAAGAAGAAGAATGCGAAGAAGAAGAAGAATGCGAAGAAGAATGCGAAGAATGCGAAGAAGAAGAATGCGAAGAAGAAGAAGAAGAAGAAGAAGAAGAAGAAGAAGAAGAAGAAGAAGAAGAAGAAGAAGAAGAAGAAGAAGAAGAATGCGAAGAATGCGAAGAATGCGAAGAAGAATGCGAAGAAGAATGCGAAGAATGCGAAGAATGCGAAGAATGCGAAGAATGCGAAGAAGAAGAAGAAGAAGAAGAAGAAGAAGAAGAAGAATGCGAAGAATGCGAAGAAGAAGAAGAATGCGAAGAATGCGAAGAAGAAGAATGCGAAGAATGCGAAGAAGAAGAAGAAGAAGAAGAAGAAGAAGAAGAATGCGAAGAATGCGAAGAATGCGAAGAATGCGAAGAAGAAGAAGAATGCGAAGAAGAAGAATGCGAAGAATGCGAAGAAGAAGAAGAAGAAGAAGAAGAAGAAGAAGAAGAAGAAGAAGAAGAAGAAGAAGAAGAAGAAGAAGAATGCGAAGAAGAAGAAGAAGAAGAAGAAGAAGAAGAATGCGAAGAAGAAGAAGAAGAAGAAGAAGAAGAAGAAGAAGAATGCGAAGAAGAAGAAGAAGAAGAAGAAGAAGAAGAAGAAGAAGAAGAAGAATGCGAATGCGAAGAATGCGAAGAATGCGAAGAATGCGAAGAATGCGAAGAAGAATGCGAAGAATGCGAAGAATGCGAAGAAGAATGCGAAGAATGCGAAGAATGCGAAGAAGAAGAAGAAGAAGAAGAAGAAGAAGAAGAAGAAGAAGAAGAAGAAGAAGAAGAAGAAGAAAGAAGAAGAAGAAGAAGAAGAAGAAGAAGAAGAAGAAGAAGAAGAAGAAGAAGAAGAAGAAGAAGAAGAAGAAAGAAGAAGAAGAAGAAGAAGAAGCAGAAGCAGAAGCAGAAGCAGAAGAAGCAGAAGAAGCAGAAGCAGAAGAAGACTGATGATGATAATAATAACAATAATAATAATAATAATAATAATAATAATAATAATAATAATAATAATAATAATATGTTGATGATGAAGATGAAGATGAATAATAATAATAATAATAACAATAACAGCAACAATAAGAATAGTAATACGACTACCACCACCATCGTGACTATTATAACAACAATAACAACAACAAGTACTACTCTTGCTACTACTGCCACCACCATCACCACCACTACTACAAATTATAAAGAATTATTGTATAGTGACATTTTCCAAAATCATTCGGAATCCTTTCGCATTTCTTATTTTCCAGCGAGAGAGAGAGAGAGGGGGAGAGAGAAAGAAAGAAAGAGAGAGAGAGAGAGAGAGAGAGAGAGAGAGAGAGAGAGAGAGAGAGAGAGAGAGAGAGAGAGAGAGTACAACATCATTAGATGTTAGAAGAAGCTGTACATATTGCTGGAGGAGTAATGCTGATATCAGCCATGGGAGGCCTGAGTTATCTCCCTGAATCTCTGTATCAAGATTCTAAATTATCTATCTATCTGTCTATCTATCTGTCTATCTATCTATCTATCTATCTATCTATCCATCTATCTATCTATCTATCTATCTATCCATCTATCTGTCTACCTACTTATCTACCTGCCTACGTACGTACGTACCTATCTATCTACCTACCTACCTACCTACCTACCTATCTATCTATCTATCTATCTATCTATCTATCTATCTATCTATCTATCTATCTATCTATCGATATATCTATCTATCTATCCATCCATCCATCCATCTATATATATCTATCTATCTATCTATCTATCTATCTATATAATCTATCTATCTATCTATCTATCTATCTATCTGTCTGTCTGTCTGTCTACCGATCTATCTGTGCATCTGTCTATCTGCTAGTCAGCTGCAAATTTAGTTATATAGTTTTATATCGACTGCATTTATTACACATTATGGAAAATGATAATAATGGTTTGTGGTTGTATTACTATTGCCTTATTTTTCTGTTCGTTTCGAAATTTGAACGACACAATTCTTCTTCCTTTGCTTCTCTATTCTGTCCATATCTTTCCTTTTCCTTTTTGTCTTTTATTCTTTTATTCTTTTTTTCCCCTTTTTTTTCTCTCTTTCTTCTCATTTTGAGAGTGACACGTGTGTAATGACTTTATCTGAACTGTTCAGCATGCGCAATCATTTTTGTAATGAAAGTATTCGTATAAAGACAGGCTATTATCGCCAGAACATTCCATTATTATTATTATATTTATTTATTTATTTATTTATTTATTTATTTATTTATTTATTTATTTATCTATTTATTTATTTATTTATTTGTTTACTTATTCATATATTCATTTACTTATTTCTTCAATCGTTTACATTCATTCATTTGTTTATATCTATTTACTTATTTAATTGTTCATTTACATATTTATTTATTCATTTACTGTTCATTTCTTTATTGTTATTTGGTTGATTGGCTTACTTATTAGTTTCCTTCTATTTGATTTAATCGCTTATCTATCAATGTATTTATTTATTTACTTATTTGTTTGTTTATTTAGTCATTCAGTCATGTATGTATGTATGTATGTATGTATGTATGTATTTATGTATGCATGCATGCCTGTCTCT
>JAPXFY010000029.1:14811473-14813973 GCA_030674185.1 Monoplex corrugatus
GAGGGATAGATGAGTCAACAAGTGTGACAGAGGTTGGAAGAGAGGGGTGATTTTGGAGTTTGGGTGGGGTGATCAAGATCAATTCGGATTTCTCTTCATTTAATTTCAGTTTGTTTTCAGTCATCCAATCCTTCAGGTCAGCTACACAAGATTGGGTTTTCTGGATCATGATGGGAAGGTCAGGGAGAGGCCCAGAGACATACAGCTGATTGTCATCCGAGAAAGAATGATGCTGAAGCAGGTGTTCTTGGACAATAGAGGAGACAGGGTAGGTGTAGAGAATGAAAAGTAGGGGGCCCAGAACAGATCCTTGTGGCACTCCGTAAGTCAGACAGGAAGGATTAGAAGAAAGACCATTGACAGAAACTACTTGCAGACGATTGGTGATGTAAGAATGAAACCAGTTCAAGACAGTATCATGGAGCCCAAAAGAGTGATGTAGACGAGAGAGAAAGATAGAGTGGTCAATAGTGTCAAAGGCAGCAGATAGGTCCAAGAGAGTCAAAAGTGATACGTTGTTAGAGTCGAGAGTAGTCAGTAAGTCGTTGCAGATTTTGAGAAGAGCAGTTTCGGTACTATGTCCAGAACGGTAAGCAGACTGAAGGGAATAGACAAGGTTATTGGAATGAAGGTGGTTTAACAGCTGGTCAAGAACAACTTTCTCTAAGACCTTGGAAAGAAAAGGAAGATTTGACACAGGTCTATAGTTTTTCAAATTCTCAGGGTCAAGAGTCGTCTTTTTTAGAAGAGGTCTTACAATTGCTGACTTGAAAGAAGAAGGAAAGGAGCCAGTTGAGAGGGAATGGTTAATGATATTGGTGATGTGAGGGAGAAGAGTATCGAGACAATGGGTGAGAAAAGAAGCTGGCAATGGGTCGAGTTCACAAGTTTTAATGCCAGATTTCATGATGATTTTCTTAACAAAGTCCTCAGAAACGGTTGGAAGAAAGTAAGGGGAATTCCAGAGAAAGGGGGTTCAGGAAATGTAGCATGAGTGTTCGTCGTGGAATCGAGAGAAAGCCTGAGGTTAGCAATCTTGTTGAAAAAATAGTCAGAGAAAGCCTGTGGAAGATCAGAAGGTGGCAGGTGAGATGGAAGAGGAGAAGAGCCAGTTTTGCCAAGAAGAGTATTAGTTATATTATACAGTTGTTTGGAAGTGGAACAGGCAAGAATTTTAGCATTGTAATAGGCTGATTTAGAGGCATCTACGAGGCTATTAACAATTTTGTTGGCAGTTTGAAAAATTTGCTTATGAACAGTCAGACTAGACTTGAGCCACTGTCTCTCGGCTCTGCGCCTTTCATACTTGGCCGCTTGCAGCTGAGGCCCAATGGAGGAGAACCAAGGTGATGGTGGCCTCTTGGAAACAAGGCGGCCACAGGCAGGAGCGAACCGATCCAGGAGCCCAAGGAGAAGGGAGTTGAGGTCATCAGGTGTGGTTGGCGGGAAGCAGATAAGAGAGACTGAAGGTCAGCCTCAAAGACAGTCATGTCCACTGCAGAAAGGTGTCTGGCTTGAATGTACGTTTTGCGGGGTGGAGGGCGGGAAAAATGAAGATCAGCAACAAGGCAGACATGGTCAGATGGGAGGGTGTGGTCGATGATGATGGAACTCACCATGGTCTGGTCAGTCCTGTGGATTATATTATCCAATGTGTGCCCACGAATGTGAGTGGGAGCGTGGACGCACTGAACCAGGCCGTAGCAGTCCAGGAAATCGATGACTTTGGAGGTGGTGGGTTCGGAGGGGCGATCAAAATGAATGTTAAAGTCACCAGCGATGATGTAGGAACCATGGAGGGAGTTACAGTAGGACAGCAGATCCGGGAATTCGTCAATGAAGTTGGAGTCAGTGAGACGGTTCTTAGAGTTTGGAGGAGGACGATACAAACACAGAAGGTGGAAAGTGTGGTGGGGGAAGGTGAGGGTAAGTTGTGCCAGTTCGAAAGAAGTGTGGGTGAAAGGGAAGGAGGATATTCCATTGCTTGTGTATTTCGTTCTTGTTCTTGTTGTATTTATTTTGATTTTTTTCTTTTTCTTTTCATTGTATTCTTCCTTTTTTCTATTTATGTATTTATGTGTTTGTTTATTTATCTATTTATTTTCGAATTTATTGATTTTATCCAGATGTGTGAAGCAAGTCTGACATGTACGCATTCGCAAGCATGACCATTTTCGTTCCATTGCCTGATTCTTTGTGTCCCACCAAAAAGTGATATTATAGGTACAGTTTGATCATTTCGATCCATTTCTCTAACACCCCACGCATCTCCCTGAGGTTTTGAAGAATGGGAAGAAAAAAGGGTCATAGTTTGGTACGTGTCATGGTATGGGGTGGCTTCTATGTCTCCCTGAGGGAGGGTGTGAATTAAGGTTGATGCATTACCGTCTCTGGTTTTCTGTGACAGGTTAGGAGACTCAGGACTGAGATCAGCACCTTGGTGGGCCTTCAGGACTCGCTTCTGGCAGCAGCTATGCTTGTCTGGATCAGAAAAAGTCAC
>JAPXFY010000029.1:14818973-14823973 GCA_030674185.1 Monoplex corrugatus
CTGGCTGACTGACTAACTGGCTGACAGACTGACTGACTAACTGACTGGCTGATAGACTGACTGACTAACTGACTAGCTGACTGACTGACTGACTAACTGACTGTCTGACTGACTAAATGACTGGATGACTGACTAACTGACCACCGAACTGATTGATTAAGTGACTGGCTGACTACATACTTGAATGAAATGTAATACATCCACAGCTATAATTAAGAGAGAAAAACACACGTTTAAAGTATCAACTAAAGAAGACAAGAGGTGACCATTTTTGGAATAGTCTCCATTCCTGCCGGCATGTGATGCATTTCATGCATCTGAACTTCAATACAGCTCTTGAAGTCTTCAAATAACTTAGCATCAGGAAAGTTGTATATGACGTTGAAACCGGAGCATCTAAAATGGAACCAAATTAACATGTATTTAAAACTCATGCATGTCAGACTACGTTAAGTAGCGCCTGTCTAGTTGTCTGTATCAAATACACGCTTTCATTCTGTTTACATAATTTTTTATTCCTTTATTTAGTTGTTTTTTTTTTAAGGATCATTGCACTCAGGGAGGTTACCTTTGTGCTCACCTTTTTAAAAAAAATTTTTCGTCCCATTTTCCACGCCACTTTAATGGCCACAGAAGCTGAAACATTTTTTATGACGCGATGATGACGATGTCGATGTGGATGATAATCATGATGCTATAGAGTTCCATCTAGGATTGAGACTGCGTGACAGGGTTGTACTGACCTAGATCAAGCTGTTTAATACCCCAGATGAAACAAAAGTTTAAAACTCAAGCAGTAAAATCCACTTTCCACCGGTTTCATCCTGTCACTGAATCTGAACTGAAATCCATCATTCAAAAATCAAGACCTACATCCTGCCCTTTGGATTCCCTGCCAACACCACTTTTTCTTGAGTTTCTCGAAGACCTTCTACCTACTCTGACTGAGATTATCAACTCTTCTCTAACATCTGGTTCATTACCATCCCCTCTCAAAACCGCTGTTGTGAAACCCCTTCTTAAAAAGCCTTCTTTGGATCCTGACTCCCTGAGAAACTACAGACCCATCTCTAACCTATCTTTCATTTCTAAAATCTTAGAGAAAATTGTTCTGAAACAGCTTCTTACCTATTTGGATGAAAATAATCTGCTCTGTGCTTCACAGTCTGCCTACCGCCCACATCACAGCACGGAAACTGTTCTACTCAAAATTACCAATGATCTTCTTCTGTCCCTTGACTCTGGAAATGTTTCTGTGCTGACCCTATTAGACCTGTCAGCTGCGTTTGACACTGTTGATCATAACATTCTTCTTAATAGACTCTCCTCTCTGTATGGTATTTCAGGCACCGCTCTTTCTTGGTTTCAGTCGTATCTCACGAACAGGACACAATCAGTCCTTGTCATTAATCATTCCTCCCCACCCACTGATCTCCTTTTCGGTGTTCCACAAGGTTCCGTTCTGGGACCTGTGCTCTTTGCTCTTTACACAAAGCCACTCTCCGATTTGATAAAATCACATTCCATTGAGCATCAATCCTTTGCAGATGACATCCAACTTGAAATTGATTCTCCTCCTTCTGATATCTACTCTGCTATCCCAGTCTTAGAAGACTGTATCTCAGATATCAAGACCTGGATGCTAGAAAATAAATTAAAGTTAAATGATGACAAAACTGAAGCTCTCTTTTTGTCCTCTCCTTTCAAAACCTCCCCATCTCCCAAACCTACTACCATTACCATTGATCAGACTGAAATTCCTTTCTCCTCCTCAGCTAGGAATCTTGGTTTCTACTTCACTGACAACATGAGTGTTGAACTTCATGTAAACAACACCTGTCGCACTGCTTACATCAATCTCCGCCAAATCAGTTCCTTGCGTCATCTTCTTTCTGTTGATGCTACAAAAACTCTGGTTTCTGCTTTCATTCTCTCAAGACTGGATTATTGCAATTCACTTCTTTCTGGATGTTCAAAAGATCAAATAGATAAACTACAGAAAGTGCAAAATTCTGCAGCTCGGCTTGTTTTTAAATCCCGTAAGCGAGATCATGTCTCTCCTCTGCTAAAACGCCTCCACTGGCTTCCTGTACAAGCTCGTATCGAATTCAAACTTGCGATTCTCTGTCATTCATTTTTCTCTGGAACGTCCCCTTGTTACATTTCTGATCTCCTATCCGTCTACTCACCTTCCAGAAATCTTCGCTCCTCTTCTGACTTAAGACTACTGTGCATTCCCAGAGTAAGAACTAAAACCTTCGGTCACTGCACCTTTTCATATTCAGCACCAACTTTTTGGAATTCTCTGCCCCGTGAAATTCGCTACATTGAATCTATTACTTCTTTCAAGACTGCCCTCAAAACTTTCCAATTTAAATCCTATTTTCCCGACTAGGTAGTAACTGTGTGGACACTCTTTGTTCTCGTGCGCACGCGCGCGCGCGTGTGTGTGTGTGTGTGTGTGTGTGTGTGTGGGTCCGTGTGTGTGTGTGTGTGTGTGCGTGTCTGGTGTGTGTGTGTGTGTGTGTGTGTGTGTGTGTGTGTGTGTGTGTGTGTGTGTGTGTGTGTGTGCCTGCGTGTCTGTGTGTGTGTGATGTTATTAGTGTGCAGCGTCACGAGCTCCGGCCCCGTACTGGAGGTTTGCGCTTATAAATGTTCATTATTATTATTATTATTATTACTCTACGCTTACTATCATAACATATCCTGGCGTCAGCCAGGCCCGAGAGATACAGACACCTGCAGTGTTGGTCAGAAGATTTGAGCAACACCTTCAATGACGCATCCGCGAAGTGGATGAGACTCGAATGTGGTTCCAGTCTTCCCAATGAGTCCACAGCACGCCCAACTCTGGTAGGAGCCGGTTAGAGCCGAAAAATCCCACAATGATTTTTGTACGTACTGATGGGGATTCGAACCCACAACCTTCCAGTCGGTAGTCCGTTGCGTTAACCACTATACCACAGCGACTGGTTATTACTTTATTGTTATTGTTATTGTTGTTTAAAGCCCAACCGACCGCGCAGAGACACATCAGGGCTATAAACGCCTCAAAACACACAAAACTTCAACAGGAAAAAAAAAAGAAAAGAAAATTAAGTACACATATCAATGCATTCGCGCTCATAATCCAAGGACATGCCCCCGGCGTAGGACCATTCCGTCCAATTTATCGCACAGGGGAGATTTAAAAAACACATCTGAATACAGATATAAGCACACATAAGGACACCAAAACACATATAAAAACAGGCATAAATTACCTAAAATTGCTTCCGCACATCTCACCTCCTTAGAGCCAAAAATGCACTTAATACATGTACCCAATTATCAATCCGAAGAAAAAGTGCGTAAGACTTTATCGAAAAAATACAGGTGAATGGACCATTAAGGCCGAAAATAAGTAGAAATGACAGAAAGCAAGGCAACAAGGCAGAAACAAAGAGAATGACAGAAAAGAGGAAATTTCTAGCACAGAATTTCCAGAAGGTGGGGATACTATTTATACTGAAAGAGCCCCTGGCAACCCAACGGGGGGAAGTACACATATCAGTGTATTCAAGCAAACCATCTAAGGATACGCCTCTGGTGTTGACCACTCTGTCCAATTTATCAACAGGCGATCAGAAAAATCAAACTTGAGTACAAATATAAACATAACTAAGGACACTAACATGTATGGAAACAGGCCTAAATTACCTATAATTGTTTCTGCACTGCACATTTCCTTAGAGCGAAAATACACTTAAGATATGTACCCAGTTATACATCATCATCATCATCAGGTGCCTTGCCACATGGCGTTGGCGATCATGGACTTCCATCTATCTAACTGGCTGACAGACTGAATGACTAATTGACTAGCTGACAGACTGACTGACTAACTGACTAGCTGACTGACTGACTGACTATCTGACTAGCTGACAGACTGACTACCGAAGCGATTGATTAAATGACTGACTGACGGTCTGACTGGCCTCAAACATCTCTTCCACCCTCTTTATCTTCAGCCACTCTGCAAGTCCCTCCAGTATGTTCTCCCTGGGTCTACCTGGTGCTCTCTTTCCCTCCAGCTTTCCCGTTGTGACCAGTGCTCCAATTCTCCTTTTCTCATAAAATGGCCTATAAATGTTGCCTGTCTTTTCCTTATCTTCCTTATCAATGATCTTCTTGTGTCTGCCTCCATCAAGACTGTCTCGTTTGTTTTCTTCTCTCGACATTCTTCTTAGAACCCACATCTCAGCTGCCTCAATCTTGCTCTGGCTTTGTTTGTTGACCGTCCACACATCACAACTGTATAACAGTATTGGTTCTATATAACATTCAAGAACTCTCTTCCTGATGTTAATTGATAGGCATTTGTTGGTAAGAATGCTTTTCATCTTCTTGAATGCTGTTTTGGCTTGGCCAATTCTGCTGGCTATTTCTGATGTGCGTCTGCCGTCTGGTGAAATGATCGTTCCCAGGTATTTAAACTTATCAACCCAGTTACGCATCCTAAGAGAAAATGTGCAAGGCTTCATAGAACACTTACAGGTGAATGGACCAGCAAGGCAAAAATGATAGCGAAACAAAGAAAATGACAGAAAGCAAAAGATGAAGGCAGAAACAAAGAGAGTAACAGAACAGAGGACATTTCTAGTTTCTAATCGCATTCGTCATCCTGCCCTGTTTGTTTCTCTTCTTCCTCTTCCCGTCTCATCATCGTCTTCGTCATCGTCATCATCGTCAACGTCACGATCGTTACCATCTCGCCGAAGTCACTGATGCCATGTTTTCTCGCACAAAGATCATGGATTGGATTGGATTGGCTTGATGGATTTCTCTTTTTACCTCATGGTCATAATGGATTTTCCCAGGCGTGTGTTTATGTGTGTGTGTGTTTGTGTGTGTATGTGTGTTTGTGAGTGAGTGTGTGTGTGTGTGTGTGTGTGGTGTGTGTGTGTGTTGTGTGTGTGTGTGTGTGTGTGTGTCTGTGTGTCTCTGTTAGTCTGTGTGTG
>JAPXFY010000029.1:14826473-14828973 GCA_030674185.1 Monoplex corrugatus
ACGAAGTATCAAGTGGAGGCAGACACAAGTAGATCATTCATAAGGAAGATTAGGAAAAGACAGGCAACATTCATAGGCCATTTTATGAGGAAGGGGGATTTGGAGCACCTGGTCACAACGGGAAAGCTGGAGGGAAAGAGAGCACCAGGTAGACCCAGGGAGAGAATGCTGGACGGACTTGCAGAGTGGCTGGGGATGAGGAGGGTGGGGGAGATGCTGGGGGCAACGAGAGATAGAGATGGTTGGAAGTTCATGGTCGCCAACGCCAAGCGGCAGGGACCTGATGATATATGATGATCAAGTTGAATGTAATAAGTTTTGCATGATTATGCGCGCTGGCTGACCTCTTGTGCCAATGATGAAAAACATGTAATGGATCTAGTCTGCGATCTTTCCTTAACCCTTCTTGTCAATAATTCGCACATGTGGCTCGAGGAATGCATTAGGTCAAAGTTACGTGCTCTTGGGAAGGAATTGGTAGTCGGGATGTGTGGGCTGGAAAACACCAGCTTCCATACCGATAAGGCGTCAACACACAGCTCTATCGAAGGAATCGACCATGCTCTGAAGGTAGACTGTTGAGCGAAATGGACGGCAATATTCCGCAAAGAGGAACATAACATGCTTTTTATTAATGAATTGTAAGTGGCTGTTAATTATAAGTTATCAATAACCAGGGAAAGGGTGAGAACCACAGAACCATATGAATGCGTGATAAAAGAGAATGAATGTGGTGTTTGCAATGATAGGGAGCTCAGAACATGAGGCTTATTCCTAACAGAATTGGCCTCCTCAAGGGACATAATCCAAAGCAAAGGGAAATAAGCTCTGGGTGACGAGCACAGACAGTATGCATCCGTTCACACAAACCCTCATATGCATTAGAATAGTCCTGTGGTTTGACACGGAGTGTCTCTGGTGTCCTATTTGATTATTTGTGGACACTTTACTTTCTATGATGTCTACAGTGAGTCTGTTGCCCAGTCTGTATTTCTGTTTGTCTGTCTGTCTGTCATATGTCTACTCTCTCTGTCTCTCTCTCTGCCTCTGTCTCTGTAGCTCTGTCTCTGTCTCTCCCCCCCCCCCCTCTCTCTCTCTTGTCTGTCTGTCTGTCTGTCTCTGTCTCTGTCTCTTCTGTCTCCTCTCCATCTCTCTCTCTATACCTCTGTCTCTGCTCTGTTTATGTCTGTCTGTCTGTCTGTCTGTCTGTCTGTCTGCACCCCCCCCTCTCTCTCTCTCCCTTTCCCTTGTCTAGATCTCTCACTTGTCTTTCTCTTTGTCTGTAAACTCTCTCTCCCTGTATCTCTCTCTGTCTGTCTCTCTCTGTCTCTCTCTCTCTCTCTCTCTCCGCCTCTCTCTGTCTCTCTGTCTCTGTCTCTCTCTCTTTCTCTCTCTGCTGCCTGATTGTCTGTTGTGTGTGTGTGTGTGTGTGTGTGTGTGTGTGTGTGTGTGTGTGTGTCTGTGTGCTGTATGTGTGTGTATGTCTGTGTGTCTGTCTGTCCGTCTGTCTGTGTGTCTGTCTGTCTGTCTGACTCTCTCTCTCTCTCTCTCTCTCTCCTCTCTCTCTCTTTCTCTCCTGGTATGCATCACAATAGTGCCTGATTTCACATGGATGGTCCCTGGCGTATCATGTATGATCTCCGGAGAGCTGTCTGTCCGTTATTGTGTTTAGTCCGTCTTTTCCAACGTCTGTCTGTCTGTCCCGTCTATGTGTCTATCTATCTGTTTGTCTGTCTTTTTCTCTCTATTTTTGTATGCATACAATGTAAAGAACGTCTCTATATTTCACATGGATGACCTCATGGGTAACATTATATTAATCATTTCTGAAGACTTTAGTTTTTCCGTGATGTCTTTGGTACGTCCACACCCCACCACCCTTCTCCTTCCGTGGCTGTTTCTGTCTGTGTCTGTGTCTCTTTTGTGTGTGTCTGTGTGTTTCTCTCTCTCTCTGTCTGTCTGTGTGTGTGTCTGTCTCTCTGTGTGTCTCTCTCTCTCTGTTGTCTCTCTCTCTGTTCTGTCTGTCTCTCTCTCTGTCTCTCTCTCTGTCTGTCTCTCTCTCGTTCTGTTCTCTATGTGTCTGTCTCTCTCTGTGTCTCTCTATCCGTCTGTCTCTCTCTCGTCTGTCTCTCTGAGTCTGTCTCTCTCTCTATCTGTCTCTGTCTCTCTCTCTGTTTGTCTCTCTCTGAGTCTGTCTCTCTCTCTGTCTGTCTCTGTCTCTGTCTCTCTCTGTGTCTCTCTCTGTGTCTCTGTCTCTTTCTGTGTCTGTCTCTGTCTGTCTGTCTGTCTCTCTGTCTGTCTCTCTGTCTCTCGCTCCTTTTCTCTCTTTCGCTCTCTCCTCTCTCTCTCTCCTTCCCTCCTGGATCCCCCCCTCTCTCTCTCTTTCGTCTCTTTCTTTCTCTCTGTCGCTCTTTCTCACCTCCCCACTCTCTCTTGCTCCTTCTTCTCTTTTTCTCTTTCTCTCTCCCTCCTGGATCCCCCCTCTCTCTCTCTTTCTCTC
>JAPXFY010000029.1:14831473-14833973 GCA_030674185.1 Monoplex corrugatus
ATCATCATCATCATCATCATCATCATCGTTATCATCATCATCGTCATCATCATCATCATCATCATCATCATCATCATCATCATCATCATCATCATCATCATCATCATCATCTCGTCGTCGTCGTCGTCGTCGTCGTCGTCGTCATCATCGTCATCATCATCATCGTCATCATCATCATCACCGTTGTATTGTTATCTTTGTTCTTGTTGTTGTTGCTTATCGTTAGTATTGTTTATCATCATCTGCAGCAGCAGCAGCAGCATTATCATCATCATCACTTTCGGATTCACATGTATATGCACACGAAGATCGTAATGCACATGTACATGAACCACAATGCACATGAACACATACACTATAATGCACATGAACACATAAACTATAATGCACATGAACACATAAACTATAATGCACATGAACACATAAACTATAATGCACAAGAACACATAAACTATAATGCACATGAACACATAAACTATAATGCACATGAACACATAAACTATAATGCACATGAACACATAAACTATAATGCACATGAACACATAAACTATAATGCACATGAACACATAAACTATAATGCACATGAACACATAAACTATAATGCACATGAACACATAAACTATAATGCACATGAACACATAAACTATAATGCACATGTATCTACTCTAATGCATATTCATGCATAGACGACAATACATTGTGTATCCATGCACATAGACAATAGTGAACCTGTGCACAGAGACCACAATGCATACGTACATAGACTACAATGCAAATGTACACGTCGAGTATAATGTAAATATACATATATTACAATGGACATATAATGTAAATATAGATATATTACAATAGACATATAATATAAATATACATATATCACAATGAACATATAATATAAATATACATATAGTACAATAGACATATAATATAAATATACATATATCACAATGGACATATAATATCAATATACATATATCACAATGGACATATAATATAAATATACATATATCACAATGGACATATAATATAAATATACATATATCACAATGGACATATAATATACATATACATATATCACAATGGACATATAATATAAATATACATATATCACAATGACATATAATATAAATATACATATATCACAATAGACATATAATATAAATATACATATATCACAATGGACATATAATGTAAATATACATATATCACAATAGACATATAATATAAATATACATATATCACAATGGACATATAATGTAAATATACATATATTACAATGGACATATAATATAAATATACATATATCACAATAGACATATAATGTAAATATACATATATTACAATGGACATATAATATAAATATACATATATCACAATAGACATATAATATAAATATACATATATCACAATGGACATATAATGTAAATATACATATATCACAATAGACATATAATATAAATATACATATATTACAATAGACATATAATGTAAATATACATATATTACAATGGACATATAATGTAAATATACATATATTACAATAGACATATAATGTAAATATATATATATATTACAATGGACATATAATGTAAATATACATATATCACAATAGACATATAATGTAAATATACATATATTACAATAGACATATAATGTAAATATACATATATTACAATGGACATATAATGTAAATATACATATATTACATGCACAATGGACATATAATGTAAATATTTGATCGATTAATGGTAGTCCTTCGTTGCCGAAGATGACGATGAAATCCTGCAGCTCATCTGTGGACGCGCATGTGGCTGTGCAATCCGATCTTGGATGTACAATGTCTGTTGCAGTGGGGACACTGGAATGTCGTGGTTGGGGTGGTTGGATTATGTCTCCTCTCTCTTCTGATAGTCAGCTTCTCCCTGTAGTTGATATCGCTGTTTCTGCTGGCAAGATGAACGGCCCTGCGCCAGGCGTTCCTTTCGGTGGCAGTTCTTTCGAGTTCTTTGGGGGTAACCTGTGCAAACTGGAGGTTTGCCTTTATCGTGTCCTTGAAACGCTTTTTTGGCCTCCCGAGATTTCTTTTGCCACTTGTGAGTTCGCCGTACAGCAGTTGTTTGGGCATTCGGTGGTCTTCCATGCGGATGACATGGCCGACCCATCTCAGTTGGGCTTTGACAAGCAGGCTTTCTATGCTTTGTGAGCTTGATCGGTTGAGGACCTCAATGTTGGTGATGCGGTCTTGCCACCGGATGCCAAGTATGCTGCGGAGAGCCCTTTGGTGGAACTGCTCTAATTTGTTGATGTGCTTCCTGTAGAGTGTCCAAGTCTCCGAACCGTAGAGGAGGGAGGAGAGCACAACGGCATTGTACACTTTGATTTTTGTTGACAGCCGGACATTGTGCTGGTTTAGTACCTTGTTTTTCAGCCTACCGAGAGCCTGGCTGGCTTTGCTGATTCGTGAATCAATTTCCTGATCGATGGAGCCGTCTGCAGAGAT
>JAPXFY010000029.1:14843973-14846473 GCA_030674185.1 Monoplex corrugatus
ACATACATAAAAATACATACATCATACAACACATACATACATACATACATACAACATACATACATACATACATACATACATACACACATACTATCATACATACATACATAACATACATACATACATACATCATACATCATACATACCATACATACATACATACATACATACATACATCATACCATACATACATACATACTAATACATGCATGCATCATCATACATACAAATACATACATACATGCATGCATGCATACATACATACATACATATCATACATACATACATACATACATACATGCATGCATGCATACATACATACATACTAGATATATACATACATGCATGCATACATACATACATACATACATACATACATACATACATACATCATACATACATACATACATAATACATACATACATCATACATACATACATACATACATACATACATACATACATACATACATAGATGGGAATCGATTTTTCAGTTAATATAATCATATTACTTCTGTAATGTTGTAATGTGGCGTGGTACAGTAATCTATTTTTCATCATTTCTTTAGTTGTCATGTCTTTCCTCCCTGTCTCATCTGTCTTGTTTGTTCTTGATGCTTTCTTCATTTTCTTCCTCTTTTCCCTTTGATTCATCATCATCATCACCAGGTGCCTTGCCGTATTGCGTTGGCGATCATGGACTTCCATCTGTCTCTATCTCACGTTGCCTCAAGCATCTCCTCCACCCTTCCTGTCCTCAGCCACTCTGCAAGTCCGTCTAGTGTCTTCTCCCCGGGTCTACCTGGTGCTCTCCTTCCCTCCAGCTTTCCCGTTGTGACCAGGTGCTCCAATTCCCTTTTCCTCATACAATGGCCTATGAATGGTCTGCCTTTTCCTAATCTTCCTTATGAATGATTTACTTGTGTCTGCCTCATCAAGAGTGTCTCGTTTGTTGTCTTTGCTGTCCATGGAACTCTCAACATTCTTCTTAGAAACCACATTTCGGCTGCCTCAATCTTGTTCTGGCTTTGCTTGTTGACTGTCCACGCCTCGCAACCGTACAACAATATTGGTTCTACATAACATTCAAGAACTCTCTTCCTGATGTTAACTGATAGGCATTTGTTGGTAAGAAAGCTTTTCATCTTCTTGATTGTTGTTTTGGCTTGGCCGGTTCTGCTGGCTATTTCTGATGTGCATCTGTCGTCTGGTGAAATGATCATTCCCAGGTATTTAAACTATCAAACTTTGATTATAAGACTGTAATTCATTTTCTTTTTTTTTTTTTTTTTTGATAAAAGAATATCATTACACCCTTATGTCTATCACTTGTTTTACGTTTTATTTTGTCATGTTGTTTTTCATTACTCGTATTTCGTGTTAGACCAGCAAGGACTAGAAGTCAGACAGGTACCTTGAGACCTAATGCTGTTGTATTTGAGTAATAACGAGTTTTGAAGTCTGGATAATGTTTCTTGGTGTTTTATTCTCTGTTTCTGTCATCATCAGGCAATGTTTCTTCCTGTTTCATTCTCTATTTCTCCCTCATCAGGCAATGTTTCTTGGTGTTTCATTCTCTATTTCTGCCCTCATCAGCAATGTTTCTTGGTGTTTTATTCTCTATTTCTGCCCTCATCAGCAATGTTTCTTGGTGTTTTATTCTCTATTTCTGCCCTCATCAGCAATGTTTCTTGGTGTTTTATTCTCTATTTCTGCCCTCATCAGCAATGTTTCTTGGTGTTTATTCTCTGTTTCTGCCCTCATCAGCAATGTTTCTTGGTGTTTTATTCTCTGTTTATGCCCTCTTCAGCAATGTTTCTTCTGTTTCATTCTCTATTTCTGCCCTCATCAGCAATGTTTCTTGGTGTTTATTCTCTATTTCTGCCATCATCAGCAATGTTTCTTGGTGTTTTATTCTCTATTTCTGCCCTCATCAGCAATGTT
This sequence comes from Monoplex corrugatus, assembly GCA_030674185.1. NCBI lineage: Eukaryota > Metazoa > Mollusca > Gastropoda > Littorinimorpha > Ranellidae > Monoplex > Monoplex corrugatus. The sequence continues at coordinate 14,845,917 of JAPXFY010000029.1, forward strand.
TCTTGGTGTTTTATTCTCTATTTCTGCCCTCATCAGCAATGTTTCTTGGTGTTTTATTCTCTATTTCTGCCCTCATCAGCAATGTTTCTTGGTGTTTTATTCTCTATTTCTGCCCTCATCAGCAATGTTTCTTCCTGTTTCATTCTCTATTTCTGCCTCATCAGCAATGTTTCTTGGTGTTTTATTCTCTATTTCTGCCCTCATCAGCAATGTTTCTTCCTGTTTCATTCTCTATTTCTGCCTCATCAGCAATGTTTCTGGTGTTTTATTCTCTATTTCTGCCCTCATCAGGCAATGTTTCTTAGTATGTCATTCTCTATTTCTTCCCTCATCAGCACTTTCGCCTCGATCTCCAGACAGAGACCCTCTCCCACACCACCCCATGTTCTAAACCAAACTTCAAGAAAAACCAAAGACTTACACCGCTAGATTTTATCTGTTCAGCTAACGCAGCCTGAGACTTGACGTTAACAAGGCACACAGGCTAAAGGTCTTTTCACATCCTTGATACTAGGAACCGCAAATGTCCTTCGCAATATCAGTCAAACAGTTGCACA
>JAPXFY010000029.1:14856473-14866473 GCA_030674185.1 Monoplex corrugatus
CTCTACTAGCCATCTTCAAAAACGATTAACCCTACATCACACCACACATGTGCACACAAAAATTCCTTGCGCACATGACACAAAAAACATGTGCACAAGTTACCCTGTGCACATGACACCCCCCATCCCAGGGGAAAAATTTACAGCATTTTTTTTAAATAGCAACTGGTATAAACAGGGAAATCAAATATATGTCAAAATGACAAGCAATCATGTATGCAACTAAATACATTCATCAACTCGTGGATGTTTAGCACATACAATAATCAAGACATCCACCAAAATATGATACTTGGTCAAAAACTACTCAGTTAATTAGATATCCAGCATAGCATAATACCCATGATTAAATAGGGCTTTCCATAGAATATATATATCATAATCATTCACCAAAATAGGACATTTCACAATAATATATGACACTCATTTACATATGGCAAATAGTGATAATTTCAATGTAAAAAAAACAAAGAAAACAAACAAAAACAAACAAAAAACAAAACAAAACAAAACAAAATTCGCCACATGAAATCATACAGTCAACAGCAATCAAATAGTTATGGTTTTGTTCATCATACAAATTGTTGCTTTATGTTTCAGTCTAACAATGTTGATGAACCATACAAATTCAATAATCCATCATCAATTCAATATCATTAATTCAATAATCATGTCAAAGAAATACATGAAATTGGAAATAAGTGTTTACAATGATACATAACAAAAATAGACTGATATAAATCACATCACATTCTCATACAAGAACAAAACAAAATATTATTATCTCATTTTTATTTTGTAATTGACAGGTGAAGTCTTGTCAGTCTCAAGAAAAGGTCCATTCCACAGTGCACGCAGTTTATTGTGTTCGTCAGTCAGGAGAACAAGGACTTTGTCACCTACAGACAATGAACGTACTTTGGCCTTTCTGTCAGCGCACTGTTTGTATACATCAGACTTATGGTCAGCAGTCTTTTGTGCAATCTCACACGCATGCTTGATTTTATTTTGCAAGTCAAACACATACTGGTACACATTTTTGGTGTCCTCTGAGTGTGAGTCGTCAGTCCATTTGTCTGTCAAGAGGTCAAGCAGACCTCGTGGGGAGTGACCAAAAACCAACTTGAAAGGGGAAAACCCGAGTGATTCATTCGGCAGTTCACGATGGACGAAAAGTAACGCAAGGATGCAATGGTCCCATTCACGTAGTTCGAGTCGTGAAGCTTTGTGCAGCATGGATTTCAATGTACCATTGAATCTTTCTACAATTCCATTTGATTGAAGATGATATGGCATAGTGGTCATGGATGAGATCGACAACAGACGGTAAATTTCTTTCATAAGATTGGACACAAACCATGTGTCACAATCGGACAACATTTCTTCTGGTATCCCCACATGAGAAAAGATTGCAATCAGTGCTTCTGTCAGTGTCACAGTGTCGACCTTTTTGAGCAGAATCGCCTCTGGAAATTGTTTATCTGTATCGACCACCGTGAGAACGTAACGATTTCCAGAAGAATATGTTGGAATGGACTGACTAAATTGATTGCGATCAAACTAAAAGGGACTGGTTCTAGCGGCATTTTGTGCAATGGTGCACATTGTACACAACCTTTTTGTGTGTTTTTTTTTACACGTGTCACATGAGCCACAGTAAGTTGTCACGGCTTTTGTAACACCTGGCCAGTAACATTTGTTAAGGACATGTCGTAATGTTCTCTTGATACCACAGTGTCCAGCAAAAATAGCATCATGAGCTGTATGTAGTACAGTATTCCTCAATGTTTGAGGGACAACAATCTGTCGTGACCAGGTATTGTCTTTCCAAACATATCGGAAGAGAATGTCTGTCTCTATCTTGTAGTAGGAAGCAGTCTGACACTGTTCAACATCGTCCAATGCTGAATTGAACAGACTGTCAAGATAAGTATCTTGTCTTTGTGGTTTCACTAGATCCTGAAGTTCTAAGTCAAGAACAGTCAGGTCTGAGACTGTCAGGGATGGTTGTGGTTTACTATCTTTGTCAGCTTGCGCTGTGGCACTAATCAGACAAGGCATGAAAGAACCACCAGTACCACCATGTATATTTGATACACCTGGCAAGTTACCCAAGATGAAGTCACACACAGGGTCATCTATCACACAAGCTGTTAGAAGACCTGAAAAGTAGGGAGTGTTTACTGGTACTTTTGCCATGGGGAATTCTTCAATTTTTCCACCAAAAGTACGGCACTTCTGGACAGTGTCCAGGTACTGATCTGGAAGTACAAATGACTTCCTGACGCCTGCTTTTGTATACTCAGTGTCTCTAAGGACTGACGCCTGAAACCTGATAATAGAACATTGTTCTGAGTGAAGGCCTGACAAAGTATCCTTATGGGCTAACACATATGTAACTTCAGATTCAGCAACCTCTGCAGCCACATTAAATGCTGATGATGAGTTCACATAAGAACACTGTTTTACAAAGTGAACTTACATCCACAATATCAACCAAAGGACATAACACTTGAGAGTCACGTAGGAATTATCTCCCATGTTGTGAAACTTCTCAAGTCTAACATAGCTTGCGCTACCCATTCAGCTAGCACAGAAGCAGATACAAAGCACAAAAACTGTAAGCTCAGAACACTCCTCTCAGTTTTTGTGCTTTGTATCTGTTTCTGTGCTAGCTGAATGGGTAGCGCAAGCTATGTTAGATTTGAGAAGTTTCACAACATGGGAGATAATTCCTACGTGACTCTCAAGAGTTATGTCCTTTGGTTGATATTATAAAAATTCTCCCTGCTTCCCTCTTATTTCTTTGATATTACATCCACAATGATTACATTAAGGGACACATTTTGAGTTTTGCTGTTTTTGTCCACTGGTAATTGTGATTTACCTGTAGCAATGGGAGAACGTGGAGTGGGGGCAAAGTTTTGTCTGTCACCAGGGTTAGGAGGTCTGGAATAGGACTGTCCTGAAAAACAACCATAACTAAAATGGTCTGTCTGCAGAGAATACGTCCTCTGTTGTTGAGGTCTTGCATTACCAAAGCGAGGAGATGGATTACCAAAACGAGGTGGTTTCTGAAAACGAGGTGGTGGAGTGTTATACCTGCCGCGACCAAAGTTTCGGACAAACTGGTTTTTATTTGGGAAATACACAGAAACGTTCGCGTAAAAAACAGAAAAATGACCTTTTCGGGCAGTATTTTTGTCCGGATGAGCAACACAATATTGGTCCATGGCACGGCACATTTCTTCTGCCGTGTGAAATTCTCTTTCATATAGAGAGACAGTGAGATCTTTACTGACGCTTTGCTGAAGTTGCTCACTCAAAAGGATATCACAAAGACTGTCAAAATATTTGTCAGTTTGTGATAAGTCAATCCACTGATCCAAATATTGGGAAATCCTGATTACAAACAATGAGAAAGATTCACCTTTCTCAGGATGGACTGGATCCCAAGTAAATCTTTCTGTTGCCCCAAGGATATGGTAAAGTGCTAGTGCACTTCCCTGAAAGAGTGACGCGACGTACAAAGTCCATTTTTCACGAGGCCAACCACAAGAAGTCGCATGACTCTTGAAACGGAAAAGAAACGAATCTATGTTCATCGAATGGAGGAAGTTCTGGGATATAAGAGGACTTGGGCTGAAAGGTACTGGAAGAAGTTTTAGAGGACGAATAGTTGGTTTCTTTCTGAAATTTTAACCTCTCTAATTCTATGTCTGCTTCCAATTCCTGTTGACGCAACTTAAAGCTACGTTCTTCCTTTCTATATTCTATTTCCTTCATTTCTTGTCCATGTTCTCTATATTCTCTTTGTTTTTCATTTTCTTCTCTTTCTGTTGGTTTTTCTATTTCCCCCAGTTCTTTTTCATGTTCTCTCTGTTTTTCACTTTCTTCTCTCTCTCTTTGTTTTTTCTATTTCCTTCATTCTTTTCATGTTCTCTTTGTTTTTCTCATGTTCTCTTTGTTTTTTCTCATGTTCTCTTTGTTTTTTCTCATGTTCTCTTTGTTTTCTCTTTCCTTCGTTTCTTTTTCATGTTTTCTTTGTTTTTGGTGCTCATCACGCTCAGTACATTGGTGTACATAGTTATCTATTTGTTCCGCAGAAAGTTGCAAATGCTGAGCTTGTTCAAAACATTTATCAAAATTATCCATTTTGACTTTCTGAGGTAAACAAGATTATCAAAAGAAAAATGTCAAAGAAAAGCAAGTAACACACAAATAAATACACAAACTTATCATAAAAGATAAAGCGCAATGAATGAAGTAAACTTTAGTTTGTAATAATTACTATTTTCAAACAGAAATCAGTATTAAATGAAATAACTGCACAAAAAGAAATAGAAATCACACACCTGTCAGAAGGGGTACAAATAGAAATGTGATCTCTTTTCCTGTGAGGGAGTACAAATCTCAATCATTCACCAGGGTATACAAATCAAAATCTAATTTTTTTCTCTTGGTCAGGGGGTTAAATCGAAATCTAACCTATCTTTAGTCAGGTCACCAGTGTCATGCTTCTACATGTTCACACAATCAAACATACATGAAACACTCGTCCATTACACAACCTCACGCTCTCTTTTAACCACGGCACAAGGCAGATCACAATTCTATTTTGACTATTTTACCTCTTGTCCTAATTGGGAACAGACAACATTTATTAAAATTAATTTTCATACATCACACACAACATTCATAGTCACACACCTTTTCACGCACTATTTTCTCCTCTGCCTTCTTCTCCTCCTTTTTCTTCTTCTCCTTCACCTCCTTCTTCTTCCTCTCCTTCTCCTTCTTCTTCTCCTTCTTCTTCTTTTTCTCCTCCTTCTCCTCCTCTTTCTTCTTCTCCTTCTCCTTTTCTTCTCCTACTTCTTCTTCTTCCCCTTCTCCTTCTTCTTCTTCATCTTCTTCTCTTTCACCTTCTTTTTCTTATCCTTCTTCTTTTCCTTCCTCTTCTTCTTCTCCTTCTCCTTCTTCTTCTCCTTCTTCTTCTTCTTCTCCTTCTTTTTCTCCTTCTCTTTCTTCTTCTCCTTCTCAAATGTCGATTAAATAGGAATATAGAATGACTAGCATCGCATCAAACTTTACATGCATGTGTTTTAGAATTGAACTGCAGAGATTGAATCGATATGACAGATAGATGACTGAAGAAAGAAAACAGTGCGTGCTCTCAAGGCGGCATTAGGCGAAGTGATGAGTAAACCCATTCTACTCAAGTCACCAACTTGGGTGAGCTGTTTTCAGAACTCTACAGCTAATCGCAACTGCTTTTACTGCCAATACATGCCACTGAATTCAGTGAGTGGTTATAACCAATCACCTGTTACCTTACAATCTAAATACAATGACCACACTCCAACTTTAGTGGGTTGGTTCTACTAGCCATCTTCAATAAAGACTAACTCTACATCACACCACACATGTGCACACAAAAATTCCTTGTTCACATGACACACACACACACACACACACACACACACACACACACACAAAACAACAAAAAACTAAAAACATGTGCGCATATTACCCTGTGCACATGTCACAAACACACATTCACATACACACACACACACACACACACACACACACACACACACACACACACACACAGAGGCTCGCAGGCACAAACACATACACATGCACTCACACACACATACACAAACAGACTGCAATCGATCTAAAAATAGAATTCTCTTTTTGAAAACAACTCAAGCACGAAATAATTCAGTGAGACAAATACAAAGGGAATGGGGGAGGGGAGGAGACAGGGGTGAAGGTGAAGGTTGAAAGCAAGAAAGTCAACAGAGAGGAGTGAAGGTGAAGGTTGAAAGCAAGAAAGATCAACATAGAGGGGTGAAGGTGAAGGTTGAAAGCAAGAAAGATCAACAGAATTAAAAGTGAAAATGAAAGGAAAATACTGTATGAGCGCCGATTACTGCAGGGGTAACAACTCTCAGTGTAGTCATGTGCACTGCCATTATGAGACGTTTTTTTCAGGGTGGGGATTGGGGTGGGGAAGACTGCATGAAACGCAGACACAGCTAATCATACAAAGACCACGCACTTGAACTAATTCAAGAGACTTATGTTTTGAACGTCAGGGCAGTGCTGACTCCACCAGAATGATTGTTATCGTTGTTATTGTTGTTTAAAGCCCAGCCGACTGCGTAGAGCCATATCAGGGCTTTAACTCATTCAAAACATACACAATACTTTAACAGAAAAAGAAGAGGAAAAGAAAATTAAGTACACATATCAGTACATTCGTGCACGTAATTTAAACAGATGCCCCTGGCGTTGACCACTCCATCCCATTCGTCATAACTAGAGACACTAAAACATACATAAAAACGGACCTAAATACTATTTACACCGAAAGAGTACCCGGCATTCTCAGGGGGGGGGGGGGGGACCAGAATAACTGAAGCACTAAGATGGGCAGCAAAGTAGTGTAGTGATTATTGCAACAGAATTTTGTGGGGTTCGAATCCCCATAAGTTCTTTCGAAATCATTGATGGATTTTTCAGCTCCAACTGGCTCCTACCCAGAGTTGAGCGTGCTGTGTGTGGGTTTGTTTGGGAAAACTGGGACCACACACTGGAGTCTCTTCACTTTATGAGTGAGTCACTGAGGGTGTTGCTCAAATCTTCTGACCAACACCGTAAGTGTCTTGTATCTCGCGGGCCTGATTGACGCCATGATATGTTATGATAGTAAGTGTAGAGTACAGCCCTGTTGCACAGTCTCAATCCTGTATGGAACTCCATAGCAGCAGTCGTCATCGTCATAGTCATCATGGCTTGGTGAAAACTGTCATTAAGGTATTATGCTTCAGGTATTGTGTACATTTACCTTAAACAAAAATGGAAAATACCGAATAGCAATATAGTGTATTATGTTTCAGGTACTGTCTACATTTACCTTTAACAAAATGGGAAAATACCGAATAGCAATAGTATTTATACTGTACTATGTTTCAGGTATTGTGTACATTTACCTGTAACAAAACTTGGAAAATAACGAATAGCAACATAATGTATTATGCTTCAGGTATTGTGTACATGTACTTCAACAAAAATGGGAAAATAACGAATAACAATCTAGCGTATTATGTTTCAGGTATTATGTACATATACTTTTAACAAAACTGGGAAAACAACGCATAGTGTGTCGTCTGTTATGCTTCAGGTATACTGTACATTAACATCAGGAAGAGAGCTCTTGAATATTATTTAGAACCAATACTGTTGTACGGATGTGAGGCGTGGACAGTCAACAAGCAAAGCTAGAACAAGATTGAGGCAGCTGAGATGTGGTTTCTAAGATGAATGTTGAGAGTTCCATGGACAGCAAAGAAAACAAACGAGACAATCTTGATGGAGACAGACACAAGTAGATCATTCATAAGGAAGATTAAGAAAAGACAGGCAACATTTCTAGGCCATTTTATGAGGAAGGGGGATTTAGAGCACCTGGTTACAACGGGAAGCTGGAGGCAAAGAGAGCACCAGGTAGACCCAGGAAGAAAATGCTAGACGGACTTGCAGAGTGGCTGAAGACGAGGAGGGTGGAGGGGATGCTTGGGGCAACAAGACATAGAGACAAATGGAAACCCATGATCGCCAGTGCCATGCTGCAGGGCACCTGATGATAATGATACTGTACATTTCCCTTTAACTATCAAAAACTGGAAAATAACGAATAGCATTCTAGTGTGTTATGCTTCAGGTATTGTGTACATTTACCTTTAACAAAACTGGGAAAATAAAGAATACCAATGTCCTCTATTATGCTTCATGTATACAGTACAGTTACGTTTAACTAACAAAAACTTTAAAAATACCGAATAACAATCTAGTGTATTGTGCTTCAGGTATTGTGTACATTTACCTTTAATGAAACGGAAAACAATCAATACCGATGTCGACTATTATGCTTCAGGTATAGTGTACATTTACCTTCAACAAAATTGGAAATAACCAAATAACAATCTAGTGTATCATGCTTAAGGTATTGTGTTCATGTACCTTTAACAAAAATGGAAAATACAGAATAACAATATAGTGTATTATATTTCAGATATTGTATACATTTACCTTTAACAAAACTGGGAAAATAATGAATAGCAGTTTCGTCTATTATGCTTCAGGTATAGTGTATATTTACCTTTAACTAACAAAAAATGAAAAAAAAAACGACTAACAATCTAGTGTGTTATGCTTCAAGTGTTGTGCACATTTCTATGAAGAAAACCATGGCAGGTGAGCCTGGTTGTTTGTGTATCAAATGACTGTCAGTATTTCACTGCTTGTCAGGCAGGGATCTCATAATCCTCATTTGACAATGTATCTTCTTCAGTTGGAACCACGTTCTTGTATCCCCCATCACAAGGCGTTTGTCGTGCATTTGCATCGCTGTTTACGTATTCCTCGTCAGGTGAAGTCTGTGTTTGTGTCATAGCCTTGTTTTCGTATCCCCTTGCAAATGAAGTTTGTTGTTCGATGCCAGCCGTGTTCTCGTATTTGTGTTCATCCACGACGCTGTTTGCGTACAGAGGAATCGCCGGCGCTGAAAGTAGACAAAGCTTGACTATCACCTTGCATGAAAACTTTGTGGGAACCAATAACACAATGACAGTTTGACTTATATAGTGGGAACAGTTCCCGTCAAAAGCATCTCGTTCAACTTTACAGGAATAAAACAAACAATACGCTTGTACACACACAGACACAGACACACAGAGACACAGAGACACAGACACAGACACACACACACACACACACACACACACACACACACAAACACACACACACACACACACACACACACAACACACACACACACACACACACACACACACACACACACACACACACACACACACACACACACACACACACACACACACACACACACACACACACACACACACACACACAGAGGAAACGAAAGCTGGTCAGTTCTGTCGAAAACTGGCTAGTCATTCTTGCATGTGAAAACCGAGTTTAATAGAAAACACACGTAGACCTACGCACCGAAACACACACAGAGAAAACAAAACACACACACACACACACACACACACACACACACACACACACACACACAAACACACACACACACACACACACACACACACACACACACACACACACACACACACACCCCACACACACACAAACTGCATTGGCAAGGACAAACCCCTGATTTTTACAAGGGAAATTATGTTGTGAAAAGATCCCACAAAAGAAAAATGAAAAAAAAAAAAAAAAGAAAAAAAAAAGAAGACAAGATGAGACAAGACAAAGGCAGAACAATACAAATTGTATGGACAAAATTCATGGGCCTCATAGACATGGTTCCAATGAAAACATAATTATGTCTCGGCCTATAACGATTTACTGAATGGATGTTACTACTGTGTATTCACAAAAGGGATATCATGTGTTTAAAGTAACTCACATAATGCAAATACTATTTACAGAAGTTTGTAGATCTTTTTATGTTACATCTTTTGACAAAATGTCTCTCATTTGAAAATGAGTTTTGTGGCATCAAACAATTGCACAAAGACACACAATGACTGCATTTCATATTGAGCCACAATTACTTATAAACATGGAATTTAAAGTCAAGCAGTCGCTCGGTTTGAGACAAACATAAAGGGTTATGGAGCTTTAACAAGGACATTTTTCATGCATACAGAATAGCATACATTGTGCAAATTCTTCCTGTGAGACGAACATAAATCTATCAAGAGAGTAACGTTAATAACAATAGTTTTTGTCGTACTAGTAGTAGTAGAGAGAGCGGTGGTAGTAGTTGGTAGCAGAAGAAGAGAGGAAGAGAGAAGAAAGAGGAAGGGAGAGAGAAGAAGAGAAGAAGAAGAAGAAGAAGAAGAAGAAGAAGAAGAAGAAGAAGAAGAAGAAGAAGAAGAAGAAGAAGAAGAAGAAGAAGAAGAAGAAGAAAAGAAGGAGGAGGAGGAGGAAGAGGAAG
>JAPXFY010000029.1:14868973-14888973 GCA_030674185.1 Monoplex corrugatus
TGTAAGATTATACAATGCATTATGACACATATCACTTTATCTCTTAGACTATACATTACAATAAGACACACATCCCTTTATCTGTAAGATTATACAATACTTTAAGTCACAAATCTTCTCATCAGTATGACTATACAATACAGTAAGACACACATCACTTTATGTGTAAGACTATACAATACTTTAAGACACAAATCTTCTCATCAGTATGACTATACAATACAGTAAGACACACATCACTTTATGTGTAAGACTATACAATACTTTAAGACACAAATCTTCTCATCAGTATGACTATACAATACAGTAAGACACACATCACTTTATGTGTAAGACTATACAATACTTTAAGTCACAAATCTTCTCATCAGTATGACTATACAATACAGTAAGACACACATCACTTTATGTGTAAGACTATACAATACTTTAAGACACAAATCTTCTCATCAGTATGACTATACAATACAGTAAGACACACATCACTTTATGTGTAAGACTATACGATACTTTAAGACACAAATCTTCTCATCAGTATGACTATACAATACAGTAAGACACACATCACTTTATGTGTAAGACTATACAATACTTTAAGACACAAATCTTCTCATCAGTATGACTATACAATACAGTAAGACACACATCACTTTATTTGTAAGAATATACAATACTTTAAAACACAAATCTTCTTATCTTTAAGACTACACAATACATAAAGATACACATTTTCTTCTTTTAAATTTTTGCTTATTGCATCATAATTGTCGAGGTCAGAATGAGCTGATGATCAACAGAAAACTGGATGGCCTGAAGTGAAGACATCCTGTGTGACGTCAAGGTCTTTTTATTACGCCATCGGCCTCGGCCTTCTTTGGTCTGCCTCTCGCTTTAGATCCAGAAATCTTTTCGCAATATGTTTGTTGGGTTAGCTAGAGATGCTGGTGATGCTGGTGATGCTGGTGACGCTACATTCTGGTCAGATGACCTAACAGTTTCTCTGTGTGTGGATGAACATGATGATGGACTGGCCTCGTTCCCATCATTTCTCTGATCTGTTCCCAGTGGGGATTCTGGGGGCTCTTTCAGCATAAATAGTATCCCACCTTCTGGAAATTCTGTGCTAGAAATTTCCTCTTTTCTGTCACTTCTCTTTGTTTTTGCCTTATTCCTTTGCTTTCTGTCATTTCCTCCTATCATTTTCTGCTTTGCTGTTCTGTTCAATTCTATGTTTTCGATACAGTTTTACGTACTTTCTCTTAGGATTGATAATTGGGTACAAAATGGAAGGAAGGTAAACAAATGGAAAAAGAGAAACAAAGAGACAAAAACACACACACACAGACTGATGATACGCAGACCAAGAGACATGTGAAAGAACAAAAGACAGCAGTGAGAAGAAAAAACAACAACAACAGCAAAATACTAACTAACTAACTAACTAACTAATTAACTAACTAACTAACTAACCAACTAACCAACTAACTAAACTAAACTAAACTAAACTAAACTAAACTAAACTAAACTAAACTAAACTAAACTAAACTAAACTAAACTAAACTAAACTAAATTAAACTAAACTAAACTAAACTAATCTCAGTAACTTAAGTAAACTAACTAAGGACAAAAATCCTGACTGAAAGTAAAACTGAATTTTAAACAAAATGTAAGTTTCATACCCAGGACTGCGATGGTCACATTCGATGTTGTCGTATACAGACTAGGTCTCGTCTCCCAGATTGCGTAACAAAGACAAAGAGTTCCAGTGTCTCTGGTAGTCACAGAGTTCACCTTGATGGTGCTGGTCACCACCGTTTCACCGTTCTCTGTCGAGATAGTGTCTTCTCTGTCGCCATGTGAAGCACAGGAAAAGTTAACAGAAGTGACAGGAGGATTTCCACCCGTCACCCTACACGACAGGCTGACAGTGTCCCCCTCTGTATAGCTGTCCTTGATGCCAGTAATGACTGGGGAGGATGGAGGAGGATCTGTGTAAAGAGAACAGAAAGCAAGATGAACACACGTGACCTCCCCTCCCTGTTTGTGTGTTGCTTTGTGCCCTGGAGTTTCGTCATCATCATCATCATCATCATCATCATCATCATCAATCATCACCGTCGTCGTCGTCGTCGTCGTCATCATCATCATCATCATCATCATCAACATCATCATCATCGTAATAATAGTAATAATAACAATAATTATCATAACTATCATCATCATCATCATAACTATCATCATCATCGTCATCGTCGTCGTCGTCGTCATCATCATCATCATCATCGTCGTCGTCGTCGTCATCGTCATCATCATCATCATCATCATCATCATCATCATCATCATCATCATAATCATATCATCATCATCATCATCATCATCATCATCATCATCATCATCATCATCATCATCATCACTATGATTATTATTATTATTACTATTACTATTACTATCATTGTTATTGTTATCATTATCATTGTTATTATTATATTATTATTATTGCTATTATCATTGTCATTGTTATTACTATTATTATTATTGTTGATGTTGTTGTTGTCGCCGTCGTCGTCATCATCGCCATCATCATCATTATTGTTATCACCATTGCTATTTTATTACTATTTTTAAAACACAGATTTTTTGCTTGAACATAATTGCAATTACACGTCCGTGTTTTGGTTTGCATGTGTCTGTAATACTTGTTTAAAATTATTTTCCTAAGGTTTGAAGGAAAAAAGTCTGGGAATGTCATATGTTGTTGGTTTGAATTATGTTATGTTTGACCAGTCCCTTCCTCTGTTTAGTTTTGTATTTTATCTTCATTCCTTCATTTACAGAGTTTGCAGCCTTCCCTTAGACTGAAATCGTCTGCTCAATGTTACAGGAGAAATGACAGTGTGTACTGTAAAGAAAAAGAGAAGTTATAAACAAGTTTGAGGGGGTGGGTGGAAGCCTGGACATATCTTCAAACTCACATCTGACATGAAGTGTAAAATATGTCATCCTCTGATGGCTAGTGCTTTCTCCACCCCAGAACTGAGTGCACGTGTAGATTTGTCCATCTTCATCTCTCGTAACGCTGTACATCAATAGTGTACTGTAGGTATGGGTATTGTTATACCATTTCGTCGAGGCAGGTGGATCAGAAGCAGAGGCAATACATGTACAGGTATCACTGTCCCCTTCAACCACGTAAGATGGGCAGTTGTGCAACACAGGTGGACCTTTGGGTGATTCTGTGAAACAGCGGACAAAATTAAACTGAGGGACTGTTAGAGGAGAGAGAGAGAGAGAGAGAGAGAGAGAGAGAGAGAGAGAGAGAGAGAGAGAGAGAGAGAGAGAGAGAGAGAAGAGAGAGAGAGAATAACCCAAACCCAAAAACAAACAAAACAAACATTAAACAAACAAATAAACAAACAAACAAACAACACAAAAAAAACCAAACCAAACCAAACCAGACCAAACCAAACCAAACCAAACCAAACCAAACCAAACCAAACCAAACCAAACCAAACCAAACCAAGCCAAGCCAAGCCAAGCCAAACCAAACCAAACCAAACACCAGAAATAGCATATCACAAATTGTGTTACGTGTTATTTTTGTTTAAAGACCAGCCGACTACGCAGAGCCATATCAGGGTTATAACCATTTCAATACACACAATACTTCAACAGGAAAAAAAAAGGAAAAGAAAATTAATGTACTTATATCAATGCATTCGCGCACATAATCTGAGGAAATGCCCCTGGCGTTGATCATTCCGTCTAATTTATCACACAAGGGATTAAAACAAATACTTAAATGCAAATTCAAAGATAAATAGGGAGACTGAAGCATATATGAATAAGGGCCTAAATTACCTAAAATTGCTCTCGCATATCTCATTTCCCCAGAGCCAAAAATGCACTTAATACGTGTATCCAATAATCAATCTTAAGAGAAAGAATGTAAGACTTTATAGAAAATATACAGGTGAATGGATCAGCAAGGTAGAAATGACAGGAAAGTACAGGAAGAAGGCAGAAACAAAGAGAGTGACAGATAAGAGGACATTTCTAGCACAGAATTTTCAGAAGGTCGGTATGTTATTTCTATTGAAAGAGACCCCAGCATCCCCACGGGGAAAGCATATTACAAATAGACAGAAACGTGATTGTCAAGATAACGGTCTTTTCGATAAGCCTTACACTTTCAAACAAAAAGAGAAGTTAAATAAAAAGAATCAAGTGCTTCTCTTTACAGTTTAAAACTAAAAAGCTTTCTTCTTCTTCTTCTTCTTCTTCTTCTTCTTCTTCTTCTTCTTCTTCTTCTTCTTTTTCTTCTTCTTCTTCTTCTTCGTCCCAAACATTTCATGGCCTCAGTGATGCTGATTCCGTGTCGCTCATTCCGACTTCACACCAAAAATCAGATTGACTACATCCTGACTAATAAAAGGTTTAGAAATTCTTTACTGTCAGCAAAAACATTACCAGGCACAGACTGCAACAGTGACCACAATCCTGTAGTGGGAAGATTTAGGCTGAAATTAAGGAAAAGGAAACAGACCAAAAGCAACATGAAACTAAATCTTGGACTCTTAAAGACAGATGAAGTGATTCGTACAAAATTTAATGTACATGTTCAAAACAAATTCAGTGCTCTGGAAACGTTGGTGACAGTGAGGAACAATGGACAAAGTTGAGAAATTTGATAAATGAAGCTTGTGAAGAAATCCCTAAAATAGATAGAAAAGCAAAAAAGAACTGGATGACAAAAGAAATTTTGGGCTTGATGGAGGAAAGGAGGAAGGCAAAGAGAAACGAGGAGATATACAGGAGATAAGCAAAGAAATCAGGAATAGGTGCAATGAAGCTAAGGAAGCTTGGCCGAAAACAAAATGCAAGGAAATAGAAGACCGACACAAAACGGATCATCATGGTATATACAGACGAATTGAAGAAATTGTCCACAGGAAAAATACATGCACATCAACTGGCTGCTTAAAATCGAAAGATGGCACACTTATCATGGAAAAAGACAAAATATTAGACAGTTGGGGAGAGTACATTAAAGACCTTTTTGAGGATGACAGAAACGAAGAACACATTATAAAAAAGAACTATGAAGGACCACCATAATGAAAGATGAAATTGAGCAGCACTGAAAAATATGAAACCAGGAAAAGCCCCAGGACCAGACAACATTACTATAGAGATGATTGAAGCCCTGGAGGAATTTGGTATAGAAAAAATAGCAGTCCTCCTAAATGAAATTTACAACACTGGAAAAATCCCCAAAGATATGTCAAAATTAATGTTCATTGCACTTCCAAAGAAGACAGGGGCTATAGAATGTGAAATCCATCGCACA
The DNA here is from genome assembly GCA_030674185.1 of Monoplex corrugatus. Lineage (NCBI taxonomy): Eukaryota > Metazoa > Mollusca > Gastropoda > Littorinimorpha > Ranellidae > Monoplex > Monoplex corrugatus. The sequence continues at coordinate 14,874,321 of JAPXFY010000029.1, forward strand.
ATCAGTTTGATGAGTCATGTAACAAAACTCCTGTTAAGAATAATCATGATGAGGACAAGGAATAGAATCAAAAGAGAAATAGCAGAAGAACAATGTGGATTTGTGGAAGGGAAAGGAACTATTAATGCCATATACATCCTACGAACTGTTATAGAGAGGTCAATCGAGATGAATAAAGATGTGTATATATGCTTTATTGATTATACCAAGGCTTTCGATGGGTAAGACATGAAGAATTGATCAACCAACTGGAGAGACTCAATATTGATGGAAAAGATCTACGAATAATCAGAAATACGTATTGGGAACAAACAGCTGCAATGAGAATAAAAAACGATATAAGCTCTTTCCAAAACATCAAAACAGGAGTCAGACAGGGTTGCATTTTGTCATAAAGATCTGTTTTCACTTTACAGCGAAAACATCATGAGAAACCTAGAAGAAGACCCTGGATTAAAGGTTGGAGGAAAAATGATAAACAACATTCGATACGCAGATGACACCGTGCTGATTGCAGAAAATGAAAAGAACCTACAAAACCTTGTGAATATACTAGAAAGAGACAACAAAGGTAATGGGTTGAAACTAAACAGCAGGAAGACTGAAGTCATGGTGATCAGTAAAAAACATGAAATCCCTCATGCAAAATAACAGCAAACGGCACGACCTTGAGACAGGTTGATAAGTTTAAATACCTGGGAACGATCATCTCATCAGACGGCAGATGCACATCAGAAATAGCCAGCAGAATCGGCCAAGCCAAAACAGCATTTAAGAAGATGACAAGCATTCTTACCATCAAATGCTTATAAATTAACATCAGGAACAGAGTTCTGGAATGTTAAATAGAACCAATACTGTTATACGGTTGTGAGGCGTGGACAGTCAACAAGCAAAGCCAGAACAAGATTGAGGCAGCCGAGATGTGGTTTCTAAGAAGAATGTTGAGAGTACCATGGACAGCAAAGAAAACAAACGAGACAGTGTTGATGGAGGCAGACACAGGTAGATCATTCATAGGAAAGATTAGGAAAAGACAGGCAAAATTTATAGTTCCATTTTATGAGGAAAGGGGATTTGGAACGCCTGTCACAACGGGAAAGCTGGAAGGAAAGAGCACCAGGTAGACCCGGGAGAAGACAATAGACGGACTTGCAGAGTGGCTGAAGACAAGAAGGGTGGAAGAGATGCTTGAGGCAACAAGAGACAGAGACAGGTGGAAGTCCATGATCACCAACGCCATGCGGCAGGGCACCTGATGATAATGATGATGTAAAATCTGTCATCTCCCCACCTGGCCATTCGGTTTGTAAACAAGGTAACTGATGACTAGGTCAAATGTGGCATGCAACGCATGGACAAGCTCCCCCCCCCCCCAGTCCCCCTTTGCTTGGTGAAATGACTGTCGAGTGGCTTCGGGAGTTTAGGAGGTGACTGTCTGAAGAGTGGCAAGGCTTTGGTGCTCTGGGGCCCATCCACACCTGTGGTGTTTCTTGTTAACTATTTCTTTTGATTCCTATGTAAAATCTGGATATCTTATAATGATCATGAAATAAAAAAAAAGTGAGATAGTGTAGGACACCAAAATAGGCCAAGAAATAGAAGACCTACCTTTCCTAGACACATGTAATCACTTGAAGAATATAGGACAAGTGTTTTTTGTTTTTTTTCAAACAAAACGAAATTGGTACAATCACATATAGCAAACTCAGCAATCGTTTAGACGATAATAAAATGAGCGAAGTTTGGAGTCTGCATTTTGTTCGACAGGGTTCATTGCACTCGGACAATTCCTTATGCGCTCCACCCAAATCTGCCAGCAGTTACCTGGCAGATTTCCTGAGCCAGAGCAAAACCATACGTGCTAGGTACAGGAGCAGAGATGGGGGCTGTGGGCTGGAAGACTTTTAAAACACTAAGCTGGCTCCACTAGAATGATGGAAACATGAAGATGGGCAGTAAACAGGCCAGTGTTTGATGCAAACATGATGGAAACAGAAGATGGCAGTGACAGGCCAATGTTAGATGCAAACATGATGGAAACATGAATGATGGACAGTAATGGGCCAATGTTTGATGAACGAAACATGAATGGATAAACACCAATTACCATTAAGAATGGGCAGTAAACGGCCAACGTTTGATCGAAACATGATGGAAACATGAAGATGGGGCAGCAGATATGTCAATTTTTAATGTTGCGGCTGAACTAAACTTGAAGATATCAGATCCTGATCCATGATTCTATTCCAAACAAACGAAAGTAAGTAAACTAGAAAAAAAAAGTCATCTATGCTTGTATATGAAAACAAAACATACGACCTGACAGGCCAACGAATCTATTTTTATATGTGTTCTTTTTGATTACATTAGCATTTCAAATCTAAACACAATAGTTCACTTCACAGTACAAATGATTGTGATGCAGACTTACGTATATCCAGAGATGGTCCAGTCTCCACATCGTTACTCTTTTCTCTCGGATCAATCCTCAAGGCATAGGTATGAGAGCCATCAGTAGTAGGCATGGGCTGACCTCTGAAGGAACACTTTATTGTGTAGTATATCAGTCCTGTGCTGCCTCGGAATTGAGCTGTTGTCTTATCGTCTCCATCGAAGAAGGATGTCTGATCCTTCAAGTGCAAACAGTTTCACGCTTTGTATCAGAGACTGTAAGTTGTTACGTGCACACACACACACACACACACACACACACACACACACACACACACACACACACACACACACACACACACACACACAACACACCAACACACAAAAAAAATCATGAGAAAAAGACTAAAACTTCCCTGCCGCCTCGTCCAGTGGGTAAAAAAGGAACTAAATGAAATCACAATGTTTGTGAGCAATGGCCATTTTATGTTTGGTGTTTGTTTGTGATGGTGCATTCGCGATTGACAAAGGCCAGTTGGCTGAAAATTTGCGCTTGTCTTGTCTTGTTGTATTGAATACGCGTTCCAATTCAATTTTCTTGTTTTTTCTGGTTCCTGTTTGCTTGGATGCGGGCAGTCGTACTTGTTTTGGACGGTGTATGCATGTCTGAATGAGTGTGTCATTATGTGTGCGTATGTGTGCGTATGTGTGTGTGTGTGTGTGTGTGTGTGTGTGTGTGTGTGTGTGTGTGTGTGTGTGTGTGTGTGTGTGTGTGTGTGTGTGTGTGTGTGTTGCTTGCTTCAGTCTCTCTCTCTCTCTTTCTTTCTCTCTCTTTCTCTTTCTCTCCATCCCTCCCTCCCTCCCTCTCTATCTCTCTCTCTCTCTCTCTCTCTCTCTCTCTCTCTCTCTCTCTCTCTCTCTCTTCCCTAACACTTCAGTTTTACGCTTATGACCAGGTAATACAACATACCCCAACAGGTGAAATATGTTTCCACTGACAGCTGCAGACACCATCAGAGGCGTAGATTTGGTCTAGATGACAAAACCCAGACACTGTCCAGGTTGTGGTGTCCACTGCTGCTTCACAGTTGTTCGTCTGGTAGTCCGTATCTGTGCAGAAATTGTACCGATGGTTGGGTTGTTTTGGGCAATATCGTTTGTATGTCATCATCATCATCATCATCGTCGTCATCATTGTCATCATCGTCATCATCATAATCATCATCATCATGTATCCTGTGGCGTGGCGTTGGCCATCGTGGCCCTCCATACGATTCTATCCCTTGTCGTTGCAAGTACTTATCGTTTGTATACAAACGTTACAATTAACTTGGTTTTCCTTGGGAAACGTTGAACAACAACTTGGTTCTTGCCTTTGAGTAAGCTTGTTTTTTTTTTTAATTGAAATGATTCAAGGATACTCCGGACGAATCACCTCTGTCTCAGGGCTAAGAGTAAAAGAAAATGAAAAGCGTTCTTAACAACAAATGCCTACCACTTAATATCAGGAAGATATTTTTTCATTGTTATGTAGAATTGATACTGATGTATGGGTGTGAATCCTGGACAGTCAATATGCAAAGTCAGAACAAAATTGAGGCAGTTGAAATATGGCTTTCTAAGAAGAACTTTAAGAGTTCCATGGACAGCAAAGAAAACAAACGAGACAGTCTTGAAAGAGGCAAACACACAGAGAAAAAAAACCCATTAATGATGAAGATTAATAATAAAAGACAAGGAACATTTATAGAATATTTTAAGAGGCAAGAGGAATTAGAGCACCTAGTTACAACAGGAAAGCTGAAGGGAAAAAAGGGCACCGGGCAGACCCAGGGAGAAAACATTGGACGGACTTGCAGATTGAATTGAGTCAGAGGGTGGGAGTTGCACTTGCAATGGCAAAAGATAGATTCGTGTGGAGTGTCATGATCGCCAACGCCATGCGGTAGGGCACATTATGGTGATGATGATGATGATGATGATGATGATGATGATGATGATGATGATGATGATGATGGAGACGTTAAAATGATAGGCGTAAGGCACTGCTATAGAAGCGTAAAAGCAAAATTTAAAAACAAAATGGTCACGCCATTCTAGAAATCTTTTTTTCATACGAAAATAAACTAAACCAAACAAATGTTCATTTATGACACACTTTTGCAATTGCAAAATTGAATAGCTGAGAACTAAGAGAACAATATATAGATATGTTATATATATATATATATATATATATATATATATATATATATATATATATATATATATATGAATGGAACAACAAAAATATAATCAACCCATTATTTGAATCTCTCTTTTTCCACTAACGTTATCACATAATCCAGATTTTGTACTGCTCAAGGTTACTGTGACCTTGAAGTAGCATCAGATGAAAGAAATCTTGTTGTGAAGCGAGGACAACAGTAGATTGCCACAACAGTGAACACAGATCGGCCATAATGTCATAAGTTCCTCACAAGGTGTTGTTCAAACGCCTGTCGATCCACTCCTTGGAAACCAAAAAAACTGGCGCTCAAAGATACATATGTACACTGTCACAACAGTAAAAAGAATTACTGGGATTGTCAAAAAGTTCCCATAGAAATGCTGTTCGCAAACGGTCCCCCATCAGTGCCGATTCTAAAGACTTCCTTTGCCAATGTGATGTAGACTTTACAGCCATCAATTTCAAACGTATGGATTCCCCACTCTTTCAAGATCCATATCTTTTATCCACGTTTCGAGGAGATCTAAACATACACAGCTGAAAATGTCTTCCTAACATGATTTTGTCCTGGAAGAAGAGTCATAAAAAGCATTCTTACCAACAAACATCTGGAAGAAAGTCATTGAATGTTGTATAGAACCGATAATGTTATACGGTTGTGAGGCGTGGACAGTCAACAAACAAAGCCAGAACAAGATTGAGGCAGCAGAGATGTGGTTTCTAAGAAGAATGTTGAGAGCTCCATGGACAGCAAAGAAAACAAACGAGACAGTCTTGATGAAGGCAGACACAAGAAGGTCATTCATAAGGTAGATTAGGAAAAGACGGGCAACATTTAAAGGCCATTTTATGAGGAAAGGGGAATTAGAGCACCTGTACACAATAGGAAAGCTGAAGGGAAAGAGAGCGCCAGGTAGCCCCAGGGAGAAAATATTGGACGGACTTGCAGGGTGGCTGAGGACAGAGAGGGTGGAAGGTGTGCTTGCGGCAACAAGGATAGATACATACGGAGGGCCATGATCGCCAACGCCATGCGGCAGGGCACTTGATGATAATGATGATGATGATGATGATGATGATGATGATGATGATGATGATGAGTCATAAACACACACACACACACCGAGATTTACATCTCTCTCCGGTCACTTTAAAATAATCTCTCTTTAAAAAGAACAAAGAGAGTGAAGATGTCAGATTCACTTTGAACATAAAAAAAAAAAAAAAAATACATGTATATGGGTGAGGCAGCAAACAGAATATGAACGTTTACTTTATTCACTTGTGTTATCTAAATTCATTTTATTGCACATTTATATTTGCTCGTAGTACAAATTTATTCAAGATTCGATACACGTTCATACTTTTTCAGCAAGTCATGAAAACCCTTTCTAGTCTCCTCGTTTTTCTGTCTGCTTCATCCTATCTACCTTTTTAACGTATTCTCTGTCTGTCTGTCTGTCTGCTGTCTGTCTGTCTGTCTGTCTGTCCATCTGTCTGTCTGTCCGTCTGTCTGTCTGTCTGTCTGTCTGTCTCTCTCTCTCTCGCTCTCTGCCTGTCTGTTTATCTGTCTTTGTGTTTGTGCATTCTCTCTCTAGCTCTATGTATCTATGTCTGTATCCCCTCTCTTCTTCTCTCTCTCTTCTTTCTTTTCACACACACACACACACACACAAACACACACACACACACACACACACACACACACGCACGCACGCACGCACGCACGCACGCACGCACACACACACACACACACACAACACACACACAGAGTTTCACCATCAGATACAGATAACACAAATCATGGCAGATTTTCATTTTCGTCATGGCTATAAAATTTGGACAGTGCTTGTTTACTCACCAATCCCTTCCAGTAAGTGTGCACCAGTGACCATCTATAAATGCATAAACGAAAGATGGGAGTCCAGCTATAGATTTTTTATCATATTGTCATTTTCCATATACGTTTTAATCATACTTGAACATTCATGACACCTGAATAGCCCAGTGGTTTTCTTCTCTGAATGGAAATGGGAGATGTATTTACAGCCTCAGTGCTAATATCTGACAAATAGGTATGTATGCAAAAACAAACAAACAAACAAACAAACAAACAAACAAACAAACAAACAAACAAAACAAACAAACAAACAAAAACACATAATCATTCTTCTTCCTCTTCCTCTTTTTCTTCGTCTTCCTCTTCTTCTTCCCCCTCCTCCTCCTCTTCTTTTTCTTCCTCTTTTTATCCTCCTGCTTCTTTTTCTTCTTTTTCTTCTTCTTCTTCTCCCTTAATTCCGTTGAGAGTCATCAGGACACCGCACAAAAGAACTGTTCATCAGGTTCTTCCAGCTCTGTTGGTTATGTGCCAAAGCTTGAATCTCGGCAATCGGTTCTCTGCCCATTCCACAATGTTGTCAGTCCACTGTTTATATTTTTTCTGTCTTTCTGACCCTCTCTCTCCCTAAACAGTACTTGGGAGGACTGATTCAGCAAGACCGTTGGATCTCGTTACATGGTCATACAAACGTAGTTTTCTTTTCTTCCTGAAGTCATCAGATCTTTGTATTGTCAAACGCGATACGTAATGGTTTGGCGCACTTATTCATTTATGATATGATCAGTGTATCTCATGTATAGTATCTTTAAACAACACATCCTTCCATAGCTTGGATACGTCTTTCCACAGCCACCGTGAGAGTCCATGTTTCACATGCGTACAGGCAGATGGAATACACCAGTGCCCGACAGTACCTGATCTTGTTTCATGGAGATGTTCTCATCCTTCCAGCCTGCACATGTATTAAGAGTATAGATATACAGAGAGGTACTTTTTCTCACACAATTATACCCCCCCCCCTCCCCCCAAAAAAAAACAACAACAAAAGAAAAGAAAACAAACAAACAAACAAAAACCACCACCACAACAATAACAACAACAAAAAGAAAACAAAAACAAAACAAAACAAACAAACAAAAACAAGCAAAGAAAGAAAACAAAGCCGTAGCTGCAGCACTATAAAAGACAAAGAAAATCTACTCACAGACAACACGCACGTGGCATGTAGCAGGATGCACCAAACGTCCATCATTAAGTCCAGCACATTCCACAGAATGAACAGTCCTCGTCCTGTGATTTCCCCAGACCGTCAGGTAACTTGTGCTATACTGTGTCCTGGTTAACGTGTAGTCACTGTCTGTCGCACTGCAAGAGTCAAAACCTGACGAGGTGCATGTACCAATCTGTATTGTGGTACCGTTTTTAAGAGTTACTCTCCACGCCATTTGGTAAGTCGTTATGCCAGTACATGTGAGCGTTGTAGGTCGGGTTTCACTGATCTGCACCTTGTTGTCATCACCACAAGGGTACATTCTGTTACCTGCAGACAGAGCACGTCAAGGGTCATCCACAAGTATAACCTACAAAGAAGGTGTATCGAATCATTGGAGAAACAAAGAAGTGAATATTGACATAGTTGCATCACTTCATCAACATGAAATATCCAATCTCACAATGAATTTTCGTAGTAAAAGAAACAATCGAACAGTATGTTTTTGTTTGTTGATAATTCGTCTGGAGAAATTTAAGAGGGAAAAAAAGAATTATTCTTAACATTGGTCATCAGAGTAATGTTTGCATAATAAAACAGCACATTCAGGAATGAATATGCAAGAAGTGCGTACATTACATGCAAGCATAAGTGTATGTAAAATCTTGAACCTTGAGGTGGAGGTGGGGATGTTCAGTCGGTCACACTGATGGAATGTTGATAAATGCCCATTATCTGTTTTGATCCCATAAACCTGTCGTTCATTGGTATAAATCATCTTTCCTTTATGTTATCACCATCTGCCTTGATCCTATAAACCCTTTGCTATTTGGCAAAAGTCTTCTTTCCTGTTTTGTGAGGTAGAAAAAAGTCATGTTCCTTTCTTCATCAGCTGGCAAAAGTCATGTTTCTTTCTTCGTAACGTGGCAAAAGTCATGTTTCTTTCTTCATCAGCTGGCAAAAGTCATGTTTCTTTCTTCATCAGCTGGCAAAAGTCACGTTTCTTTCTTCGTAACGTGGCAAAAGTCATGTTTCTTTCTTCATCAGTTGGCAAAAGTCATGTTTCTTTCTTCATCAGTTGGCAAACGTCATGTCTCGTTCTTCATCAGTTGGCAAAAGTCACGTTTCTTTCTCCATCAGTTGGCAAAAGTCATGTTTCTTTCTTCATCAGTTGGCAAAAGTCATGTTTCTTTCTTCATCAGTTGGCAAAAGTCATGTTTCTTTCTTCATCAGTTGGCAAAAGTCATGTTTCTTTCTTCATCAGTTGGCAAAAGTCATGTTTCTTTCTTCATTAGCTGGCAAAAGTCATGTTTCTTTCTTCATCAGCTGGCAAAAGTCATGTTTCTTTCTTCATCAGTTGGCAAAAGTCATGTTTCTTTCTTCATCAGTTGGCAAAAGTCATGTTTTCTTTCTTCATCAGTTGGCAAAAGTCATGTTTCTTTCTTCATCAGTTGGCAAAAGTCATGTTTCTTTCTTCATCAGTTGGCAAAAGTCATGTCTCTTTCTTCATCAGTTGGCAAAAGTCATGTTTCTTTCTCCATCAGCTGGCAAAAGTCATGTTTCTTTCTTCATCAGTTGGCAAAAGTCATGTTTCTTTCTTCATCAGCTGGCAAAAGTCATGTTTCTTTCTCCATCAGTTGGCAAAAGTCATGTTTCTTTCTTCATCAGTTGGCAAAAGTCACGTTTCTTTCTTCACCGGTTAGCAAAAGTCATGTCTCTTTCTTCATCAGTTGGCAAACGTCATGTTTCTTTCTTCGTAACGTGGCAAACGTCATGTTTCTTTCTTCATCAGCTGGCAAAAGTCATGTTTCTTTCTTCATCAGCTGGCAAAAGTCATGTTTCTTTCTTCGTAACGTGGCAAAAGTCATGTTTCTTTCTTCGTAACGTGGCAAAAGTCATGTTTCTTTCTTCGTAACGTGGCAAAAGTCATGTTTCTTTCTTCGTAACGTGGCAAAAGTCATGTTTCTTTCTTCATCAGTTGGCAAACGTCATGTTTCTTTCTTCGTAACGTGGCAAAAGTCTGGTTTCTTTCTTCATCAGGTGGTGGCAGAAGTCACGTTTCTGTCTTCATCAGGTGGAAAAGTCATGTTCCTTTCTTCGTAACGTGGCAAAAGTCATGTTTCTTTCTTCATCAGTTGGCAAAAGTCATCTCTTTCCTACTATACGTCATGAATCTGTAAACACGTCAGCTGGCAAAAGTCATCTGTTGTCACCATATGTCTTGATCCTGTAAACCTTGGCAAAAGTCATCTGTTTTCACATATATGTTGATCCTGTAAACCTTCATCAGTTGGCAAAAGTCATCCCTGCTGTCGTCATATGTCTTGATCCTGTAAACCTTCACCAGACATTGTCTACATCAACCCTCATCCGACTGGCAGAACTGGTCTTGACAATGAACACATTTTCATTTGGTGATGAGACATTTTCACAAATAAGCGGAATTGCAAGGGGCACAAAAATGGGCCCCAGCTATGCCTGTCTGTTCATGGGATTCTTGGAACAACAAATCCTACAGCAATACAAGAAACCTGAAATATGCAAAAGATACATTGATGATGGCATTGGTGTAACATCCCTCTGTCACGACCAATTCCTAGAATACATTCACTACGTTCAAACTTTTCATCCGTCCATTAAGTTCACGTATGAAATTTCAAACACATCCGTGAACTTTCTTGACATCGAACTTTCATTTGCATCTGAAAAACTGATTACTACAGTCCACTACAAGGCAACAGACTCCCATTCTTATCTGGACTATCGATCATATCACACGTCCAACACCAACGTATAACATTTCTTGTCCCTCATGTATTATTTATGTTTAAACTGCTTGGATGATTTTAAACATACTATTGTCTTCTTTTAATGTACCCTTGAGTCCATGTATGTTTTATCTCGATGATGATTTACTGAAATAGACAATAGTATCAGCATTTTCCCATCCCGGTGAGGTATTGGCTTTGCGGCTGCACATATGCCTTTTTAGTTTTATTCTTATTTTTACTTTTTATTTTAATTTTTATTTTAAATTCAGTCTGTTTCAATTCTCCTTTCACAAGACAGGCCCAGCTGCGTCGGACTAAGGGTTTTTTCTCCGGGGACTCCGGTTTTCCCTTCAGCTCCTTGGCTGTTGGTTTAGGATGTTTTTCTTCCTATTCCAAGGTCAGACCGGATTCGTTGCACTAGGCACGATCCATTTACATCAGCCGTACCTCTTGATTAAATATTTTCCCATTCTGTCGAACATATGCCTATATTTTCTCTTCTGCATTATTTAATACCTCTTGATTAAATATTTTTACCATTTTGTCGAACATATGCCTATATTTTCTCTTCTGCGTTATTTAATACTGGTATCCTTTACATTCCAAACACTACTCTTCGCTAGTGCGTCATAGTTCTCATTTCCGCTCTGACATCATATTTACACAAAAACACCATTATGATGTCATCTTAGTTCATTCCTTTTCTCATATTGAACGCAGCAGCAGGGAAGTTTCAGTCTTTTTCTCAAAAGTTTTGTGTCTGGTGTGAGTTTGTCTGTACTCTTAAGGTTGACAAAGGCCAGTTGGCTGAAAATTTGCGCCTGTCTTGTCTTGTTGTATTAAATACGAGTTCGTATTCTTCTTTCGTGTTTTTTCTGATTCCTGTTTACTTGAACGCGGGCAGTCACACTTGTTTTGGAATTCACCAGTTGGCAAAAGTCATCTGCTGTCATCATATGTGACCCGTTTTAACAAAATGAGTCCCAAGGTAAAAATAACAGATTTTATGATATGATTTTCAAAATGTCCGGATTATCACCTTTCTTTTCATATGAAATTTATTATTCTGCTCTTAGAAATAAGGAAGTTATGGGTGTTTGAAGTGTGTAACATAGCAAACAGCAATTTTGAGAAAATCAAGTCTTAAAATTTTCACAACTTCAGTGAAGTTTTACCTTAGCAACAGGTATTTCTACTTCACCAATTTTTACCCAATTTTGGTAAAACACATCATGCCACAATAGCACACAAAACTTGGGGAGTGAAAATCTACTATAATTGTCTTGTTATTTAAGTTTAGTTATCCCTTTCTCTGACACAAAAAGCATGCTGTGAGAGAAAAATAAGTGACTGAGAATAGTGGCTAGAATTGATCAGCATGCATACAGGTCAGCTGCAAATTTAAATCAAAGTTATTTCTAAACTATTAAATCTGGCACGCTGTTGTCGACATCCATATCACACTCTGCATCTCCTCTTACTTCTTGTACGTGAACGAGGGGTTCGTCAACTTCATCTTGTGTTGGGTCAAGCTCCACGGAATCGACCGGCAAAGTTTCACTGTCATCGTCACTGTCAAGCGTGTCTTCGTCTTCATGATCACTTGCAGCGAAATATTCGGTCACCAGTTTGCCCGCTGTCCTGCAGTTACCATGAAAAGTTCGTAACGCGATCTCTCATTGGTCTATTGGTTCGACCTCCTTCACTTTTTGTTTATGACAAAGATTTCGAAACAGTGTTTCTGATCAGCTGATTTTCACGCAGTGAACGCGTGTCAAAGAAAGTAGAGTTCATGACCTTTCCAACGAGGTACAACATGCTGGAGCCCTGTAACGGCTGCTCGACAAGAATGCTGATCAAAATCATGTCTGCTTTTACCGTTTACTCAGGATCATCGCTACGGGTTATCTGGTTAAAACGCCTCTACGCTTTTCGCTGCCTGCGAGTTAGGACTCATTTCGTGAAAACGGGTCACATATGTATTGATCCAGTAAATCTTCGAAGCTTCATCAGTTGGCAAAAGTCATCTGTTTTCACCATATTACATCTTGATCCTGTAAACCTTCACCAGTTAGCAAAAGTCATTTGCTGTCACCATATGTCTTGATCCTGTAAACCTTCATCAGTTAGCAAAAGTCATTTGCTGTCACCATATGTCTTGATCCTGTAAACCTTCACCAGTTAGCAAAAGTCATTTGCTGTCACCATATGTCTTGATCCTGTAAACCTTCATCAGTTGTCAAAATTCATTTGCTGTCCCTATATGTCTTGATCCTGTAAACCTTCATCAGTTGGCAAAGTCATCTGTTTCACCATATGTATTGATCCTGTAAACCTTCATTTGGCAAAAGTTATTTGCTGTCACCATATGTATTGATCCTGTAAACCTTCATTAGCTGGCAAAGTGATCTGCTTTCACCATAAGTCTTGATCCTGTAAACATTCCTCAGCTGGCAAAAGTCATCTGTTTTCACCATAAGTCTTGATCCTGTAAACCTTTATCAGTTGGCAAAAGTCATCTGTTTTCACCATAAGTCTTGATCCTGTAAACCTTTATCAGTTGGCAAAAGTCATCTGTTTTCACCATACATTTTGGTCCTGTAAACCCGTCCTGATTTGGCACGGTCAAGTCTGTTCTTTGCTTCATGTTGTCATCAGCTTTTCTTGTCATCAGCTTTGCCTTCCCTAACCCTGGCAATTTTGCCCTGCAAGATGCTTTGTGCAGAGCTGGCTAGATTCTAGACATTATTGCTCCAGATCGTGTTTTGTTTCCGTAACAGATGATTACCACACCTCTTTCACTCTCTCTCGCCCTCTCTCGCTCTCTGTCTCTCTGTCTGTCTTAATCCAAAACAAGTGTGACTGCCCGTGTTCGAGGAAACAGGAACCAAAAAAAAAAAAAAACCCACAGAAAAAGAATAAGAATGCGTATTTAATACAAGACAAGACAGATGCAAATGTTCCGCCAACTGACCTTTGTCAAGCGTAAGATCACAAACAAACAAGCACCTGAGACAAAAATTAGCAGAAAAAGACTGAAATTTCCCTGCTGCTCCGTCCAATGCGAGAAAAGGAATAAACTGACTAAAATGATATCATGATGTGTTTTTGAGTAAATATGATGTCAGAGCGGAAGTGAGATGAACTCTGCAATTTGAAAATTGGTCATGCCATATTAATATTGTTTTATCCTGAAGAGGGTCCAGGGCTAAAATTAAAAATATGATGCACTAGCTGAGAGCGATGTTTCGAATGTAAAGGATCCTACTATTAAAAAAATGCATAAGAGAAAATATAAGCATATGATCGACTGAATGGGAAAACATATAAACAAGAGGTGTGGCTGATGTAAATGGATTGTGCCTAGTGCAACGAATCCGGTCTGACCTTGGAACAGGAAGAAAAACACCGTAAACCAACAGCCAAGGGGCTGAAGGGAAAACCGGAGTCCTGGGAAAAAAACCCTTAGTCAGATGCGGCTGGGCCTGTCTTGATAAAGGAGTATTAAAACAGCTTGCATTTAAAAAAATATATAATGAAATGAAATGAAATATAATAAAACAAAAACAAAAAATAAAAAATGCACATGTGCAGCTGCAAAGCCAAGACCTCGCCGGGATGGGAAAATGGTGATAATATGGTCTATTTCAGTAAATCATCATCGAGGTAAAACATAATGGACACAAGGGCACATTAAAAGAAGATTGTATGCATAAATTCATGCCAGCAGTATAAACATGATTTATACAAGAAGGACAAGGAAGTTAATACTTATACATTCGAGCGAATACACACGCACACACATGTACACACACACACACACACACAACACACACACACACACACACACACACACACACACACACACACACACACACACACACACACACACACACATACACACACACACACACACACAGCCAGGGCCAAAAGGTGCTTTTGTGGTGACTTTCCTAGTTCAAATCACTGCAACTAATTTTCTTGCCTTTGCACAGCCTGAACAATCCTAGATATTGAACTTTAAATGTCAAATCAAATAGCAGACATGAATTCATGGAGGTTGAACAAATCATTTATTAGCCAATCAAGTTTATATTTACACTTTTACTCAAATTTCAGCCTTCCTTTTACATATAGGTGTAGTAGGCTGAGAATAAAGTTTGTTGTTAGACCAGTGGTTGTACCTATGTATGTATTTTTTAGTTTCT
>JAPXFY010000029.1:14898973-14903973 GCA_030674185.1 Monoplex corrugatus
GCAAAATGGACATACCTTTTCATGATCAGATTCACTGTATCTATTTATATTATTGTTTAGTGGTAAAACGTTCAACCTTATTTGTGAAAGGGCAACTCTGAAACAGTATATATCGATACAGAAAATGTACTTCTCTTTTTCAAAGATAGTCTTAAATGATCTGTAGATTTCATACCTATCTCTGTCTCTGAGTGACCCAGACCATTCTTGAATATATAAGTCTACAAGTCTCTGTTTAAATACACACAAAAAGCCACACGATAGTAAATCCAGTTTCACACAAAATTTCCCTTATTTTTGAAGCCCACATTCTTTCCCAGCCCTGTCAAGTTCCACTAACATTTGGTAAGCCTTATAAGGTAACCTATTTGGATTCATTTCCAGTAATTTAAATCAATAGCTAAGACAGGTAATTGAGGAGTTGACATAAAGAGGATATCTTCCCAAATCCCCATATACCATCTTGTTAGGTGTCCTGACTGGAACACCTAACAGTCTTTTGCACGATACCGAATGTACTTTCTCTATATGCTCGAGTCTGTTAAGTCCCCATATATCAGAATAATACAACAAGATAGGTTGAATTTTTGCATCAAACAACTTGAAGAAAGTTTCTGTAATCATGTCTTTAAATATTTGAAAAGTCCTGTTTAATAGCAAAGTTGCTTTTTTACCTTTTGTCACCAGATGTTCCGTGCCGGCCTTGGTGCTAATCATTGTTGTGAAATTGAAAGCCAGATAACAATATTTACTAACTACTTCCAATTTTGTCCCTTTGTAAAACCATTGTTTATGTCGTCCTAAAAAGCCCCCTCTTCTGAAAACCATAACCTTAGTTTTTTCAAGATTAACTTCCAGTTTCATGCTGGCACAGTATGTCTGCAAGACTCTTAACTGGTTTTGCAAACCATTTGGTGTTGTTGACAGAAAGGCTAAATCATCTGCAAAAAGAAGAATGAATATTTCCATCAAACCTGGCATCAACTGGATGCCATGTCGCCCCTTTTCATCCATACAATTGGCTAATTGATTTATTAATACCGAAAATAAAGTAGGGCTGAAGACACATCCTTGTCTCACGCCTAGGGGGTTATCGAATATTTCAGATAATTCCCAGTTTGCCCGAATACATGATCATAATGATTCATACATTGCTTTCAGTGAAGCCAAAAATCTTCCCTTTCACTCCTTGATTTTGAGTACATTTTAAGAGTTTGTCATGCTGAACCGAATCAAAGGCTTTCTTAAAGTCTACAAAAGCAACATATAGTTTTCTACCTTTCTTGCACATAGTTTTCTGAACCATAGCGTACAGACTGAAAATTTGATCCACTGTAGAATATTTTTTCCTAAAACCTGCCTGACTTTCTGATACCAAATCATTGTTTTCTAACCAAGCATACAATCTAGTATTCAGTATTGATGTGTAACATTTTGATACATTGCCAATAACGACACACCCCTGTAATTGTCCACTTTATCAGGATCTTCTTTCTTAAATATTGGTATGATAATAGCTTTTGACCACTTGAGGATAAATTCCTCGGTCGAATAAAGTGTTAAACAGCTTCAAAAGAAAATTATGGATATCTGTGTTACCGTTTTTTAACATCTCGGCTGTAACACCGTCTTTTCCACTGGCTTTACCTATCCTCAATTTTCTGATGGATTCTCTGACTTCTTCTATAGTTATCTTAACATTTAATGGTGTTCTGTTGATTCATTTAAATCTACTTCTACAAGGCAGCGCTCATCGTTTCTTGATCTGTTATCTTGAAATACGTTTTTAAAATGACTGAACCATTCATCAATACTTATATTGTTAGTAAGTTTGTTTTTGGTACCATACCTATATTTCTTAACTCAGTCCAGAAGTACGATGAATTTGAAATATTTATGGCTAAGCATTCTGCTTTTTGTTTATTAAACTGCTGTTTTTTTGTCTTTAATAATTTTTATACTTCTTCCGTGCTTCACAATACACAACCCTATCATCCTCATCTTTTGTTTTTCTGTAGTGTTTGAGAGTTTTTCTGCTTTCTGCTTTTGCTTTCTCACATTCACCATCAAACCAATCAGATCATTTTCTCTTCTCTGTACATTTCTTACGGTACATACAAGCACCAGCTTCTTTGAGACATTTAACAAATATGGTTAAAGCGTTACCTACATTAGTGTCTAGAGTATCCGAAGCCAATATAAGTCTACTCTGAATGTAATTACTTTGTAATTTGTTTTATAATCGTCTTTCTTATTTTCTTGCCACATGAACTTTTGTGTGATGTTATTTTTTGTTACTTTTCCATCGCTTTTTTCCTGTTTCAAGCTTTCGCTCCACTTTCATTATAACCGGTAAATGATCTGATTCAGTGAGACTGTCAACATCTAATGTAGCAATTTTAACTGATGAAAACAGATCACATGATACGATGAAATAGTCAACTACACTCGACCCTGAAACTCCAATGTATGTATAACTACCATCAAAGTCCGGTTTACACAGACCATTTAAAATGATACAGTTAAACATATTGCATGGCTCAAGCAGTTGGTTTCAAAAAACATTTGTGCGGCAGTCATGAGACTGTCTCAAAAATTACTGTTAACCGAAAGATTAGTTAAAACACTGCCAGTGTCATATCCAAATGAACAGTAGTTACCATCAGCTGTTCTTTCTTGCATTTAAATCATCAGTCAACAAGACATAAAAGTCGTCATGCGAAACTTGTAAATCTAACAAACATTGTTCCAACACTTTCATACTAAACCCATCATGCTGATTATTCCAGTATGTGGAATCATGAGGGGGAATATATGTACCTACAAACATTATAGGTTTATTTGTTGAAAACAAATCTTTGTTGATTTCAACAATAATAGCATTTTCTCGCAAAATACAGGGCACACAATCATGGAAGACATTGATACCAATTTTTGAGTTAGTACAGGCGTTTGACAAAGTCGTTGGTGCAGACAGCGAGTAAGTACAGGCTTGATACAGATATTCAGTAAACATAGACACTTAAAAACAAATCTTTAGTAAAAAGTAAAATGTCTCAACCGGACTTTCTTCGATATCAGGACAATGTAATGCAGTTCATTGACTGGCGGTTTTCCCAAGTGCAGCACGAATTGCAGGTTCATACTAATGAGATCACAAATGTTATAGGTGAAAAGTTAAAAAAACTACAAGACAATATTACATAAATTCTGGACAAAATAAATGAACTGAAACTTTGTGTTGATCGGCACAATGATGACATTGAAACTCTTAAAGAGGACAATTCGATTATCTTTGAGAGACTTGACAAACTTGAAAAAAACCTAGACTACATAGAAGAGGATGTCAAAGTGACAAATTTGAAATTTATGAACATTGAGGAGAGTTAAATGGAGGACAGAGCTACGACAGCTCAGATCATCATTGATGTTTTAAACTATCATGATCCGAACCCCAGGTGGCAATCACAAGATGTTGTGAGAGCGTTCCGCTTAGGGAAACCACTATGCCCCGGAAATAACCCGCAGCCTATCATCGCACAATTCTGCCGTTGGTCGGGCAAAATGGCCATTTTGAGGGACAGACAGCTGAGACAGAACTTGAGACAAAGCGGCATCAAAGTATCTGTTGACCTCACCACTATAAACGTGTCTGTTGACCTCACCACTATAAAAGTGTCTGTTGACCTCACCACTATAAAAGTGTCTGTTGACCTCACCACTATAAAAGTGTCTGTTGACCTCACCACTATAAAAGTGTCTGTTGACCTCACCACTATAAAAGTGTCTGTTGACCTCTTTACTTTACTTTACTTTATCCGTCCTCTTATACCATCTTGGGCGTCGAGGGGAGAAAGAGCTTTCTGTCTGCGGCAAGTTTGAAGGCCTGGTTGAGTGGGATGTTGTGGGTCTTCAGTGTTTCTTTCACACCCTCGATCCAGGTCTTCCTCGGTCTACCCCTTGCCTTGTACCCTGATACCTTTGTGTTGTAAGCTTTACTGGCAAGCTGGTGAGGTGCCATGCGTGTCAGGTGCCCGAACCACCTGGTTCTCTGCTGTTGGATGTAGTGGAGAATTGGTGTTGTTCCAATCATTTCTCTGATCTTGATGTTCTTGATCTTATCATGTCTGGTTTTGTTGACTGCTCTCCTTAGACATCTCATCTCGCAGGTGGTGATCTTTCTTTCAAGACTTATGGTAAGGGTCCATGTCTGACACTGGTAGGTCAAGGTTGGTCTAAATATGGACTCGATGAGTTTAGCTTTGGTCTCGATGGGGATGTTGGGGTGTCTTAGGAGTGGGGCAAGCTGGTAGCTGACGCTGTTGGCCTTTTGAACTCTTGTCTCGATCTCTCTGTTGAGACGTCCATCTTCTGTGAAGATACTTCCAAGATACTTGAACTCGCTGACTTGTTTCAGTGCTGTCCCCTCGATGTTGATGTTGAGGCGGCCAGGTGTTCTACTGACTTTCAGTGTCTCGGTTTTGCTTATACTGATTTTCATGCCGAAGTTCTCACATTGTGTGTTCAGGTTGTTCGTGTGCTCCTGGAGTTCCCCTTCTTTTTCATGTGCAAGGCTTTGATCATCTGCAAACAGCATCTCGTTCAGATCTTCAGGGTTGGGATTTGCTTCCTTCGTGATTTTGTCCATATGTACAATGAACAGCAGTGGTGATAGAACCACCCCTGCCTCACTCCCGACGTCACCCCAAACCATTCCGTGAGTCCATCTTGGGTGCGTACTGCACTCATGCTGTTGGTATAGATGGCTCTTATATTGTCTAGAATTTGCCCCTAACGTCATATTCTTCTAACGTTTTCCACAACTTGTTTCTATTTACTCTGTCGAAGGCCTTTTCTTGATCCACGAACACGAAGTTCAGTTCTTTATTGTGTTCGATAGTCTTTTCGCTCAGTTGTCTGAGAGCGAAGATAGCGTCAGTGCATCCTCTTCCTTTTCTGAAACCCATCTGCGCCTCACTCAGTAGAGGTTCCACCTTGTA
>JAPXFY010000029.1:14908973-14911473 GCA_030674185.1 Monoplex corrugatus
AGAGAGGTAGAGAGAGGTAGAGAGAGAGAGGTAGAGAGAGAGAGGTAGAGAGAGGTAGAGAGAGGTAGAGAGAGAGAGGTAGAGAGAGAGAGAGGTAGAGAGAGGTAGAGAGAGAGAGAGAGAGAGAGAGAGAGAGAGAGAGAGAGCAACCAGCAAACACACACACACACACACACACACACACACACACACACTACAGCTATTACTACAGACATACAGATAGACAGACAGGCAGACAAAGAGGCAGACAGACTGACAAACAGACAGATGACAGAGGAGAGTGAGAGAGAGAGAGAGAGAGGAGAGAGAGAGAGAGAGAGGCAGACAGACAGGCAGAGACAGACAGAGAGAGAGACAGAGGTGAGAGAGAGCGCACCTAGCAAACACACACACACATGCGGTGTTCGTCTGTCGTCGTCGACAATGACCACGGCTTCATGAAGTTGCTTTGAGTCAATGTGTCCGGAGGTGACTGATCAATCCGATCCGGGCACAGAAGTAACGTCCACAGGTTGGACATCTGTAGTCGGTTACTGTGGTTGAAGGGTTTGCAGCCCAAGCTTTCCGTGCAGCTCGTTTTTCTTATGCAGATTGGATACGAGACACTTCTGAAGTGGTACATCCGGTTTTGATTCTTCTACGCCAGACTGTACGGTCGAGGGCAAGGTTTTCCCAATTCTCCCAGTCTATGTTGAGGGACTTTAGCGATGCCTTCAAGCTGTCTTTAAAACCGTTTTCTCTGGCCTCCAACTGTTCTCTTGCCAGACGCTAGTTCCCCATAGAGGAGTTGCTTCGGAATTCTGGTGTCAGACATCCGGTACACATGGCCAGCCCAGAGATCTTGACTCTTTTGAAGTAAAGTGTGGATGGAGGGGAAATTGGCTCTCTCTAGTACTTCTGTATCAGGGATCATCTCTTGCCATCGGATATTGAGAATCTTTCTGAGGCTTTTGGTGTGAAAATGATTCAATTTCCTTGCGTGTCTACTGTAAACAGTCCAGGTCTCACTGCCGTAGACACACCACACACACACACACACACACACACACACACACACACACACACACACACACACACACACACACACACACACACACACACACTACAGCTATAAACTACAGGCAGACAGACAGGAGAAAGAGGGGAGAGAGAGAGAGAGAGAGAAACTGAAACTGAAACTGTTTATTGTCATTACCCGAAAAGGTCTTTTGACAAGGGGGATAACAATTTTCCAGTAGTGCGACACATAATCCACTCTTTGTATGTGCGCAAATTCTTCACACATAATCAAAAAAAATATCGAACATCCATTCCTTGAACAGTCGAACATATTCAAATCATATATAATGAACAATCATCCATTTTACCACTACTACATAATGCAAAGAAAACAACAACAAAAAATATCAGAACAGTGTTCCCACATTCAGGCCAATAATTTGTCTAGGTTTAGACAAACCAAAATCTTTTTCACACACCCACACCCACTCACACGCATCCATATACGCTCACACGCGGGCGCGCGCTCGTGCGCACACACACACACACATCAAAACTGTAATATGAGGAAACATCTGGGCTAGACCACCCAAACCTTACATTTAGTGATAATAATATAATCTTCACATAACTGCCCCAAAATACTCTGTTAACAAGGGACATCACTATGCCTTTTATTTATTTGTTTTTTGGTTTGTTTGTTTTTTTTGTTTTTGTTAACATGTATAGTAGACCCTTAAGTGTCTATATACCCTTTCAATATCCACTTCTAACATATTCTACAAATATACCATTATTTTCATATTATTAGCTACTCTTAAATTATCGGCAAACAAAGCAAAATAAAGCAAATGAAAACAGCTCTTTACAAAACAGAGTCTATAATAAAGCGGCTTCTTTTGGAGTTAACGTGATATAGCCCACATCAGTCAAAAGAGATTAAATTAATCCCAGTATGATATTGTCTAGCACTATTGTCGGGCTTGTAAGTGTTTATGTCTTATTTTTTGTGCTTCCGCAATGTATAGTGCCACTGATTTGATTATGACTTCGTCATCAGATGACAAAATAGATACAACATCTTGTCTTTTGGCCATGTCGGATTCAAAAACTTTGCATTTTCCACGTATTGTGTCAAAAATTTGGCATTGGAATAAAAAGTGTTTTTCATTATCGACATTGTTTCCACATAAGGGGCAAGGATATACTGTGGACGTCCCAGGTTGAAACCAATTTTTTATTTGCATTGAAACCAAGTGTTCTTAATCTAAATCTTGCGTAATTAGTTCTTTGCCATTTATCCGTAACAACACTGAGATATTTTTCGGTTTGAAAAACATCTTTAAATGAGAAGAACCAACTATATTTTTCTTTGTTTTCCATATCTGAGTGCCAATTTTGTTTAAACGAACAAATAAGCCTGTCTTTAAATTCATTAATAAACTGACACTCATTTCCTACTCCCTGGGACAACCACACGATTCCAAACCCAAGTTCTGAT
>JAPXFY010000029.1:14923973-14933973 GCA_030674185.1 Monoplex corrugatus
ATAGTAAGTATCATTACCGATGTTTGTTATTTTTTTTGTCTGTGTGTTTTCCCAGTCTTTTTCGGCATCGTCTGTCTCTCAGTGCAACCATTAATCTGAATTTCTATATATGCATGCAAGAAGATGGAGTTTATAGGCACAGGCATACACACAAGATATTCTGATAAGAAAAGAATATTAATGTATACTTATACGCTTTTAAGATCGTCGTACTTAGAAAGATTTTCTTTGTGCTCACCTTTTTTTTTTCGTTCCCATTTTCTGCGCCACCTGAATGATCTCAGAATATGGCACAGTTTTTACAATGCGATGATGATGATGACGATGACGATGATAATCAGTTACGCTATGGAGCTCCATCGAGGATTGAGACTGGATGAAAAGTCTGTACTATGCGCTTACTCTACGCTTACTGTCATAATATATCTTGGCATGAACCAGGTCTGAGAGATACAGACACCTGCAGTGTTGGTAAACAAATTTGAACAACACCCTCAATGACGTATCCATAAAGAGGTTGAGACTTGACCGTGTGGTCCCAATTTTCCCATTGAGCTCATCGCACGCTCAACTCTAAATAGCGCCAGTTAGGAGCCGAAAAATTCCATGATGCTTTTTTTTTAATAGACTGGTGGGGATTCGAACCCATAACCTTCCAATGGGTAGTCCGTTGCGCTAACCACTATACCACGGCAACTGGTATATTTAGTGACTACCTCTACGAGACAGTAAGAGTGCTCCAGCGCTACCTGTACACAGCAAGACTTCGCTCCATGTTTAGTGTAGTGTAATACAAGACGAAGTAATTCAATATTCTTCCCTGGCAGTAGTAAACTTTGGCCTGTGGAAACTATTGTCAGACACAAGTAAGTTTTTTTTGTTTTTTTTAGTTTTGTTTTTTTTTTTTTTTTTTTTGCGCGAGGCATGTCGTGTGCTTATATACCCACACCTCTTCTGGAGGCCCAGTCTTGTAATTAGAGAAATTAGACAGGGTACTCATTTGCTACACATACAAACGCACACGCGTGCGCGCGCGCACACACTCTCACACACACACACACACACACACACACACACACACACACACACACACACACACACACACCACACATGCACACACACATACACACACACCACACACACACACATACACACACACTCACACACACACCATACACACACACACACATACACACATACACACACTTACCCACACACACACACACACACACACAAACACACATAAGCACACACACAGGCGTGTGTGCACCCATTCACTGAATACAACACCTTGACATACACAGCACACTGACTCATGGCACTGACACATGTTATTCTGTATGATCCGCAAACCACCTTTCAAGGCAGTTATGCATGTGTACACACTGACGAACGCAGTGACAAATACCTCTAAACCCATCCAAGATACCATAAAACACCCTGGAATACTCCAAGATGCCAGAAAACACTCCCAACTACCCGTCCAGCCATTTATGCATCAAGTACACACTGACGAACGCATAGACAAATACTTCTAAACCTATCTAAGATACCCTAAAATGCCCCTAGAATGCTTGCAGGTGCCTGAAACCACCACCACCACCCCCCAAAAAAAAACATTTCCAGGCATCTTTGCATGAGTTACACACTGACGAACGCACTGACAAACCCCCTAGAAAACTCCCAGACATTCTAAAATACTCAAAAAAACGCCATTCCAAGCATTTATGCACCAGGTACACACTGACAAACGCACTGAGAAACACCTCCAAAACAGTACAAGACACCAAAAACCACCCCTACGACATCACAGCACTCTAAAATTACTTCCCAAGACAACTTTTTAGGCAGCTATGCATTGGGTACACACTGACAAACGCGCTCATAAACACCTCTAAAACCATCTAAGGCACCTTCAAGCATCCCTAAGCTAGCCCCAGATACTCTAAAAGACCCCAATAAATTACCTCTTCAGGCATTTATGCATCAAGTACGCACTAACAAACGCAGTGACAAATACCTCTGTACCCATCCAAGATACCATAAAACACCCCTAGAATACCCCAAGATGCCAGAAAACACTCCCAAATACCCGTCCAGCCATTTACGCATCAGGTACATACTGACGAACGCACAGACAAATACGTCTAAACCTAACTAAGATACCCTAACACACACCCTAGAATGCTTGGAGACGCCCGAAACTCCCCCCCCCCCCCTACCCCTCAAGAAAAGAGAAAAGGATGGAAGAAGCAGAGGGGGAGGGGAGTAAATTTGGCGTACGCGCAATTTACTCCCAGTAAAATTCTGCGGGCCAACTTTTTCGTGGAGAGAATACTTTCAGCTCGGTCAAGAGAGTAAATTTATCGTACGCCATTTTTACTCCCAGTAAAAATTGGCACACGGGGTTCTTACTCTGGAGTAAATTCCGCGGGGAGTAAATTCCGCTTGTTACTCCGGGAAAATCTAAACCTTCTCTTCACCTTCTGAGACGTCCAGACTGACTCAACTTGGAAACCATCAATTGTACACCAGCAACGGTAAGGTTTTATTTTGCTTTGCTTTTACTTTGATTGATAATTATGTTGGAAACCAATATCTTATTACCTTTGATTTGCGTCATGTTTTGTCAAATTTTCCATCAAATTGTTCATTAATGTTTCAGCTAAATGATCATGCGAAAATGACCGTTTCAGATAATTTTAGTGCAATGGTCAATCACAGTGTTGATAAAATCTTTTGATTACGATTGAGTGTTGAAATTGGAAGGTTGCATACATGCAGCAGAGGCTCCTCCTTGTTTAGTTGAAGGCAGTATATTTAGAATTAATTTTTCTGTGTCTACTGATGGTGTCGCAGGACATGATAAAATCCAGGTGCTGTTAAGGCAAGTGTTCCTATGAAGTCAGAATGCAATCCATTTTGCACAGTAAGACAAGCAGCTTCTGTTTTTGTTCTGTTCTGAGGATACGTAGAAAAAAATCTCATTGAATGAAATGTAATAACATGCGCTCATATTGACAGTTAAAGACCTAGTTGTGTGCGGGTGCCTGTGCACGCAGACTGTTTTAAAGACCCATTTGTGTGCGGGTGCCTGTGCACGCAGACTGTTTTAAAGACCCATTTGTGTGCGGGTGCCTGTGCACGCAGACTGTTTTAAAGACCCATTTGTGTGCGGGTGCCTGTGCACGCAGACTGTTTTAAAGACCCATTTGTGTGCGGGTGCCTGTGCACGCAGACTGTTTTAAAGACCCATTTGTGTGCGGGTGCCTGTGCACGCAGACTGTTTTAAAGACCCATTTGTGTGCGGGTGCCTGTGCGCGCAGACTGTTGAAATGATGTAATCAGAGCAAAATACATAAGCATTACGCTATACACAATATTTACTTTTACGCATACACATATGACTGACTCATAACATCAGAGACTAGCTTAAGATCAGCAAAAAGTGTAACTGCACAATATGTGAAGTTTATTGCATTGTATTGTATTGTGCTGAATTGTGTGTATTATATTGTATTAAATTGTATTATATTGCACTGTATTGTATTGCCTGATTTTGGGATTACTGCAGATCACAGAACTGATTATCATGGATCGCCCTCCAGCTGAGCCAGATCCCCACAGTGCAATCCAAAACGTACAGGAAAACATTCAACAAAGTCTACAATATCTCTTTTCATGTCCCTAAAAAGGACCAGTGTGCAATTGCAATGCAGCTGCTATCAAGAGAAAGCAGAACACGCCGTCCAGTGCTAAGGAGACATCTCATAGAGAACACCTTGCAAGAACACAGACTTCCAGACAGCAAAAAGCAGCTGACAAGGAGACTTCCAAGAAAGACCCATCATTACATGTAATAACAGTTGATGTGCAGGCAGTTTTACAATCTCCTTGCGGCCTTGAAAGTCAGGTAGAAAGAAACTCTAGGGAGAGCTAGACAACAGAAGGTCTTCAGAGAAGTAACCCCCTTTAGACAAGTGTTTCGGCCCTGAATTCCTTACACTCTCGGGGGGCCGGGCCACATCCAGGTCATGACTCCTGGATGCCCTTCTGCTGTTGTCTATTTTTTTTTTTTTTTTTTTTTTTTCCCACGCCGGGGATCGAACCTGGGCGATTCTGCGCTTCAGAACTGCGGTACGCGGTTTTACCAATGTGCTAACGGGGCACACATCATCTGTAGGGAATTTAATCCTTATGAAGTTCACTTTTTTGGTTCCTCCTTGCCCAGATCCAGCTTGAGCTCCTTTCTGCTGCCTCTGCCATCGCTTTAAGGGCTCTAGTCCTCTTCTTCCCAGAAATGGCGAGTTGTTTCATGAGATCATAAGCGGAGGTGCCCACAAACCCTCTTGCCCCGACCTCTATGGCGAAGATTTTGACCCGCAGACCTGCTTTCTTCAGGGTGCTGGCAAGACCGGCGTATTTTTCGGTCTTGTAGATATGTGCTTCTTCCATTCTGCTTTCGTATGGCACAGTGAGTTCTATCAGAATCACTTGTTTCGAGGAGTCAGAGTGGAGAGCGATGTCTGGTCTCATGCCTGTCTTGCTGATGACATCTGGGTAATTTCTCCACTCTGGGAGGTCTGCTGTACACTCCCAGTCGACTGCTCCATCCAGAAGACCCTTTGGCAATGTGCTGGTTGCCATAGCCCTTTCGGGCCAGACCTGTTTCCCTCCTGCTTTGTAGAACGTTGTCATAGCAATTGGTGCGTTTGGGGTCATGGTTTTTTCGCTAACCACATCTGTGATCACTTTCAGAACTTGGTTGTGCCTCCATGTATACCTTCCATGGGCTAGCGCTACTTTGCAAGAGCTTAGGACATGTTCCACTGTTTGTTTCTTCTGACAGAGCGGACATGCTGGGTCGTCTGCTTTCCCCCATTTCACTAAGTTTGCATTCGAGGGGAGCAGGTCATATACAGATCTGAGGAGGAAGCTTATCCTTAGAGGAGCCATGTGCCACATATCGTTCCAGCTGAGACTTCTTTGGAGTGCACTGTCCCATGTTGTCCATTGCCCCTGTTGACCTTGCTGGACTGCCTTCTGCACTCTTTTGACATCTTCTTCTTCCTTCAACTCCTGTATGATCATGTCTCTTTTTTCCTTCCCTTTGGCTTTGGACCACCACTGCATTTTTGTTGCTCCCAGTCCCTGTCTGTTGGTTTGCGTGTGTCCAATTATTTCTTTGATGCTGAGGTTTCTCTTGGCATTGTTTACAGCCTCTTGGACTTTCCACTTTCTGCCAGTTCTCAGCTTTGGATGAACTGCTCTCACGATATTGTCCTCCGATTCCTCCAGCATGCTCAACAGTCTTGCTTTTCCAACTTTGTATTCCTCCACTATGGATTTCAGAGGTAGCTTCAGCATTGCTTGACGACAGTAGAATGCAACATCAGTGAGACCAGGTGGGACACCGAGCCATTTTCTTGTGTATTTGTTGATTTTGGCTTCCATTGCTTCGACTGTGCTGGTGCAAATGTCATAGATTAGCAGTGGCCACAGCAGCTTTGGTATCAGCATGAACTGTAGACACCAGACTTTGTATTTGCCTGGCAGTCCGCAGTTATCTATTTTCTTCAGGCCTTCTTCTGCTGTTTGCTTGGTTTCACATCCCCTTTGTGTGTCTTTCAGGGAGTCATCATACCATCTTCCGAGACTTTTTACTGGCTCTTCTGTGACAGTGGGGATGGCTTGGTTGGCTACCATGAATTTGACTGAATCTGCCACTTTTCCTTTTCGCAGTGAGAGACTTCGGGATTTCTTAGGTTTGAACCTCATTCTTGAAGAGGCCACCAGCTCATCCAGCTGCTTTAAGGTTTGGTGTGTCTCTTCCTCATCCGCGGACAAGACTGTTGTGTCATCCATGAAAGCTTTCAGAGGAGGCATCTGGTATCCATCTCCCAGATTCACTGGACCTGAACTCTTCATTGCAGCTTTCAAGATGACTTCCATTGCCAACACGAACAGTATGGGAGAGATTGCACAGCCCATTGCAATGCCCACCTCTAGGTCTATCCAGTCCGTGGTGTATTCTTTGGTAGAGAACCGCATTGAGAACCCTTGGAAATACTTCCTCAGCATTGTTCGGATGTTTTCTGGGATGTGATACATTTCAAGAGCCAGCTGGATCATATCGTGTGGAACTGATCCATATGCATTCGCCAGATCAAGCCAAACTACGTCAATGTCTCTCTTCTCTGTTCTTGCTTTTTGGATGGCATCCCAAATCAACGTGGCATGTTCCAAGCATCCAGGCATTCCTGGTATGCCTCCCTTTTGGACTGACATATCCATAAATGTATTACACAAGAAAACTTTGTGACTATAACTTTGCTGTGTACTCTCTGTCAGATGGCAGAGCAAATGCTATACATGGGACAGAACTGAAGGCAAGAGGGGTTCCTGTGAAATTGCCAGTTGTCTTCACAAATATATTTTGTTCCTTCCAGCCCGTGTCCAGCACGTCATCATATATTCTGATTGTTGCAGTGGACAAGAATCAAAATCAATACTTGACAGCAGCTCTGCTGTTTGCTGTGAATACTCTGCCAAACACCAAAACCATCACACAAAAATTTCTGGAATCTGGTCACACTCAGATGTAATGTGATTCAATGCACTTTTCCATCTCTTCTGCAAAGAAGAGCACTCCCGTTTACTTCCATGTGAGTGGGACGTCGTGTTCAAGTTGGCCCGGCGGCCAAATCGTTTTACTGCTGTGCCAATTGACCATGACTCGTTTAACGATTTTAAGATGCTGGCCTCTTCATGCAGACGAAAACCAAAAATAGACACGAACAAACACAAGGTCTGCTGGCCACAAATTCGCTTCAAAAACAACCTAGATGATGATTGCTTGAGAGTGCTCCGACTGATGGGCTCATCAAGAAGGGAATGTCAAGAGCCTCCCAAAGCACTGCCAAGACTATATAAGGACAAACTCCCAGTACTGGAGGCCAAAAAGCGGGATATCTTGTCACTGTGAGCACCTGGTGTCATCCCAAGAGCCTATCATAACTTCTACCGTGTCCTTCCAGTATCTTCATCAGCAAATGACATTTTGCCAGACCTGATATCAAAGAGACAATATGTTGAAATGATTTGGCAAACAGCATGAAAGGTCCACTATCAGTTCAAACGTTTAGACTTAAGTAACTCATTACGTGTATGCTAATGTCCACGATAAATGTGTTATGTATATCATTTGTGCTTTGTTTTATTTATCCCATTTATGCTTACAAATGTATACACATCTGTTGAGTGGGTTGCTGCAGACACTGTTATTTAATAACTTTAACAATGAATAAGTATTTAAATACATGTATGATTAAATTGTCCATTTTGATATGATTATATTAACATATGTTAGTAATATTTGTGATTTCGTAAATAAAATGGCCTTATGCGTGTGTCCGTTTTGATATAGTCATAGCATACATAAGATTCGAAATTTCATATGTGAAGTGAATGAATTACTGTCATGCTATTTAACATTCCATTTTGTTTTTGCTTTTTCTGTTTCGCTCACATGCATGCACACATACGCGTGCACACATACATGCAAACACACAAACACACGTACACATTCATTTAATCATACATGTATGTTCACTTATATGTAGTAATGGTGACATTTTCTACATGACTTTTTATCTCTGGTGGTATTGTTTTTGTTTTGTTTTTTCTTTGAATTTTAAAATTCTCTTGTAGTATTTTACTTCCTTGTTTTCTTTTGTGTTTATGTAATGTAGAATGGCAACAGTAATTATTTAAGATGGCCTGTGTGCTAATATCTGTACCACTGGAAAATGAAGATTCAGTTCATTTTCATCTCATTTCATTTCATTGCATTGCATTTCATCTCTCTCTGTCTCTCTCTCTCTCTCTCTGTCTCTCTCTGTTCTCTCTCTATCTCTGTCTCTCTCTCTCACCTCAAACACACACACACATCCATATGTGCACGTGATCTGATGCACATTGTGTGTGTGTGTCTGTGTGTGCGCGTGCACGTGTGTGTGTGTGTGTGAGAGAGAGAGAGAGAGAGAGAGAGAGAGAGAGAGAGAGAGAGAACAGACAGACAGACAGCCAGACAGACAGACAGACAGAAGAGAAAAATGATATGCTGCAAAATATACAATGCATTATTTTGCGCATTACGAAAAAGGGTTGTGAACATACAACCTTGGCAATGTCTTTCTGTTTGACAATATGTCAAATGTGGTGACCTGTAGCACATTTGTTGTGAGCTTAAAAAGGCGTGATACACAAGTAATTATCTGCCACAATATACTTCCTGATCAGTAACATTTTTCACTCAGTTACATTACTCAGGATGCTAGCAGCCAGAGAGTACTAAGAAGTTATGACACACACAGACACCAGCTACGCCTCTCTCCTTTTCCTGTCCTCTCCCACTACATAATACTAGCCACACACTAGCATGTCATGAGATGGAGAAGATCCGGAATGATCATGCCACAAGTATTATTAAGACTGCACTTAAACCCATCAGCTGGCCAGGTCCTGAGGTCCTATCTAGCCTATACATATTGTATATTCTACTTGTATTTGTATCCGTCTGTGATTGGAATAATCTTAGCTACATTGTAATTACGTCTGTACCTAATCAACAAATAAAAAAACCCAATTAATTAAAATATATTCATGGTCAGTAACATATGGATACATAAATGATATACACAATGCCATGCTTTTGTTTCTGTTGTTGCTGTTGTTGTTACTGTTATTGCTGTTGTTGTGTTGTTGTTACTGTTGTTGCTGTTGTTGTTACTGTGGTTGCTGTTGTTGTTACTGTTGTTGCTGTTGTTGTTACTGTTGTTGCTTTTGTTGTTACTGTTGTTGCTGTTGTTGTTACTGTTGCTGTTGTTTTGTTGTTGTCGCTGCTGTTGGTGAAGTTGTTGCTGTTGTCGCTGTTGTTGTAGCTGTTGTTGTTGTCGCTGCTGCGGTGTTGTTGTTACTGTTGTCGCTGTTGTTGTTGCTGTTGTTGATGTTGCTGTTACTGTCACTGTTGCAGTTGCTGTTGTTGCTGCTGCTATTGTTGTTGTCACTGCTGATGCTGTTGTTGTTGCTGTTGCTGCTGTTGTTGTTGTCGCTGTTGTTGCTGTTGATGTTGTCGCTGTTGTTGTTGCTGTTGCTGCTGTTGCTGTTGTTGCTGCTGTTGTTGCTACTGTTGTTGTTTTTATTGTTGTTGTTATAATTATATTATAAAAATCATCATAGTTATTATTGTTATTAGTAGTATTATCATTGTTGTTATTATTGTTGTTGTTTTTGTCATGTAATTATTATTACATTTATTACTATTAGTTTCTTTTTGTCATATTGGATTTAATATGAGAAACTCGGGCTGCTCTGCCCTTTGAGAGCGAATCGCCGCAATGCAGCGCCACCCATTTTTTTTTTACCAAGACTTCACAAAAACAAGAAGGCTAATTGCTCTTCAAGAGGAGAGACCTGGGAAATAAACCCATCTTGGAATGTTTTGTACCAGGGCAGCCAGGTGAATGCCCTACTCTTAACGATTTTCAACTGCCATGGTGTCTTTACCGTGTGCAGGCCAGAAAACACAGGGGTCCCTCTCGTTTTTTGTCCCCCTCCAGAAGGACCAGAAGTTCAGTTCGATTTTCTGATCAAACTGAGGAGAAAAGTCGAGATCTCAATGGAAAAGAAGCATGAAACCTAGAGTTTAGTTATTGGCGGCGAGCGTCTGAACCATTCACCCACCCTTTTCCCTAGACCAAGACTAGAGATGAGACAAGACCAGACCAGATGAGACCAGACCATACCAGACCAGACCAGACCAGACCAGACCAGACCAGACCAGATAGACCAGATCAGATCAGACTATACCAGACTAGACAGACCAGACCAGACCAGACCAGACCAGACCAGACCAGACCAGACAGACCAGACCAGACAAGACTGGACCAGACCAGACGGACCAGACTGGACCAGACCAGACCAGACCAGACCAGACCAG
>JAPXFY010000029.1:14938973-14983973 GCA_030674185.1 Monoplex corrugatus
AAGGCAAGGGGAAACCACCATCGTAGTTTTTCCCCAGGAAAACCATGGACAGGAGAAGGAAAAAGAAGAAAGTTAACGACGTGAATAGGTGCTCCTGCGGAGCACCTTCGTCCGGTAGGGACTGTCATGCGGCGCAGATGACACCAGACCGTCAGCCAGCTACTGCGACCAAAATCAAAATCAAAATTAAATTCAAAATAGCAACATGGAATGTAAGAACAATACTGCAGAAAGGTAAATTAGACAACATCAAAATGGAGATGGAAAGGCTTAACATTAGTATTTTAGGACTGGGGGAAGTGAGATGGAAGGGGGCAAGCATGATAACATCAAGGGAATATACAGTGATATACTCTGGTGGTAATTCACATGAAAGAGGAGTAGGCATCATAATGGACAAAGACAAATCAAAAGCAGTTAAGGGATACTGGGCTGTGTCCGACAGAGTTTTACTGGTCAAATTCGGAGGCAAACCTTTTGATATCAACATCATACAGGTGTATGCACCAACATCCGCAAGTACTCAGGAAGACATCGACAACTTCTACGAAGTTTTAGAGATGGCCATGGTCCAATGTAAATCACAAGAAGTTACAGTCATAATGGGAGATTTTAATGCTAAAGTAGGACAGGATAGGGTGGAGGATATAGTTGGACCTCATGGCCTTGGTACACAAAATGAAAGAGGGGGGAAGCTTGTAGAATGGGCACAGATGAATGAGTTCATAGTGGGAAACACCTGGTTTGAGCAGCCTAACAGAAGAAAATGGACTCGGATGAGTCCAGGAGATAATACCAAAATCAAATTGACTACATCCTGATCAACAAAAGATTTAGAAATTCTTTACTGTCAGCAAAAACACTACCAGGTGCAGACTGCAACAGTAACCACAATCCGGTAGTGGGAAGGTTTAGGCTGAAATTGAGGAAAAGGAAACAGACCAAAAGCAACATCAAACTAAACCTTGGACTCTTAAAGACAGATGAAATGATACGTCAAAAATTTAATGCACATGTTCAAAACAAATTCAGTGCTCTGGAAGACGTTGGTGACAGTGAGGAACAATGGACAAAGTTGAGAAGTTCTATAAATGAAGCTTGTGAAGAGATCCCTAAGGCAAATAGAAAAGCAAAAAAGAGCTGGATGACAAAAGAAATTTTGGGCCTGATGGAGGAAAGGAGGAAGGCAAAGAGAAACGAGGAGATATACAGGAAAATAAACAAAGAAATCAGGTATAGGTGCAAAGAAGCTAAGGAAGCTTGGCTGAACACAAAATGCAAAGAGATAGAAGAACGGCACAAAATGGATCCTCAGGGTATGTACAGACGAATTGAAGAAATTGTCAACAGGAAAAATACATGCACATCAACTTGTTGCTTAAAATCGAAAGATGGCACGCTTATCATGGAAAAAGATAAAATATTAGACAGATGGGGAGAGTACATTAAAGACCTTTTTGAGGATGACAGAAACGAAAAACACATTATAAAAAAGAACTTTGAAGGATCACCCATAATGAAAGATGAAGTTAGAGCAGCACTCAAAAAGATGAAACAAGGAAAAGCCCCAGGACCAGACAACATTCCTACAGAGATGATTGAAGCCCTGGAGGAATTTGGCATAGAAAAAATAACAGTCCTCCTAAATGAAATTTATGACACTGGAAAAATCCCCAAAGATATGTCAAAATCAATTTTCATTGCACTTCCAAAGAAGACAGGGGCTATAGAATACGAACTCCATCGCACAATCAGTTTGATGAATCATGTAACAAAACTCCAGTTAAGAATAATCATAATGAGGACAAGGAATAGAATCAAAAGAGAAATAGCAGAAGAACAGTGTGGATTTGTGGAGGGAAAAGGAACTATTAATGCCATATACATCCTAAGAACTATCATAGAGAGGTCAAATGAGATGAATAAGGATTTGTATTTATGCTTTGTTGACTATACCAAGGCTTTCGATTGGGTACGACATGATGAATTGATAAACCAACTGGAGAGACTCAATGTCGATGGAAAAGATCTACGAATAATCAGGAATATGTACTGGGAACAAACAGCTGCAATGAGAATAGAAAACAATATAAGCTCTTTTCAAAACATCAAAAGAGGAGTCAGACAGGGTTGTGTTTTGTCACCAGATCTATTTTCACTATACAGCGAAAACATCATGAGAAACCTAGAAGAAGACCCTGGATTAAAGGTTGGAGGGAAAATGATAAACAACATTCGGTACGCAGATGACACCGTGCTAATTGCAGAAAATGAAAGGGACCTACAAAACCTTGTGAATATACTAGAAACAGAAAGCAAAGGTAAGGGGTTGGAACTAAACAGCAGGAAGACTGAAGTCATGGTGATCAGTAAAAAGCATGAAGTCCCCTCCTGCAAAATAACAGCAAATGGCATAACCTTGACACAGGTTAATAAGTTCAAATACCTGGGAACGGTCATTTCATCAGACGGCAGATGCACATCGGAAATAGCTGGCAGAATCAGCCAAGCCAAAACAGCATTCAAGAAGATGACAAGCATTCTTACCAACAAATGCCTATTAATTAACATCAGAAAGAGAGTCCTTGAATGTTATATAGAACCAATACTGTTGTACTGATGCGAGGCGTGGACAGTCAGCAAGCAAAGCCAGAGCAGGATCGAGGCAGCCGAGATGTGGTTTCTCAGAAGAATGTTGAGAGTTCCATGGACAGCAAAGGAAACAAACGAGACAGTCTTGATGGAGGCAGACACAAATAGATCACTCATAAGGAAGATTAGGTAAAGACAAGCAACATTTATAGGCCATTTTATGAGGAAGGGGGATTTGGAGCACCTGGTCACAACGGGAAAGCTGGAGGGAAAGAGAGCACCAGGTAGACCCAGGGAGAGAATGCTGGACGGACTTGCAGAGTGGCTGGGGATGAAGAGGGTGGGGGAGATGCTGGGGGCAACGAGAGATAGAGACGGTTGGAAGTCCATGGTCGCCAACGCCATGCGGCAGGGCACCTGATGATGATGACGATGATCATTCAGATATATGCACCAACATCCGTAAGTACTCAGGAAAACATTGACAACTTCTACGAAAAATAGAGATGGCCAAGGCCCGATGTAAATCACAAGAAGTTAGAGTAATAATGGGAGATTTTAATGCTCAAGTGGGAAAGGATAGGGTGGAGGATATAGTTAGACCTCATGGCCTTGGTACACAAAATTAAACGGGAGGAAACTTGTAGAATGGGCACAGATAAATGAGTTCATAATAGGAAACACCTGGTTTGAGCAGCCTAGTAGAAGAAAATAGACTTGGATGAGTCCAGGAGATAATATCGTCAGATTGACTACATCGTGATCAACAAAAGATTTAGAAATTCTTTACTATCAGCAAAAGCACCACCAGGCACAGACTGCAACAGTGACCACAATCCTGTAGTGGGAAGATTTAGGCTGAAATTAAGGAAAAGGAAACAGACCAACAGCAACATCAAACTAAATCTTGGACTCTTAAAGACAGATGAAGTGATACGTCAAAAAATGTATGTACATGTTCAAAACAAATCCAGTGCTCTGGAAGACGTTGGTGACAGTGAGGAACAATGGACACAGTTGAGAAATTCGATAAATGAATCTTGTGAAGAAATCCCTAAAATAGATAGTGATTGCTTGGTGGCCTGCTTTGCAGTGTAGAAGACCAAAGGTTTCCCGCTCATCTCCAGTCCGAACCTGTTACCAGTCCCCTATGTTGACAGAGAAAACTGGCATCTGAGCATGCTGGAACCAGAAAAAGACCAAAAAAGAATCGAAACGCGTACTTATTACAACAAGACAAGACAGACGCAAATTTTCGGCCAACTGGCCTTTGTCAAGCGTGGATGTAACATCACAAACAAACACGAAATACGAAAATAAGAGAAAAAGACTGAAATGTCGCCAAATACTGAAACTTCATGGTTTTCGTGGTTTTCTAGTTCCTATTTGCTTCAACGTGGGCAGTCACACTTGTTTCGGATATCGTATTACCATGCTTAGCTGAGTGTTTAAAACCATGCTGAACTGGGAACAATATCTGAAAACGCTGTTGAAGCGCTCTCCTAAATGCTAGTAAAAGGCACTCCCCTAAATGCCAGTAAAAGCACTTCTTTAAATACCAGTAAAGCACTCCCCCAAATGCCAATAAAAGCACTTCTTTAAATACCAGTAAAGCACTCCCCCGAATGCCAGTAAAAGCACTCCCCCAGTACCAGTGAAAGTAATCCCATGAATGCTGATAAAAGCATTCCCCCAAATGCCAGTAAAAACACCTCACCAGTGCCATAAATTACTCCCTGAATGCTTGTAAAAGCACTCCCCCAAATGCAAATAAAAGCACTCCCCCAAATGCCAGTAAAATCACTCCCGCGAATGCCAGTAAAATCACTCCCCTGAATACCAGTAAAAGCACTTCCCTGAATGCCAGTAAAAGCACTCCCTGAATGCCAGTAAAAGAACTCCTCAAATGCCAGTAAAAGCACTCCCCAAATGCCAGTAAAAAGCACTCCCCAATTCCAATAAAGCACTCCCAAAATGCCAGTAAAAGCACTCCCAAAATGCCAGTAAAAGCACTCCCAAAATGCCAGTAAAAGCACTCCTCGAATGGCAGTAAAAGCACTCCCCGATTGCCAGTAAAAAGCACTCCCCAAATTCCAATAAAACACTCCCCAAATGCCAGTAAAAGCACTCCCCGAATGGCAGTAAAAGCATTCCCCGGATGGCAGTAAAAGCATTCCCTGGATGGCAGTAAAAGCACTCCCTGATGGCAGTAAAAGCATTCCCTGAATGGCAGTAAAAGCACTCCCCCAATGCCGGTAAAAGCATTGCTCTCAATGCCAATAAAAGCATACCCCCAAATGCCAGTAAAGTCACTCCCCCGAATGCCAGTAAAATCACTCCCCCGAATGGCAGTAAAAGCGCTCCCCTGAATACCAGTAAAAGCACTCCCTGAATGCCAGTAAAAGAACTCCCAAATGCCAATAGAAGCACTCTCCAAATGGCAGTAAAAGCACTCCCCGAATGGCAGTAAAATCACTCCCTGAATGGCAGTAAAAGCACTCTCCCAAATGCCAGTAAAAGCATTCCCTGAATGGCAGTAAAAGCACTCTCCCAAATGCCAGTAAAAGCATTCCCTGAATGGCAGTAAAAGCACTCCCCCAAATGCTGGTAAAAGCATTGCCCTCAATGCCAGTAAAAGTACTCCCCCAAATGTCTGTGTATGTATATGTGTGAGCGTGTGTTCGTTCGTTGCTTGATTTAACGTCTTTTCACTATAAGTGATATTAGACGGGGAAAAATGGCATGGAGGATGAAATAAGAGGGGGGGGGGGGTGGAGGGGAGAAGGGAACAGAGTAAGGGACGTAAAAAAAATTAAAAGGAAGCGGCAAGGTCTTAAGAAAAAGGATATGGATGAACAGAGAAATGAAACTAGAACAACGCTAACATCAATAATGTAAAAGAAAAATCGTCATAAAAACAAAACAAAACAAAAATAATCATAATTATAATAATAATCTTAAAGTAACTCATTAACAGGACTGTGAACCAATGATTCTGAAATTTTAACTAACAAAACTTGATCCGATACTACTTCTTTAAAATGCGTTTCAAGATAGTTTCCTTGTGTAAACATCTTTGGTAAAAAGGAACGAAGCTTTCTGCAGTAAAACAAACAGTGATACAAAGTGAATTGTTCGCCGCAAATACATAAAACGTTGTTACAATATTTTATTTTCAAAGCATTCAGTTGAATGCGAAAATATGTCATAACAATTAATCTCAAATGATATAACGAGGAATACTGCAAGTTTTTACAGATATTTTGAACTGAAAGTTTGATTCTTTTTTGAGACACAAATTTTTCATTTAAATGTTCATGAAATCGAATCCATGATGTTAATTCTAGCGAGTTGTAAGCTTCTTTTACTGAGGTGTTAACATGTAATTCTATGGAATTTTCAGAATGGAGGGCACCGGATTTAGCTGCTCTGTCAACTACGTTGTTGCCATGAAGACCAACATGAGAAGGCACCCAGCATAAATTGATTTCCGAGCCATTTATCTTTAAACAATGTATTAGATGATTTGCCTCAATAATTAAGTCAGGTCTTGTGTCTGTATCAAAAGACTGTAAGGCATATAATACAGCTTTTGAATCAACAAAGAGAACTACTTTGAATGACACAGGCCGAAGGCTTATTAAATAATGCAACGCTTGAACAACAGCGACCACTTCTGCTGTATATATAGATACATTTGCCCCAATGAAAAAAGACTTTTTAATGTTAAATTTTGGAACATAAAAGGCTGCTCCAGCGCTCTGATTTGCTAAGACTGACCCATCGGTAAAAATGTGGAGGTGGGTACGGTACTTTTCATCGATGTGTTCAGAAGCTGTGGATAGCGTAATGTTGACATTATCATCTTTTTTAACTTTTGCATAATCGAGATCAAATGTGGCCTTTAGCATTTCCCATGTAGGGATAGGCGTTATCGTTGGTTTCTCGGCTATTTCATCCATTGTTATGTTGGACTGTTTGATCAGGCCAGATATGTAAGTTGCGGCTGTAATTTGTGATGAAATGTTTTTTGCTCGTTTTGGAAAGTCAGTATCAGAGACCTGATCTTAATTTCTTTGCTCACAAAATTATCCGCTTGTGAAGTTGTTCTGATTACAAACTTTGCTGTAGCTAACTCACGGTGGTTGTTTAAAGGTAGAATTCCAGCAACTTTGTACGTTTCCAGAGTAGAAGCATGAGTTGATACACCTAGTGCAATTTTAAGACTTTTGCATTCCAAGCTCTGAATCTTTTTTAGTAAATATTTAGGTGCATTGAAAAAAACTTCTTGTGCGTAGGATAATTTAGACCTGACCAGCGCTGTTGACAGATGAATCAGTACATTTGTATCCATTCCCCAGGGTAATTTGCTTATTATCTTTAGAAAATTTAAGGTTTTTCACGCTTTTGTTAAAATATAATCAAAATAGACATTCCAGCTTAATTTGGACGTGATGTAAACTCCCAGGAATTTTACGACCTGTTTGATTACTTCACCAAGCAATTTGAAAGTAGGCAAGTTATTTGAGTTACCACCAGGATCAAACAGCATCATGTTAGTTTTTTCTGCTAACAACGACAGCCCATTTTCTAACATATAGTTTCCAAGATTATCAAGATAAATTTGATGCAACTTCCTGATGTAATTTCGCGTTCTCTGTGGAGCTGTCTTTTTTAAAGTGATATTCATCCAAGTGCATATATCATCAGTGTACTGTACTAAAACAACACGATTGGAAAGAGCTTTAGGCAGATCCTGTATAAGGATATTAAATAAAATAGGTGCTATCACTGAACCTTGTGGAATCCCCATGTCGAGGCATTGTGAAGAAGAATAACTAGCTCCCACTCTTGCCTGAATTGTTCTATTAGCTAAAAAAGATTTAATGTAATTGAACATATTGCCCGATAAACCAACAGATTTTAGCTTGAACAATAAACGTTTATGCCAAACTTGATCGTAAGCTTTTTTCACATCAAAGAAAGTAGCTAAAACACTTTTTCTGCGGGCAAACTGTTGTTTGATCTGAGTTGAAAGTTTAACCAGGTGCTCAACTGCGGATCTTCCTTTTCTAAAACCTGCCTGGTTTACCGGAATAACGTTATTTTTATCACAGTAGTGTAAAAGTCTGTTTAAGACCAATCTTTCCATTAGTTTGCTTGTGAGCGTGTGTGTGTGTGTGTGTGTGTGTGTGTGTGTGTGTGTGTGTGTGTGTGTGTGTGTGTGTGTGTGTGTGTGTGTGTGTGTGTGTGTTCTGTGTGTTCTGTGTGTGTCTATGTATGTACGTGTGTGATCATGTATGGGGTGGCGTGTGTGTGTGTGTGTGTGTTTTGTGTGTGTGTGTGTGTGTGTGTGTGTGTGTGTGTGTGTGTGTGTGTAGTGTGTGTTGAGTGTGTGTGTGTTGTGTGGTGTGTGTGTGTGTGCGTGTGTTTGTGTGTGTGTTGTGTGTGTGTGTATTTGTGTGTGTGTGTTTGTATGTTGTGTGTGTGTGTGTGTGTGTGTGTGTGTGTGTGTGTGTATGTGTGTGTGTGTGTGTGTGTGTGTGTGTGTGTGTGTGTGTTAGTGTGTGTATGCACGTGTGGATATGACTATATGATTATGCACGCGTGCGCGTGTGTTTTTATATGTGTGACTGTGCATGTGGTGGGATGTGTATATGTCTGTGTACGTCATGGAATGCTGTGTATGTGTGTATGATGTAATGCTGTGTATATGTGTATGTGTGTATGTGTATATGATGGAATGCTGTTTATGATGGAAATTTGTGTATGAGTGTATGTTGGAATGTTGTGTATGTGTGTATGATGGAATGGTGTGTATGTGTGTATGATGTAATGCTGTGTATATGTGTATGTGTGTATGTGTATATGATGGAATGCTGTGTATGATGGAAATTTGTGTATGTGTGTATGTTGGAATGTTGTGTATGTGTGTATGATGGAATGCTGTGTATATGTGTATGTGTGTATGTGTTTATGATGGAATGCGGTGTATGATGGAATGTTGTGTACGTGTGTATGATGGAATGTTGTGTATGTGTGTATGATAGAATGGTGTTGTATGTGTGTATGATGTAATGGTGTGTATGTGTGTATGTGTGTATGGTGGAATGTTGTGTATGTGTGTATGATGGAATGGTGTGTATGCGTGTATGTGTGTATGATGGAATGCTGTGTATGTGTGTATGATGGAATGGTGTGTATGTGTGTATGATGGAATGGTGTTGTATGTGTGTATGATGTAATGGTGTGTATGTGTGCATGTGTGTATGATGGAATGTTGTGTATGTGTGTATGATGGAATGGTGTGTATGTGTGTATGATGGAATGGTGTGTATGTGTGTATGATGGAATGGTGTGTATGTGTGTATGATGGAATGGTGTGTATGTGTGTATGTGATGTGTGTATGTGTGTATGATGGAATGGTGTGTATGTGTGTATGTGATGTGTGTATGATGAATGTGTGTATTGTATGTGTGTATGATGGAATGGTGTGTATGTGTGTTATGTGTGTATGATGGAATGTGTGTATGTGTGTATGATGGAATGTGTATGTGTATATGTGTATGATGGAATGCTGTGTATGTGTGTATATAGTGTATGATGTGTATATGTGTTGATGGATGTGTGTGATGTGTAGGTTGTGTGTCGTGTGTGTGTGGTGTGTGTGTGTGTGTGTGTGTGTGTGTGTGTGTGTGTGTGTGTGTACTGTGTATATGATGGACTGTGTGTGCTTGTGTGTATATGTATCTGCATTCTGTGTGTGTGTTGCTGTGTGTGTCTGCATATACATGTGTGTCTGCATGTGTGTGTGTGTGTGTGTGTGTGTGTATGTGTGTGTGTGTGTGTGCTGCATGTGTGTGTGTATGTATGTGTGCGTGTGTGTGTGTGTGTGTGTGTGTGTATGTGTGTGTGTGTGTGTGTGTGTGTGTGTGGTGTGCGATTGTGTGTGTGTGTGTGTGTGTGTGTGTGTGTGTGTGTATCTGCGTGTGCGTGTGTGTCTTGTGTATGTATATATGCGCTTGTGTGCGTGTGTGTGTATCTGCGTCTGGTGTGTGTGTCTTGTGTATGTATATGTGCGCTTGTGTGTGTGTGTGTGTTGTATCTGCGTGTGCGTGTGTGTCTTTGTGTGTGTATGTGTCTGCATGTGTGTGTATGTGTCTCCAGATGTGTGTGTATGTGCGTGTGTGCGTATGTGTGTGCATGTGTGTGTGTGTGTATGTGTGCGTACACGATCGCGCGCGCGTGCGTGGTTCTGCTGCTTGTTTGGAGTTATTGATGTTTCCTATACATATCAAGCTTCAGGAATTTGAATGCAGTACCTTGTATAGTTGAAACAAACATCACTAAAATCAAGATTTGAGTTCAATTTCCTTTTTGATGTCCTTCTACATGGTTCAGTATGTTGCCACTGTGTTTCTGTTCAGCCAGGGATAAACTCTAGTCATAGTCTTTCCTCCGAGGTCGTAGACCTTATATATATACAGTATGAATAGTATTTCTATTTTCTGGAAATTCTGTGCCACAAATTTCCTCTTTTCTGTCACTCTGTTTCTTTCTTTCTTCCTTTGCTTTTCGCCATTTCTTCCTACCATTTTCTGCCTTGCCAGTCCATTCACCTATGTGTTCGATAAAGTCTTACGTACTTGTTCTGAGGATCGATAATTGTGTACATGTATGAAGTGCGTTTTTGGCTCCAGAGAAATGTGATATGCGGAAGGAATCTTAGGTAATTTGGACCCGTTTTTATATAAATTTTATTTTGTTTTAGTGTCCTTAGTTGTGTTTATATTTGTATTCATGTATGTTTTTTTTTAAAATCCCCTGTGTGATGAACTGGACGAAGTGGTCAGCGCCAGGGGCATTTCCTAAGAGCATTTGCGCGATTGCATTGATGCAAGTACTTAATTTTCTTTTCATATTTTCCCTGTTGAAGTATTGTGTGTTTTGCAAGGGTTTCAGCTCTGGTATGGCAGTCGGCTGGGCTTAAAACAAAAATAACAGTGACAGTAATGTAACGATAATTGAATAGAATACTATGAAATGCACATTATATAACTTGTGAAAAATTATATGTCCAGATCCTGAGACATGACTTTGATGGTCAGCAGATGGTTCCAGGTAAACTTCTTTTTTTTTTTTTTTGTCGTCCTAATTTTTTGTGATGTTTTTTTAATCGTAATGTTGAATCTGAGAGAGAGAGAGAGAGAGAGAGAGAGAGAGAGAGAGAAAGAGACAGACAGATAGACAGACAGGCAGACAGACAGACAGAGACAGAGAGACAGAGAGACAGGGAGACAGAGAGACAGACAGAGACAGAGAGACAGACAGAGACAGACAGAGACATAGACAGAGAGACAGAGAGATACACAGACAGACAGACAGACAGGCAGACAGACAGACAGACGGACAGACAGACAGACAGACACAGATACAACACACACACACACATACACACAAAAAACAACAAACAAACAAAAACAAGAACCAGAAAAAACACGAAAGAAGAACAAGAACGCGTATTTAATACAAGACAAGACAGGTTGCAAATGTTTGGCCAACTGGCCTTTGTCAAGCGTAAGATCACAAACAAATAAACACCAGATACAAAAATTAGGAGAAAAAGACTAAAACTTACATGTTGCTCGGTCCAGTGTGAGGAAAGTTGGCAGAAAATTTGCGCCTGTCTTGTCTTGTTCTATTGAATATGCGTTCTTATTTTTCTTTCGTGTTTTTTTTTTCTTCTGGTTCCTGTTTGCTTGAACGCGGGCAGTCACACTTGTTTTGAATTTCGTGAAACAAAAACAAGCAAAAAAACACAAAAAACAAGCATACAAACAAACAAACATATAAAGAAACAACAAACAAACAAACAAATAAATAAACAAAGAAAAACCAAGACTATAGTATGAATAATGTGAAATGCATATTCTTTTCATTATACCCTCTTCTAAAGAGAGCCTATGCTACACATAAATTATGTATCAAACGCATCAATATTCTTACGTCACAAGTATCAAAGGCGTCAGTATGTCCATATTTCAAGTAGTAAAACATGAGAGACTTTGAAATTGAAAAAAAAGGATAATTTTTAATGTCGAACAGTTTAACCATAGTACAATGTGAATGAGTGATCTGATGGTTAGACAGTGGAAGAGGTACTAAATTTGTGCAATGTTTTAAGTACAGGTACTTAATTCACGCAACGTTTTTAAGTACAGGTTCTTAATGCAATGTTTTAAGTATAAGTTCTTAATTTAGGCAATGTTTTAAGTACATGTACTAAATCTATGCAATGTCTTCAGTAGAGGTTCTTAATTTTTGCAATTGTTTTTAAGTATCGGTACTAAAGTTATGCAATGTTTAAGTACAGGTACTTTCAAAGAAATAAGAGGGAAGCAGGGAGAATTTTTATAATTTAATCAAAGGTACTTTCAAAGAAATAAGAGGGAAGCAGGGAGAATTTTTATAATATAATCAAATGACATAACTCTTGAGAATTATCTCCCATGTTGTATAGAACTTCTCAAATCTAACACAGTTTGCGCTACCCATTCAGCTAGCATAGAAGCAGACACAAAGTACAAAAACAGTAAGCTCAGAAGTGAAGCAGACACAAAGTACAGAAACAGTTAGCTCAGAAGTGTTCTGAGCTTACTGTTTTTGTACTTTGTATCTGCTTCTATGCTAGCTGAATGGGTAGCGCAAACTGTGTTAGATTTGAGAAGTTCTATACAACATGGGAGATAATTCTCAAGAGTTATGTCCTTTGATTATACAGGTACTTTGTTAATGCGATAATTTATATACATATTCTTAAACATTAAAAGCAAATGTTCTCGCAGTTTTCCGGGTAGTGCGTTCCAGAGATTAGCTCCTGGACGCATAAGACTGGATTTAAAGAGGTGACTTTCTGGAATGAGTATCTTAACATTTCTATTGTTGCGTGTGTGATTTTGTCCACTGGTCGTGTTATCTCGAATGTGTCCGTGTATTACTGCATGCTCAATATTCCTGTGGTATATGGTAGTTTAAC
Source organism: Monoplex corrugatus (assembly GCA_030674185.1). Classification (NCBI taxonomy): domain Eukaryota; kingdom Metazoa; phylum Mollusca; class Gastropoda; order Littorinimorpha; family Ranellidae; genus Monoplex; species Monoplex corrugatus. Next base: position 14,951,603 of record JAPXFY010000029.1, read on the forward strand.
TTTCAAAGGTAGCATTTTTAATTTCTAGTGGTTTGAGTCCACTGCGCTGGTCTTTTTCAAGGCAATGAGTTTTGAAATTTGGTTTATTGTTAGTGTATGCTTCATCATTCCTTCGTTATAGCGTATTTAACTTTCAATGGTAACATGGTTAAATTGTTATGGTGAAAATCTATTGAACTGTGTGTTTTCAAGACTGAGTTTTAAAGCGGGTTTATGTGGATCAGTGAGAGGTTTCGGAGCACTGCCACTGGCTAATTCTCAAAGACGAGATGGATAATTGATTATCGATCGAACGTGGACGGATAATTTTCTGTGATTCTAAGTTCAAATATGAGAAAAAATTATCCGTCATTTTCTGTTGCTCAACGAAACTTCGTAAAAGTCATCTGCGATTTGTGTATGTATGTGTGTGTGTGTGTGTGTGTGTCGTGTGTGTGTGTGTGTGTGTGTGTGTGTGTGTGTGTGTGTGTGTGTGTGTGTGTGTGTGTGTGTGTGTGCGTGCGTGCGTGCGCGCGTTTGTGTATAAAATTATTCATTGTTGTCTTTTGAAACACTTGAATTTCGCCGGTTGGCCGAACATTTTCATGTCTTGTTTTGTAACATTAAGTACACTGTCCAGTTCTGTTTTCATGTGTTTTTTGCAACAAAAGTAGATTTACAAAATTGTAGTTTAAATAGTTGGCTCTTGCCACAGCCTCTGTGTGCACGTGGGCGAGCGCGTTTGTGTTTGTGAGTATATGTACGTGCGTGTATGCACATGTGTGTGTGTGGTGTGTGTGTGTGTGTGTGTGTGTGTGTGTGTGTGTGTGTGTGTGTGTGTGTGTGTGTGTGCATGTGTGTGTGTGTGATGTGTGTGTGTGTGTGTGTTTCGTTCGTTATGTCTTTTAACGTCTATTCACATATGTGCTTTTAGACGAAAAATAAATCAATTAATCAATAGATAACTAGATATGTGCTTTTAGACGAAAAATAAATCAATTAATATCAATATATAACTAACTAAATAAAGAAATATAATGAAATAAAACAAAAATGAGTGGACAAATAGACAGATAAATAGATAAATATTTAAACAAGTAAGGAAGATGTGACTATGGACGAATGAATCCATGAAGTCATATTGGCATTGTACCATATAAGGTATCATCATACGATTTAATGAGCAACAGAAAAGCATTCAGAACGTTAAAACAGCCAGGCTCATTAGTTTGTACAGGGCGTGCAGGCGAGGTAAAAGCGTTGTGCCAGTCAAGGAATAAGGAAAAATCTAACAATCAAATAAACAGGGATAGGTGGGAGTTACAGGTATAAAACAATCGGGCTTAATCAAAGGAAACGACCTACGGGACTGTGCAGTAAATACCTAACAATGTGTAAATACAGAGTGAAATCAGTATGTTTCTGTTTTAAATTTGTAACTGATTCAGGGAAATAAGGTAGCAATTGCTGACAACACAAAAGATGATTAACTGTTATAGAATCATTACATATACATTTGATGTTTTCACTGAATTTAGTTCGAAGTGAGTTGAGATATAATCTGTAAGCTAAAGTTATTTAATATCTAGTAAAACCCTGGTAGTTTACGATGAAAGGGCGAATTTTACATTGCGCTTTTACTTTGTTGTCTAATACAGCATTCATTTCAGGGCAGAAGTTGTAAATCAAGTGTAGTACTGCCAGCTCTATTCATTGCTGCACATTTAGCTATTCTGTGTGTGTGTGTGTGTGTGTGTGTGTGTGTGCGTGCGTGGTGTGTGTGTGTGTGTGTGTGTGTGTGTGTGTGCGTGAGTGTGTATTTGTGAGTATGTGTACGTGCGTGTACGCACCAAGCGTGTGTGTGATGTTGTGTGTATGCATGTATGTGTGTTGTGTGTGTGTGTGTGTGTGTGTGTGTGTGTGTGTGTGTGTGTGTGTGTGGTGTGTGTGTGTGCGTGTGTGATGTGTGTGTGAGAGAGAAATAGAAAGCGTGTGTGTGTGTGTGTGTGTGTGTGTTGTGTTGTGTGTGTGTGAGTAAGTGATTGAGTGAGTGAGTATTGTGTGTATGTGTGTTGTGTGTGTGTGTCTGTCTGTGTGTGTGTGTGTGAGAGAGAGAGAGAGAGATGTGTGTGTGGTGTTGAGAGGTGTGTGTGTGTGTGTATTATATGTATGATATATATATATATATATTGTGTATGTGTGTGTGTGTGTGTGTGTGTGTGTGTGTGTGTGTGTGTGTGTGTGTGTGTGTGTAGTGGTGAGTGTGTGTGTGTGTGGTGGTGTGTGGTGATGAGTATGTGTGTGTGTGTGTGTGTGTGTGTGTGTGTGTGTGTGTAGTGAGTGGTGAGTGTGGTGTGTGTGTGTGTGTGTGTGCGTGCGTGCGTGGTGTAACAACATAACAATAACAATAAATTTTATTCAGTCTTTGCAGACCATTTGGCACATATTGACAAGGAGGTTTACATTCAATCATAGCAAAATTTTGGACAACATTCCCTGTTAAATAACACGTAATGTACAATATCCTGTATTTTCAACATCTAAATTTTAAATTTTCTACAATATACATAGCAGTTTTGAATGCAAGATTTCCTTTAAGGTTTATACATAGCAATTGAACTTTTAATGTGTTAGGAAAGCGACAATAATACACAGGGAGGTATTTATTTCGAAGGTGCAAGTTCTTTGGGCAAACAAAAAGAAAATGTACAATGAACTGACCAAATCCACATTTGCATAGCAGAAGTCTTATTTCTGATGCCCAGTTCTTTCTGCCAGCTGAGTCGTGTGCATGCAGCATATTATAACACTGTTTGGGGTACCTGTTGCTCGGCATGTTAATAAGTCTGCACCAGTTATTTGATGAGTCGAGTTTGAGTATCTATCAAAATAGGAAATCTTCCACATTAACCTAAAGCTACATCATTTTTCACATCCCTACCTACACCGAGTATCATTTTACATATCTTAACATGCACTTTTTCTATAGCGTCATATTTCTGAAATCCCCAAATTTCTGAGCCATATAATAGAATGGGCTTTATTTTAGTATCAAATATTTTGAAAACCATGTCCACTGGAAGTGCTTTAAATCTGAAATATAACCTTTTTATACCTGCTACAGGTCGAAGAGCTTTACAAGAAAGAGTTTCTACATTCTTAGTCCATTTTAAAGTGGATGAAAAAATTACCCCTAAATAATTATAAAAAGATTCAAGCCTTTATTTCTGCATTGTTTAAATGCCATTTTTCACTTTTTTTGTTAAATCCCCAATTTTTGAATACAACTATTTTGGTCTTATCCACGTTTACCTTCAGACCCCATCTTTTACAGTATTTTTCAAGACAGTCTATCTTCTTATGTAGGTCTAGAACAGTGTCAGCAACAATGGCAATGTCATCAGCGTACATAAGGAGGACAATACCCAACGGATCTCCCAGTATATCAATACCTCGTGCACCACAATCGATTAACTCTGTCTGAAGTTCAGATAAAAAATATAGAAAACAAAAGGGGACTCAAAACACAGCCTTGCCTAACACCGGATAGGCACTCAAAATATTCTGTAATCTTGTCTCCAACACACACTGCTGCCATCACACTCTTGTACATGCCTTGAATTGTAGAATATAAAGAAGTTTACTTCTGTTTACACAGTCAAAGGCTTTTGAAAAGTCTACAAATAGTGAATAAAATCGTCCACCCTGTTTGCTTAAGTATTTTTGCACGAGAAATTGGAGAGAAAATATGTCGTCTGTTGTGCTATAGCCTTTCCGGAAGTCTGCTTGGGCTTCAGGGATAGTTTATGTTCATTACAATATTGAGTCAATCTTTTATTGATGACAGTATTATATATTTTACTAAGCACATTCAGCAAAGAAATACTTCTGTAGTTATCAACACAATCCCGATCACCCTTTTTATGTAAGGGAAAGATTACTGCTTTTGTCCAGCTTTTTGGGTAACTACCACAACTGAACACTTTATTGAACAAGGGTTGTAGAAACTTAATGAGTACGTTTGCTCCTGCATGGAACAGGTCAGTGGGCAAACCATCTGGCCCGGCAGCTTTACCTTTCTTCACTGCTGTAATTGCTTTGAATATCTCAGTTTCTGATATTTCATTATCATGATCAAAATTATGACACTCTTCACATGTTTCAGAACTGTGATCTCTTAATGTATCTGAAATTTCTTGTTCAAAATCTTCATCATGGACATTTTGTTCGGGTGACAGTAAGTTTTTGAAATATTCATACCATTTAATTGGTGCGACTGTATTTGATCCTTTTGGATTGATGGAAGTAAGTGACTTTACTTTTTGCCAAAACGATTTAGAGTTTGGGTCTGCGCATGCTTCGTTTAATTCATTTATGATACGTTTGTCTCTTTCCTCTTTTTTCGATTTACAAAGCAACTTGAATGCTTTTTTGTGGTCAAGATAGCTTTCTAAGTCCTTTCTGTCATTAGTATGTCTGAATATACGTAGATACATGTATTTTTCTTGTTTAGCTATGTCACATTCCTTGTCCCACCAAGGTGGTTGATTATATGAACATTGCTTTTTTGGTCTTGACTGCATTTGTTCTGCTGCTTTTTGCATAAGACTGACAACATATTCTGTTCCTTCATCAACATTTTGAGTTAGTGCTTCTAAGAAATTTGCTAGCTCATGGGTTACATTGGTTTGAAGATAATCAGTAAAGGCTTCTGGACTTTGACTTCTTACTTTAACATTTAACTTGTATTCCATACTAACACTGTTCTCATCTTCAGTTTCTTCGTAGCTTTCACACGTACTATCATTGAGAAGCAAAACAAGAGGGAAATGGTCAGATTCAGATCTGTCTGCTACAAACATGTCAGAAATAAAATCATACATTGATTGGGAACAAATGTAGTAATCAACAACACTCATCCCTCTGTTAGCTGTACAAGTAATCTCGCCCTGTTTATCTTGCTCTGTTCTCCCATTTACAATGAACATGTTGTTTTCTTTTAAAAGGTCGATGAGTTTTAGGCCAAAGTTATTTATAGCATGATCTTTTGTTTTGCGTTCAAGTTGAGGCATATCACTCAATAATTCATCAATTTCATTCAACAGGTGTGCATGTCTATTTTCATGGACAAAATCAATGTCTTGTAACTCACCAGTACGGGCGTTGAAATCCTCACATAATACAAAGGGCAAGTCAGGATATTCACGCATGATCTCGGTTATACTGTTAGCTAGTATATCAATACCAGTGGGGTTGTCTTCACCGTAAATGACTGAATACTCAGGGGCTACATACACAAAGCCAAAAATCACGTCAAAAGAATAATGCAGAACTGATTTACACAATCTTAGAAAAATGCATTCTTCCACTGATGTCATTAACTGTTCAACATATCCAGAAATTGTCTTTCTCACACAAACAGCTATACCCCCTTTTATGCGCTGAGAACGAGGGGAAAAGAAAACTGTGAAATTGGGAAAGGCTTTTCAATGTCCTCTTGTTTACAAGACCAGATCTCAGAAAAAGCAAAAATTTGAAACTGTTCACAATATCTTTTAAAGGAAAAGTTGATAAGCTTGTTTTTTAAACCTTGAATGTTCCACACCATCACATTGAACAAACAACTATTCTTAACCATGCAATGGCTTAATTGAGGTATAGATTCTGTATTTCTGGAATACTTACCAGATATATGAAAATCATTATCTTCATCGTTCTTTTCATTCTGAGAAAGGTTTCCATGACATGCATCATCGTACCGTTTGTTTGTTGTGCTATTTCTCTGATCATTGCTAGGGGGAGTGTGGGGGTGAGGTACGGAAATAATAGGCCTAAAGTCTTATTGTGTTGCGGAGTTTGTCGTAGCCTGACAGGCAGGGTGGGGGGAAGGTACAGAAATCCTCCTCCTTGCTCCATGGTCGTGATGCCGGCCTGCCTTTCATCTTGCATTGCGGCGCTCCTCAAGGTGCTGGGTGCCTTCATTGTACCAGTAGCTCTTGCCTACAATGACGAGCGTGTCAAACCGGAGAAAGGCCTTTTTGTTTGCGGTTTTTTGCGTCCTTCAGGAAGGGGAGCAGTTGTCGGCGTTTTTCACTAACACGGGGAGTGAAGTCTTCAGAAACAAACACATCTGTACCTTTCAGTTTCCGACGTTCTGACAGAATCTTGTCCTTCTGCTTGAAGCGACTGAAGGAGGCAATGATGGGTTGTGGTGTCTTGCCACCTCGGAGACGGTGTGCGCGTTCGATTTCATCTTCTTCAATCCCCATCTTGTCTTTGATGACTTTCTTCACTGCCTTCTCACAGTCAGCCCAAGTTTCACTTCGATCTTTTGGAGGCGAAATTCCATGGAAAAGCAGGTTGCTACGCCTGCTCCTGCCCTCTAAGTCGTCCAGTCTGTCTTCCTGCCGTTGAACTTTGTCTTTGAGTTGTTTGTTTTCTTCCATCACAGAATCCAGTTGTCTTTGCATTTTGTCATTCAGTGCGTCGATTTTGCTGTCCATTTTGTTCATTTGGGATGACATGTCTTTTAGCGCGTTCATAACATCAGCAATAGGCTTTTGTTTGTTGCTTGCAGGTTCTTCGTTGATGCTGAGATTGTTGCTGTTCAATCTGGTCTGTTTTGTTTTGTCTTGTTTCGGGGGCCCAGGGTTCGGTTCGATGCCTGAACGGAGGAGCGGAGCCGTGATAATACACAGCAAGGTGAACTTCATGGCTGCTGTTGTGCTGCGAAGTTTTCTAGGTCTTTCTCTTGCTTTCTTTGCTTTCACATATAGTATCTTTGCCAACACAAAAGCAAACGATCCTACCGATGCCCGGTAGCACTCGACTGAACAAGTCATTTGCTAAACTAGTCAGCTTGAAAAAAAGTCTAAGTTCCTTTTTTGAAAGTACAGGACGGTTTTCTCGCAGCTCGTGCAAACACGTCCGATCGCTAGCAGAGCTCACTGTCGAGTCGTGCGTGTGTGTGTGTGTGTGTGTGTGTGTGTGTGTGTGTGTGTGTGTGTGTGTGTGTGTGTGTGTGTGTGTGTGTGTGTGTGTGTGTGTGTGTGTGTGTGTGTGTGTCTGTGTCTGTGTCTGTGTTCTTTCATGCTATTGATAGTCTAAATCCTGTTTGAATATTCCAGAACTGGTGCTGAACTGTTACTTGCCACAACACCATCTAAGCTACAAGTGCACCACTGGTGGAGACTTTGAATTTTTGGAACCTCTGGGCTACAAAGCCAGAGTGAAGATTAACAACGTCACCAAAAGACACGAAGGTTTCTATCATTGTCAGTATGCGGCCTCCCCACCGAACACCATCAAAAAATGTAGCTTACATATGAGAGGTGAGGGCAAGCAATGCATGAATCATCATCATCATCATCACCATCATCATCATCAATCATCATCATCATCATCATCATCATCACCATCACATCACCATCACCACCACCACCACCACCACCATCATCATCATCATCACCACCATCATCATCATCATCAATCATCATCATCACCATCATCATCACCATCATCATCGTCATGTGCCCTGCCGCTTGGCGTTGGCGATTATGGCCCTCCATAGGAATCTATCCTTTGTCGCTGCAAGTACATCTCCCACCCTGAATGTCTTCATCCACTCTGCAAGTCTGTCCAGTATCTTCTCCGTGGTTTTCTATCTAGCGCTCTTTTTCTCTCCAGCTTTCCTGTTGTGACTGTGAATGTGTGCTTGTATAATAATCGTAGTAACAATAATGGCATTTAGACAGCGCCAAATCTGGGTATAATAAATCAAATCAAAGCGAGCATCCTGATCAGTCACCAAAACATTCACTAGCAAAGACAACAACTCGAGGATACAAAACACACACAGACAGGGAGGGGTAGGAGAGGATGGGTACAGGACAAAAAAAAAAAAAAAGAAAAAGGAAAAACGATAAAAAAAAAAAAAAAAAAAAAAGAAAAAAGGATTGGTTGGGGCACAAAGAAAGGGGAAATCACTTCTGGACAAAAAAGATATGTGTTCAAGCTAGACTTGAAGGAGACAAATTATGTTCCCTTTTCTCACACAGGACGGAGCAGCAGGGAAGTTTCAGTCTTTTTCTCCTAATTTTGTATCTGGCGTTTGTTTGTTCGTGATCTTACGCTTGACAAAGGCCAGTTGGCCGAAAATTTGCGTCTGTCTTGTCTTGATGTATTAAATACGCGTTCTTCTTCTTTCTCGGTTTTTTTCCTGGATCTTTGCTTGAACGCGGGCAGTCACACTTGTTTTGGATAAAGTATGTGACTGTCGAATAGTTAGGGGAAGTCGTTCCATCAACATATATATGGATGAACATAGTAAAAGAGTGGCGACCTGACTGCAGAGCACTGTCTGGAGGAATTCACAAACAAGTAGTATCAGACACAGAACGGAGATATCGGGCGGGAGCGTGTATATTGGAAAGGGGGAGAGAATACGGGAGGAATGGGGAAAAAAAGTTGTGGATAAAGTTGGCTTGGGTGCTTAAGTGATAGCACAGGAATTTGGAATTTGCGGCAGTGTACCAGTGTTGCTGAGAGTTTCAGCTTCAGTTTCTCAAGATGACGTCTTCTCACTTGGAATGAATTCCATAAAATTCACTTTCGTCACAAGTGCCAAAAGGTGGAGAAGATCCAGAATGATTACGGCACAAGCCTTAAGCTTGCACATAAACCCAAGAGCTGTACAGGTCCTGAGGTCCTACCTAGATAGTTCTATAACCTTGGGGTCGTAGGGGAGTGAGGTGGCATAGACCTCAACTTTTCTGGGGCCAGCACCACGAGGGCGGTGCCCATCCCCTCACTTTCGCTTCAAATTCGTATTCAATTCATATTTTCTTAAACCAAGACTTCAACAAGGCAAGAAAGCTAACTGGTATTCAAGGGGTGGGACCTGAGAAATCAACCTATCTCTCCAATGTCACGCAGGTAAGAGGATTCAGCCAGTAGAGAAATGCTTCAGAAGACTCCCTCGGCCGATCGACCCTCGCTGTACACTGTTGTCTCCTTCTCAGATATTCACAAAACGCCAGAGTCGAAGATGTGCACTGTACTGATGAAACGCTGCACCAGTTACAGTCACCTCTTGCGGTTATGTGCGAGTGCCTGGGTCGTGTCGTGGCAGAATTCTCTGTCGTCCTCTCTCGTGATGTGATCTATTTCTTCATCTCTCTGCCACTTTCTCATTTTCCTTTGACTGTTCCTAGGAGTAGCCTCTGAGAATCTGGTAAGTCTCGTTACACGACCATACCATCTCAGAGTTCTCTCTTTTTTGTAGACAGCAGGTCTTGTAGTGACTCACTTGCTGGGCGATTTGTTTTTTCGTGGTTTATCTTCTGAGGCGTTTTATCGTCCTCCTCCTCATCATGTGCCCTGCCGCATGGCTTTGGCGATCATGGCCCTCCACTTGAATCTATCCCCTGACGCTGCAAGTACATTTCGCACCTTCTCTGTCCTCAGCCACCCTGCAAGTCCGTCAAGTATTTTCTCCCTGAGTCGAACTGGTGTTTGCTTTCCTTCCAACATTCCTGTTAGGACAGGTGCTCAAATTCTCCTCTCCTCATTAAACTTCCTATAAATGTTGCTTGTCTTTTCCTAATCTTTTTGATTATGATCTTCTTGTGCCTGTCTCCTTCAAGCCGAGTTCAAGCAAACAGGAACCAGAATAAACACGTAAAAAGAATAAGAACGTGTATTTACAACAAGACAACTGGCCTTCGTCATGCGTAAGATCACAGACAAGCAAACACCAGATACAAAAATTAAGAGAAAAAGTCCCGAAACTTCCTTTTCCTTTTGATTATTCCTTTTCTCACACTGGACGAAGCAGCAGGAAAGTTTCAGTCTTTTTCTTTTCATTTTTGGATCTGGTGTTTCTTTGAATGTGATGTTACGATTGACAAAGGCCAGTTGGCCGAAAATTTGCGCTTGCCTTGTCTTGTTGTATTAAATACGCGTTCTTGTTCTTTTTTTCGTGTTTATCATTAATTATGGTTTGGCTTCAGTTAGGAGCTGAGAGGGATGGAATTGTCTCTCTATTTTGGTTTCAGTTTTGTTAGTGCTGTTGCTGTTTGAGAAGTCCTTATAAAAATTCAGCTTTGGATCCTTCGTTGACTGATGATGGCGCCAAGTAAACAGGTTATATTTCTTTTTATCCCAAGGATAAACAGATTATTATATTTTTTGTTCAAGAGTAAACAGGTTATTTTCCTTTATTTATCCCAAGGATAAACAGGCTGTTTTAATTTTTTGTAATCCCAATGGCAAAAGGTTGTTTCTATTTTTTATCCCAAAACATGTTATTTTTATTTTTTCCCAAGGGTAAACAGGTTATTTTTATTTTTTCCCAAGGGTAAACAGGTTATGTTTTATTTTTTTATCCAAAGGTAAATAGTTTTTTTTCTTTTTTTTTTTCAAAGGGAAAATGGGTTATTTTTTTTTTATCAAGGGTAAACAGGTTATTTTCCTTTCTAATCCCAAGGGTATACAGGTCATTTTCCTTTTTTCATCCCAAGGATAAACAGGTTATTTTTCTCTCTTTTTTTGTTTGTAATCCCAACGATATTTTTTTTTCTTTTTTTCCCAAGGGTGAACATGTTATTTTGATTTTTTATCCCAAGGGTAAGCAGGATGTTCTTCCTTTTTTATCCCAAGGGTAAACAGGTTATTTTTCTTTTTTATCCTAAAGATAAACGGGTTATTTGTTTTATATATTCCAGTCTTCTTTTCAAATGTCTGCAATTGAGCTACTTAGTTTCAATGTGTTTGAATCGTTTTCTTTTTCTCATGGTAGTCTCAAATTGACTCGCTTTTCACATACGTGTGTGCGTGTATGTGTGTGTGTGTGTGTGTGGTGTGTGTGTGTGTGTGGTGTGTGTGTGTGTGTGTGTGTGTGTGTGTGTTGTGTGTTTTCTGTTTGTGCGTGTGCTTCACAGACACGAGCATCAAGTGCACAGGTGCCAAGGTCAAGGCAGGCCAAGCCGCTAACGTCACGTGTCATTTCAACAGCGATCTTAGGGAGAGCAAGGACAGCTTCTTGGTGTATCGACACCCCCCTGATGAACCATACCATTTTGGTACACTTAGTTCTTTATAACTGGTTTCTCTTTCTTCTATTTCTTTAACACATGTGTTTTTTTTCTCAAGTTTAGCTATTAAGCTTATGCATCATACATAAAATAGTTTTGAATGTCGGTGTAAAATTATGCACGAGCGTTGGCAAATTCAGTTAAAAACGTACGAATACCATAACAGCAAAATCAAAACAACATGAAACCTAAACAGGAACCAGAAAAAAAAAAAACGCGAGAAAAGAATAATAAACGCGTATTTAATAAAACAAGACAAGACAGGCACACAATTTTGGCCAACTGGCCTTTGTCAAGTGTAAGATCACAAACAAACAACAACACCAGATACAAAAATTAGGAGAAAAAGAATGGTGCGCTTAAGTCTTTATAATTGGTTTCTCTTTCTTCTATTTCTTGAACACAGTTTTTTTTCCAAGTTTAACTTTTAAGCTTGTGCATCATACATAAAGTTGTTTTGAACTTCCATGTCAAATTATGCACGAACGTTGGCAAATTCAGTTTAAAAAAAGTACGAATACCATAACAGCAAAATCAAAAGAACATGAAACCTGTTGATTATGAAGTCACAACACTTCAACGCTCAAATGAACTGCACGTTCGGACTGGTGTCTTCCGCACTCTGCCCACTGGTCAAGATGACCAGACATCTGAATATGTATAACAGTGATGTCGCTGTATCAATTGGAACACCCCCCCCCCCCCCTTTGGGGATGCCGGTGGCTCTTTTAATTGAAATATTATCCCCCACTTCTGGAAATTATGTGCTAGAAATGTCCTCTTTTCTGTCGTTCTCTTTGTTTCTGTCTTGCTCCTTTGCTTTCTGTTATTTTTTCCTATTATTTTCTACCTTGCTGGTCCATTCATCTGATGTGTTCGATATAGCCTTAACTACTTTTTCGTTGGATTGATATTTGGGTACATGTATTAAATGGACGTTATGGATCTAGGGAAATGTGATATGAGGAAGCAATTTTAGGTAATTTAGGCATGTTTTATATATGTTTTAGTGTCTTTTGTTATGTTTGAATTTGTATTCGTGTATTTCTTTTTAATCCCCTGTGTGATATGAATTAAACGGATGGTCAATGCCAGGGCATTTCCTTAGATTTATGTGCACGAATGCATTGATATGTGCACATAATTGTCTTTTATTTTCTGTTTTGTTTTTTTTTCTCCTGTTGAAGTATTGAGTATGTTTTGAAATGGTTACAGCCATGATATGGTTATACGCTGTAACCACTACACCACGGCGACTGGTGCACGTACGCAATTACAAGCACACAAACGCATGCACATGTAATACACCTAGGCACACATTTCCTGTTTAAAGAGAGCACCAGGTAGACCCAGGGAGAAAATACTAGACGGACTTGCGGGATGGCTGAGAACAGAGAGGGTGGAAGATGTGCTTGCGGCAACAAGGGATAGATACATATGGAGGGCCATGATTTTCCAACGCCATCGGCAGGCACATTATGATGATGATGATGCACACATTACATAAAGAAAAGAAAAAAAAACATTCACTCACCACGGTGAGGGATAAAGACAAATGGTTCAGCGTTGATCAACACAGCACCCCCATATCCTTAGCAGCTTGCAAGACCCCTGACGTTTTTTTTTTTGTTTGTTTTTTTTTTAATTATCATGTGCCCTGTCGCATGGCCTTGGCGATCATGACCCTCCATATGTATCTATCCTTTTTGCCGCAAGCACATCTTCCACCCTTTCTGTCCTCAGCCACTCTGCAAGTCCTTCAGATATTTCTCCCTGGGTCTACCTGGTGCTGTCTTTTCCTCTAGCTTTCCTGTTGTGACCAGGTGCTGTAATTTCCCTTTCCTCATAAAATGGCCAATAAATGCTGCCTGTCTTTTCCTAATCTTTCTTATCAGTGATATTCTTGTGTCTGATGTTTAGGACTGTTTATTGATGGGACTGTTCATGCACAGAGAGCATTGTGGCCTGCAAGTGGTACGGGCCAGACTTAGAAGGTCTCACCTGCTTTGAGAGAGCCGAAGGGTTATCTCTATGAAGACACCGTTTCGCGGAAGTTACGATCCACATCCCAGCGGCACAGCAGCGGCACGTGGGCACATACGGTTGTAACACTGAGCCCTGGAGTGACAGTGTTACGGTAGACCTGTGTCACGTGGAACTTGAAGGTTAGTGTTATCGCTGTTATTGTTATTGTTGTTTAAAGCCCAGCCGACTGCGTAGAGTCATATCAGGGCTATTAACCGCTTCAAAACGTACAAAACTTCAACAGAAAAGAAAAGAAAGAAATTAAGTACACATATCAATGCATTGGCGCACGCAATCTAAGGACATAACCCCGGCGTTGGCCTTTCCGTCCAGTTTATCGCACATGAGATTTAAAAGCATACCTGAATACAAATTTAAAGATACCTAAGGACACCAAAACATATATAAAACGGGCATAAATTACCTAAAACTGCTTCCGCATATCTCGCCTCCCTAGAGCCAAAAATACACTTAATACATGTACCCAATCATTAATCCTAAGAAAAAGTACGCAAGACTTTATCGAACACATACAGGTGAATGGACCAGCAAGGCAGAAAATGACAGAAAGCAAAGGAACACATCAGAAACAAGGAGAGTGACAGAAAAGAGGAAATTTCTTGCACAGAAATTCTAGAAGGTGGGGATACTATTTATACTGAAAGAGCCCCCGACATCCCCACGGGGAGGAGGAAAGTTAGTAAGTACCAATAGAAAAAATAATACCAAAAGTAGTGGTAACAGTAATACGAGTGTAGTAGTGTTAGTTGTAGCAGTAATAGTAGCTGTTGTTGAATTGTAGGACATTTTATGAGGCAAGAGAAATTAGAGTACCTAGTCACAACAGGAAAGCAGCTAGAGGGAGAAAGAGCACCAGGTAGACCCAGAGAGAAGATATTGGATGGACTTGCAGTATGGTTGAGGAGAGAGAGGGTGGGATATATACTTGTAGCCACAAGGGATAGATTCTGTGGAGGGCCATGATCGCCAACGCGATGTGACAGGGCACATGATGGTGATGAGTAGAATGGAGAGGATGATGATCGTCATAGCCACAAGAATGGAAGGAATTTTTGTGTGGCTTGGATATTTTGTGAAATGCCTTAGCATTCTAATATTTAGATTTTCTTTTATTCCATCCAAGAACTTGTGCACCACATAAAGCTACAAGAACGGAAGGAATTTTTGTGTGGCTTGGATATTTTGGGATCTGCTTTGGCAGTCTAACGTTTAGATCGTCATTTATTCCATCTGGAACTTAACGCACCACGCAAAGAGCATTGTGCATGTGCGTGTTATAGGAACGACAACTCCTGGGGTAAGTTGTTTTGAATTTAAACCTGATACTCATAAGCAGGTTTACAAGGAACAAGTCGTGAGATATGCTGATATAGAAGGCATGAGCATAAAGATAGGAGGAACAAAAACAACACAAAAACTCTCACAAACCTGTGCTATGCTGATGATACTGCACTATTAGCAGATAACATTACCAGTATGAAAAGAATTCTATACAGGGCGGATGTAGTGAGCAAAAAGGCTGGCCTAAACTTGAACTGCCAAGAAAATTAATGTGCAACATATCAAAGGCAAAAACATTGAAAGCAGTCATGACATCTTGATTAATAAAATTCCCTTATGAGATGGAGCGAGCAGTTAAGAGGTAAGGTGATGATTGCTGATTGATGGTCGTTTGTATCCAGAGCAGAAAGGGAAGTCTCTCAATCAAAAGACAAGTCCTCGTTTTGCTACTTGACTCTTTATTATCTCTTGATGAGGGTAGGTAGGGAAGGAAAACAGGGAAAATGGGAAAATGACAATAAGGGAAAAGGACCGTACTGGGATATGGAAGGAGACAAAAGAATACGAAGAAGAAGACAGGAAGGAAGACAGTGCTACAGTAATGCCAAGCTACAAGTGCACTACTGCTGGAGACTTTGAATTTTTGGAACCTCTGGGCTACAAAGCCAGAGTGAGGATTCACAACGTCACCAAAAGACACGAAGGTTTCTATCAGTGTCAGTATGCGGGGCTCCCCACCGAATACCATCAAAACATGTAGCTTACATATGAGAGGTGAGGGCAAGCAATGCATGAGTCATCATCATCATCATCATCATCATCATCATCATCATCATCATCATCATCACCATCATCATCATCATCATCATCATCATCATCATCATCATCATCACCACCACCACCACCACCACCACCACCACCACCACCACCACCACCACCATCGTCGTCGTCGTCATCGTCGTCGTCGTCATCATCATCATCATCATCATCATCATCATCATCATCATCATCATCATCATCATCATCATCATCATCATCATCATCATCATCATCATCATCAATCATCATCATCAATCACCATCATCAATCATCATCATCACCATCATCATCACCATCATCATCGTCATGTGCCCTGCCGCTTGGCGTTGGAGACCATGGCCCTCCATAGGAATCTATCCTTTGTCACTGCAAGTACATCTCCCACCCTTTATGTCTTCATCCACTCTGCAAGTCCGTCCAGTATCTTCTCCGTGGTTTTCTATCTAGCGCTTTTTTTCTCTCCAGCTTTCCTGTTGTGACTGTGAATGTGTGCTTGTATAATAATCGTAATAACAATAATGGCATTTAGACAGTGCCAAATCTGGGTATGATAAATCAAATCAAAGCGAGCATCCTGATCAGTCACCAAAACATTCACTCGCAATGACAACAACTCGAGGATACAAAACACACACAGACAGGGAGGGTAGGAGAGGATGGGTACAGGACAAAAACGAAAAAAGAAAAAGGAAAAACGATAAAAAAAAAAGAAAAAAAAAAAGAAAAAAGGATTGGTTGGGGCACAAAGAAAGGGGAAATCACTTCTGGACAAAAAAGATGTGTTCAAGCTAGACTTGAAGGAGACAAATTATGTTCCCTTTTCTCACACAGGACGGAGCAGCAGGGAAGTTTCAGTCTTTTTCTCCTAATGTTTGTATCTGGCGTTTGTTTGTTTGTGATCTTACGCTTGACAAAGGCCAGTTGGCCGAAAATTTGCGTCTGTCTTGTCTTGATGTATTAAATACGCGTTCTTCCGGTTCCTGTTTGCTTGAACGCGGGCAGTCACACTTGTTTTGGATAAAGTATGTGACCGTCGAATAGTTAGGGGAAGGTCGTTCCATCAACATATATATGGATTGAACATAGTAAAAGAGTGGCGACCGACTGCAGAGCACTGTCTGGAGGAATTCACAAACAAGTAGTATCAGACACAGAACGGAGATATCGGGCGGGAAGCATGTATATTGGAAAGGGGAGAGAATACGGGAGGAATGGGGAAAAAAATGTTGTGGATAAAGTTGGCTTGGGTGCTTAAGTGATAGCACAGGAATTTGGAATTTGCGGCAGTGTACCAGTTATTACTGAGAGTTTCAGCTTCAGTTTCTCAAGATGACGTCTTCTCGCTTGGAATGAATTCCATAAAATTCACTTTCGTCACAAGTGCCAAAAGGTGGAGAAGATCCAGAATGATTACGGTACAATCCTTAAGCCTGCACATAAACCCATGAGCTGTCCAGGTCCTGAGGTCCTACCTAGATAGTTCCATAACCTCGGGGTCGTAGGGGCGTGAGGTGGCATAGACCTCAACTTTTCTCGGGGCCAGCACCACGAGGGCGGTGCCCATCCCCTCACTTTCGCTTCAAATTCATATTCACATTCACATTTTCTAAACCAAGACTTCAATAAGGCAAGAAAGCTAACTGGTATTCAAGGGGTGGGGCCTGAGAAATCAACCTATCTCTCCAATGTCACGCAGGTAAGAGGATTCAGCCAGTAGAGATGAGTGCTTCAGAAGACTCCCCGGCGTGTGTTACACTGACCACCCACACAAACGACAAGGCGCAAAAGAAAAATCGCCCAACACCTCAGACACTGTGAACATCTGTTGTCTCCTTCTCAGATATCCAAACCACGCCAGAATCGAAAATGTGCGCTGTACTGATGAAACGCTGCACCAGTTACAGTCACGAAACGCTGCACCAGTTACAGTCACCTCTTGCGGTTATGTGCGAGTGCCTGGGTCGTGTCGTGGCAGAATTCTCTGTCGTCCTCTCTCGTGATGTTATCTATTTCTTCATCTCTCTGCCACTTTCTCATTTTCCTTTGACTGTTCCTAGGAATAGCCTCTGAGAATCTGGTAAGTCTCGTTACACGACCATACCATCTCAGAGTTCTCTCTTTTTGTAGACAGCAGGTCTTGTAGTGACTCACTTGCTGGGCGATTTGTTTTTTCGTGGTTTATCTTCTGAGGCGTTTTATCGTCCTCCTCCTCATCATGTGCCCTGCCGCATGGCTTTGGCGATCATGGCCCTCCACTTGAATCTATCCCCTGACGCTGCAAGTACATTTCACACCTTCTCTGTCCTCAGCCACACTGCAAGTCCGTCAAGTATTTTCTCCCTGAGTCGAACTGGTGTTTGCTTTCCTTCCAACATTCCTGTTGTGACCAGGTGCTCTAATTCTCCACTCCTCATTAAACTTCCTATAAATGTTGCTTGTCTTTTCCTAATCTTTTTGATTTATGATCTTCTTGTGCCTGTCTCCTTCAAGTCCGAGTTCAAGCAAACAGGAACCAGAATAAACACGTAAAAAGAATAAGAACGAGTATTTAATACAACAAGACAACTGGCCTTCGTCATGCGTAAGATCACAGACAAGCAAACACCAGATACAAAAATTAAGAGAAAAAGCCTGAAACTTCCTTTTCCTTTTGATTATTCCTTTTCTCACACTGGACGAAGCAGCAGGAAAGTTTCAGTCTTTTTCTTTTCATTTTTGGATCTGGTGTTTCTTTGTATGTGATGTTACGATTGACAAAGGCCAGTTGGCCGAAATTTTGCGCTTGCCTTGTCTTGTTGTATTAAATACGCGTTCTTGTTCTTTTTTCGTGTTTATCATTAATTATGGTTTGGTTTCAGTTAGGAGTTGAGAGGGATGGAATTGTCTCTCTATTTTGGTTTCAGTTTTGTTAGTGCTGTTGCTGTTTGAGAAGTCCTTATAAAAAATTCAGCTTTGGATCCTTCGTTGACTGATGATGGCGCCAAGTAAACAGGTTATATTTCTTTTTATCCCAAGGATAAACAGATTATTATATTTTTTGTTCAAGGGTAAACAGGTTATTTTCCTTTATTTATCCCAAGGATAAACAGGCTGTTTTAATTTTATGTAATCCCAATGGCAAAAGGTTGTTTCTATTTTTTATCCCAAAACATGTTATTTTTATTTTTTC
This sequence comes from Monoplex corrugatus, assembly GCA_030674185.1. Classification (NCBI taxonomy): domain Eukaryota; kingdom Metazoa; phylum Mollusca; class Gastropoda; order Littorinimorpha; family Ranellidae; genus Monoplex; species Monoplex corrugatus. The sequence goes on from JAPXFY010000029.1 coordinate 14,969,990, forward strand.
CCAAGGGGAAACAGGTTATTTTTATTTTTTCCCAAGGGTAAACAGGTTATGTTTTTATTTTTTTATCCAAAGGTAAACAGTTTTTTTTCAGTTTTTTTTCAAAGGGAAAATGGGTTATTTTTCTTTTTATCCAAGCGTAAACAGGTTATTTTCCTTTCTAATCCCAAGGGTAAACAGGTCATTTTCCTTTTTTCATCCCAAGGATAAACAGGTTATTTTTCTCTTTTTTTGTTGTAATCCCAACGATATATATATTTTTTTATCCCAAGGGTGAACATGTTATTTTGATTTTTTATCCCAAGGGAAAGCAGGATGTTCTTCCTTTTTTATCCCGAGGGTAAACAGATTATTTATCCTAAAGATAAACGGGTTATTTGTTTTATTTATTCCAGTCTTCTTTTCAAACGTCTGCAGTTGAGCTACTTAGTTTCAATGTGTTTGAATCGTTTTCTTTTTCTTCTGGTAGTTTTAAATTGACTCGCTTTTCACATACGTGTGTGTGTGTGTGTGTGTGTGTGTGTGTGTGTGTGTGTGTGCGTGTGTGTGTGTGTGTGTGTGCGTGTGTGTGTGTGTGTGTGTGTTTCAATTTGTGCGTGTGCTTCACAGACACGAGCATCAAGTGCACAGGTGCCAAGGTCAAGGCAGGCCAAGCCGCTAACGTCACGTGTCATTTCCACAGCGATCTGAGGGAGAGCAAAGACAGCTTCTGGGTGCATCGACACCCCCCTGATGAACCACGCCATTTTGGTACACTTAGTTCTTTATAACTGGTTTCTCTTTCTTCTATTTCTTGAACACAGGTGTTTTTTCAAGTTTAGCTATTAACCTTATGCATCATACATAAAATAGTTTTGAATGTCGGTGTAAAATTATGCACGAGCGTTGGCAAATTCAGTTAAAAACGCACGAATACCATAACAGCAAAATCAAAACAACATGAAACCTAAACAGGAACCAGAAAAAAAAAAACGCGAAAAAAGAATAATAACGCGTATCTAATACAACAAGACAAGACAGGCACAAAGTTTTGGCCAACTGGCCTTTGTCAAGTGTAAGATCACAAACAAACAAACAAACACCAGATACAAAAATTAGGAGAAAAAGAATGGTGCGCTTAAGTCTTTATAATTGGTTTCTCTTTCTTCAATTTCTTGAACACAGTTTTTTTTCCAAGTTTAACTTTTAAGCTTGTGCATCATACATAAAGTTGTTTTGAACTTCCATGTCAAATTATGCACGAACGTTGGCAAATTCAGTTTAAAAAAAGTACGAATACCATAACAGCAAAATCAAAAGAACATGAAACCTGTTGATTATAAAATCACAACACTTCAACGCTCAAATGAACTGCACGTTCGGACTGGTGTCTTCCGCACTCTGCCCACTGGTCAAGATGACCAGACATCTGAATATGTATAACAGTGATGTCGCCTGTATCAATTGGAACCCCCCCCCCCCCCCTTTGGGGATGCCGGTGGCTCTTTTAATTGAAATATTATCCCCCACCTTCTGGAAATTCTGTGCTAGAAATGTCCTCTTTTCTGTCGTTCTCTTTGTTTCTGTCTTGCTCCTTTGCTTTCTGTTATTTGTTCCTATTATTTTCTACCTTGCTGGTCCATTCATCTGTATGTGTTCGATATAGCCTTAACTACTTTTTCGTTGGATTGATAGTTGGGTACATGTATTAAATGGACGTTTTGGATCTAGGGAGATGTGATATGAGGAAGCAATTTTAGGTAATTTAGGCATGTTTTATATATATTTTTGTGTCTTTTGTTATGTTTGAATTTGTATTCGTGTATTTCTTTTTAATCCCCTGTGTGATATGAATTAGACGAATGGTCAATGCCAGGGGCATTTCCTTAGATTTATGTGCACGAATGCATTGATATGTGCATATAATTGTCTTTTATTTTCTGTTTTGTTTTTGTTTTCTCCTGTTGAAGTATTGAGTATGTTTTGAAATGGTTACAGCCATGATATGGTTATACGCTGTAACCACTACACCACGGCGACTGGTGCACGTACGCAATTACAAGCACACAAACGCATGCACGTGTATATACATTTAGGCACACATTTCCTGTTTAAAGAGAGCACCAGGTAGACCCAGGGAGAAAAAACTAGACGGACTTGCAGAATGGCTGAGAACAGAGAGGGTGGAAGATGTGCTTGCGGCAACAAGGGATAGATACATATGGAGGGCCATGATCACCAACGCCATCGGCAGGGCACATGATGATGATGATGATGCACACATTACATAAAGAAAAGAAAAAAAAACATTCACTCACCACGGTGAGGGATAAAGACAAATGGTTCAGCGTTGATCAACACAGCACCCCCATATCCTTAGCAGCTTGCAAGACCCCTGACGTTTTTTTTTTGTTTGTTTTTGTTTAATTATCATGTGCCCTGTCGCATGGCGTTGGCGATCATGGCCCTCCATATGTATCTATTCCTTTTTGCCGCAAGCACATCTTCCACCCTTTCTGTCCTCAGCCGCTCTGCAAATCTGTCAGATAGTTTCTCCCTGGGTCTACCTGGTGCTGTCTTTTCCTCCAGCTTTCCTGTTGTGACCAGGTGCTGTAATTTCCCTTTCCTCATAAAATGGCCAATAAATGCTGCCTGTCTTTTCCTAATCTTTCTTATCAGTGATATTCTTGTGTCTGATGTTTAGGACTGTTTATTGATGGGACTGTTCATGCACAGAGAGCATTGTGGCCTGCAAGTGGTACGGGCCAGACTTAGAAGGTCTCACCTGCTTTGAGAGAGCCGAAGGGTATATCATCTATGAAGACACCGTTTCGCGTGAAGTTACGATCCACATCCCAGCGGCACAGCAGCGGCACGTGGGCACATACGGTTGTAACACTGAGCCCTGGAGTGACAGTGTTACGGTAGACCAGTGTCACGTGGAACTTGAAGGTTAGTGTTATCGCTGTTATTGTTATTGTTGTTTAAAGCCCAGCCGACTGCATAGTCATATCAGGGCTATTACCGCTTCAAAACGTACAAAACTTCAACAGAAAAAAAAGAAAAGAAAAGAAAATTAAGTACACATATCAATGCATTGGCGCACGCAATCTAAGGACATAACCCCGGCGTTGGCCTTTCCGTCCAGTTTATCGCACATGAGATTTAAAAGCATACCTGAATACAAATTTAAAGATACCTAAGGACACCAAAACATATATAAAACGGGCATAAATTACCTAAAACTGCTTCCGCATATCTCGCCTCCCTAGAGCCAAAAATACACTTAATACATGTACCCAATCATTAATCCTAAGAAAAAGTACGCAAGACTTTATCGAACACATACAGGTGAATGGACCAGCAAGGCAGAAAATGACAGAAAGCAAAGGAACACATCAGAAACAAGGAGAGTGACAGAAAAGAGGAAATTTCTTGCACAGAAATTCTAGAAGGTGGGGATACTATTTATACTGAAAGAGCCCCCGACATCCCCACGGGGGAGGAGGAAAGTTAGTAAGTACCAATAGAAAAAATAATACCAAAAGTAGTGGTAACAGTAATACGAGTGTAGTAGTGTTAGTTGTAGCAGTAATAGTAGCTGTTGTTGAATTGTAGGACATTTTATGAGGCAAGAGAAATTAGAGTACCTAGTCACAACAGGAAAGCAGCTAGAGGGAGAAAGAGCACCAGGTAGACCCAGAGAGAAGATATTGGATGGACTTGCAGTATGGTTGAGGAGAGAGAGGGTGGGATATATACTTGTAGCCACAAGGGATAGATTCTGTGGAGGGCCATGATCGCCAACGCGATGTGACAGGGCACATGATGGTGATGAGTAGAATGGAGAGGATGATGATCGTCATAGCCACAAGAATGGAAGGAATTTTTGTGTGGCTTGGATATTTTGTGAAATGCCTTAGCATTCTAATATTTAGATTTTCTTTTATTCCATCCAAGAACTTGTGCACCACATAAAGCTACAAGAACGGAAGGAATTTTTGTGTGGCTTGGATATTTTGGGATCTGCTTTGGCAGTCTAACGTTTAGATCGTCATTTATTCCATCTGGAACTTAACGCACCACGCAAAGAGCATTGTGCATGTGCGTGTTATAGGAACGACAACTCCTGGGGTAAGTTGTTTTGAATTTAAACCTGATACTCATAAGCAGGTTTACAAGGAACAAGTCGTGAGATATGCTGATATAGAAGGCATGAGCATAAAGATAGGAGGAACAAAAACAACACAAAAACTCTCACAAACCTGTGCTATGCTGATGATACTGCACTATTAGCAGATAACATTACCAGTATGAAAAGAATTCTATACAGGGCGGATGTAGTGAGCAAAAAGGCTGGCCTAAACTTGAACTGCCAAGAAAATTAATGTGCAACATATCAAAGGCAAAAACATTGAAAGCAGTCATGACATCTTGATTAATAAAATTCCCTTATGAGATGGAGCGAGCAGTTAAGAGGTAAGGTGATGATTGCTGATTGATGGTCGTTTGTATCCAGAGCAGAAAGGGAAGTCTCTCAATCAAAAGACAAGTCCTCGTTTTGCTACTTGACTCTTTATTATCTCTTGATGAGGGTAGGTAGGGAAGGAAAACAGGGAAAATGGGAAAATGACAATAAGGGAAAAGGACCGTACTGGGATATGGAAGGAGACAAAAGAATACGAAGAAGAAGACAGGAAGGAAGACAGTGCTACAGTAATGCCAAGCTACAAGTGCACTACTGCTGGAGACTTTGAATTTTTGGAACCTCTGGGCTACAAAGCCAGAGTGAGGATTCACAACGTCACCAAAAGACACGAAGGTTTCTATCAGTGTCAGTATGCGGGGCTCCCCACCGAATACCATCAAAACATGTAGCTTACATATGAGAGGTGAGGGCAAGCAATGCATGAGTCATCATTCATCATCATCATCATCATCATCATCATCATCATCATCATCACCATCATCATCATCATCATCATCATCATCATCATCATCATCATCATCACCACCACCACCACCACCACCACCACCACCACCACCACCACCACCATCGTCGTCGTCGTCATCGTTCGTCGTCGTCATCATCATCATCATCATCATCATCATCATCATCATCATCATCATCATCATCATCATCATCATCATCATCATCATCATCATCATCATCATCATCATCAATCATCATCATCAATCACCATCATCAATCATCATCATCACCATCATCATCACCATCATCATCGTCATGTGCCCTGCCGCTTGGCGTTGGAGACCATGGCCCTCCATAGGAATCTATCCTTTGTCACTGCAAGTACATCTCCCACCCTTTATGTCTTCATCCACTCTGCAAGTCCGTCCAGTATCTTCTCCGTGGTTTTCTATCTAGCGCTTTTTTTCTCTCCAGCTTTCCTGTTGTGACTGTGAATGTGTGCTTGTATAATAATCGTAATAACAATAATGGCATTTAGACAGTGCCAAATCTGGGTATGATAAATCAAATCAAAGCGAGCATCCTGATCAGTCACCAAAACATTCACTCGCAATGACAACAACTCGAGGATACAAAACACACACAGACAGGGAGGGTAGGAGAGGATGGGTACAGGACAAAAACGAAAAAAGAAAAAGGAAAAACGATAAAAAAAAAAGATAAAAAAAAAGAAAAAAGGATTGGTTGGGGCACAAAGAAAGGGGAAATCACTTCTGGACAAAAAAGATGTGTTCAAGCTAGACTTGAAGGAGACAAATTATGTTCCCTTTTCTCACACAGGACGGAGCAGCAGGGAAGTTTCAGTCTTTTTCTCCTAATGTTTGTATCTGGCGTTTGTTTGTTTGTGATCTTACGCTTGACAAAGGCCAGTTGGCCGAAAATTTGCGTCTGTCTTGTCTTGATGTATTAAATACGCGTTCTTCCGGTTCCTGTTTGCTTGAACGCGGGCAGTCACACTTGTTTTGGATAAAGTATGTGACCGTCGAATAGTTAGGGGAAGGTCGTTCCATCAACATATATATGGATTGAACATAGTAAAAGAGTGGCGACCGACTGCAGAGCACTGTCTGGAGGAATTCACAAACAAGTAGTATCAGACACAGAACGGAGATATCGGGCGGGAAGCATGTATATTGGAAAGGGGGAGAGAATACGGGAGGAATGGGGAAAAAAATGTTGTGGATAAAGTTGGCTTGGGTGCTTAAGTGATAGCACAGGAATTTGGAATTTGCGGCAGTGTACCAGTTATTACTGAGAGTTTCAGCTTCAGTTTCTCAAGATGACGTCTTCTCGCTTGGAATGAATTCCATAAAATTCACTTTCGTCACAAGTGCCAAAAGGTGGAGAAGATCCAGAATGATTACGGTACAATCCTTAAGCCTGCACATAAACCCATGAGCTGTCCAGGTCCTGAGGTCCTACCTAGATAGTTCCATAACCTCGGGGTCGTAGGGGCGTGAGGTGGCATAGACCTCAACTTTTCTCGGGGCCAGCACCACGAGGGCGGTGCCCATCCCCTCACTTTCGCTTCAAATTCATATTCACATTCACATTTTCTAAACCAAGACTTCAATAAGGCAAGAAAGCTAACTGGTATTCAAGGGGTGGGGCCTGAGAAATCAACCTATCTCTCCAATGTCACGCAGGTAAGAGGATTCAGCCAGTAGAGATGAGTGCTTCAGAAGACTCCCCGGCGTGTGTTACACTGACCACCCACACAAACGACAAGGCGCAAAAGAAAAATCGCCCAACACCTCAGACACTGTGAACATCTGTTGTCTCCTTCTCAGATATCCAAACCACGCCAGAATCGAAAATGTGCGCTGTACTGATGAAACGCTGCACCAGTTACAGTCACGAAACGCTGCACCAGTTACAGTCACCTCTTGCGGTTATGTGCGAGTGCCTGGGTCGTGTCGTGGCAGAATTCTCTGTCGTCCTCTCTCGTGATGTTATCTATTTCTTCATCTCTCTGCCACTTTCTCATTTTCCTTTGACTGTTCCTAGGAATAGCCTCTGAGAATCTGGTAAGTCTCGTTACACGACCATACCATCTCAGAGTTCTCTCTTTTTTGTAGACAGCAGGTCTTGTAGTGACTCACTTGCTGGGCGATTTGTTTTTTCGTGGTTTATCTTCTGAGGCGTTTTATCGTCCTCCTCCTCATCATGTGCCCTGCCGCATGGCTTTGGCGATCATGGCCCTCCACTTGAATCTATCCCCTGACGCTGCAAGTACATTTCACACCTTCTCTGTCCTCAGCCACACTGCAAGTCCGTCAAGTATTTTCTCCCTGAGTCGAACTGGTGTTTGCTTTCCTTCCAACATTCCTGTTGTGACCAGGTGCTCTAATTCTCCACTCCTCATTAAACTTCCTATAAATGTTGCTTGTCTTTTCCTAATCTTTTTGATTTATGATCTTCTTGTGCCTGTCTCCTTCAAGTCCGAGTTCAAGCAAACAGGAACCAGAATAAACACGTAAAAAGAATAAGAACGAGTATTTAATACAACAAGACAACTGGCCTTCGTCATGCGTAAGATCACAGACAAGCAAACACCAGATACAAAAATTAAGAGAAAAAGCCTGAAACTTCCTTTTCCTTTTGATTATTCCTTTTCTCACACTGGACGAAGCAGCAGGAAAGTTTCAGTCTTTTTCTTTTCATTTTTGGATCTGGTGTTTCTTTGTATGTGATGTTACGATTGACAAAGGCCAGTTGGCCGAAATTTTGCGCTTGCCTTGTCTTGTTGTATTAAATACGCGTTCTTGTTCTTTTTTCGTGTTTATCATTAATTATGGTTTGGTTTCAGTTAGGAGTTGAGAGGGATGGAATTGTCTCTCTATTTTGGTTTCAGTTTTGTTAGTGCTGTTGCTGTTTGAGAAGTCCTTATAAAAAATTCAGCTTTGGATCCTTCGTTGACTGATGATGGCGCCAAGTAAACAGGTTATATTTCTTTTTATCCCAAGGATAAACAGATTATTATATTTTTTGTTCAAGGGTAAACAGGTTATTTTCCTTTATTTATCCCAAGGATAAACAGGCTGTTTTAATTTTATGTAATCCCAATGGCAAAAGGTTGTTTCTATTTTTTATCCCAAAACATGTTATTTTTATTTTTTCCCAAGGGGAAACAGGTTATTTTTATTTTTTCCCAAGGGTAAACAGGTTATGTTTTATTTTTTTATCCAAAGGTAAACAGTTTTTTTTCAGTTTTTTTTCAAAGGGAAAATGGGTTATTTTTCTTTTTATCCAAGCGTAAACAGGTTATTTTCCTTTCTAATCCCAAGGGTAAACAGGTCATTTTCCTTTTTTCATCCCAAGGATAAACAGGTTATTTTTCTCTTTTTTTGTTGTAATCCCAACGATATATATATTTTTTTTATCCCAAGGGTGAACATGTTATTTTGATTTTTTATCCCAAGGGAAAGCAGGATGTTCTTCCTTTTTTATCCCGAGGGTAAACAGGTTATTTATCCTAAAGATAAACGGGTTATTTGTTTTATTTATTCCAGTCTTCTTTTCAAACGTCTGCAGTTGAGCTACTTAGTTTCAATGTGTTTGAATCGTTTTCTTTTTCTTCTGGTAGTTTTAAATTGACTCGCTTTTCACATACGTGTGTGTGTGTGTGTGTGTGTGTGTGTGTGTGTGTGTGTGTGTGTGTGTGTGTGTGTGTGTGTGTGTGTGTGTGTGTGTGTGTGTGTGTGTTGTGTTTCAATTTGTGCGTGTGCTTCACAGACACGAGCATCAAGTGCACAGGTGCCAAGGTCAAGGCAGGCCAAGCCGCTAACGTCACGTGTCATTTCCACAGCGATCTGAGGGAGAGCAAAGACAGCTTCTGGGTGCATCGACACCCCCCTGATGAACCACGCCATTTTGGTACACTTAGTTCTTTATAACTGGTTTCTCTTTCTTCTATTTCTTGAACACAGGTGTTTTTTCAAGTTTAGCTATTAACCTTATGCATCATACATAAAATAGTTTTGAATGTCGGTGTAAAATTATGCACGAGCGTTGGCAAATTCAGTTAAAAACGCACGAATACCATAACAGCAAAATCAAAACAACATGAAACCTAAACAGGAACCAGAAAAAAAAAAACGCGAAAAAAGAATAATAACGCGTATCTAATACAACAAGACAAGACAGGCACAAAGTTTTGGCCAACTGGCCTTTGTCAAGTGTAAGATCACAAACAAACAAACAAACACCAGATACAAAAATTAGGAGAAAAAGAATGGTGCGCTTAAGTCTTTATAATTGGTTTCTCTTTCTTCAATTTCTTGAACACAGTTTTTTTTTCCAAGTTTAACTTTTAAGCTTGTGCATCATACATAAAGTTGTTTTGAACTTCCATGTCAAATTATGCACGAACGTTGGCAAATTCAGTTTAAAAAAAGTACGAATACCATAACAGCAAAATCAAAAGAACATGAAACCTGTTGATTATAAAATCACAACACTTCAACGCTCAAATGAACTGCACGTTCGGACTGGTGTCTTCCGCACTCTGCCCACTGGTCAAGATGACCAGACATCTGAATATGTATAACAGTGATGTCGCCTGTATCAATTGGAACCCCCCCCCCCCCCTTTGGGGATGCCGGTGGCTCTTTTAATTGAAATATTATCCCCCACCTTCTGGAAATTCTGTGCTAGAAATGTCCTCTTTTCTGTCGTTCTCTTTGTTTCTGTCTTGCTCCTTTGCTTTCTGTTATTTGTTCCTATTATTTTCTACCTTGCTGGTCCATTCATCTGTATGTGTTCGATATAGCCTTAACTACTTTTTCGTTGGATTGATAGTTGGGTACATGTATTAAATGGACGTTTTGGATCTAGGGAGATGTGATATGAGGAAGCAATTTTAGGTAATTTAGGCATGTTTTATATATATTTTTGTGTCTTTTGTTATGTTTGAATTTGTATTCGTGTATTTCTTTTTAATCCCCTGTGTGATATGAATTAGACGAATGGTCAATGCCAGGGCATTTCCTTAGATTTATGTGCACGAATGCATTGATATGTGCATATAATTGTCTTTTATTTTCTGTTTTGTTTTTGTTTTCTCCTGTTGAAGTATTGAGTATGTTTTGAAATGGTTACAGCCATGATATGGTTATACGCTGTAACCACTACACCACGGCGACTGGTGCACGTACGCAATTACAAGCACACAAACGCATGCACGTGTATATACATTTAGGCACACATTTCCTGTTTAAAGAGAGCACCAGGTAGACCCAGGGAGAAAAAACTAGACGGACTTGCAGAATGGCTGAGAACAGAGAGGGTGGAAGATGTGCTTGCGGCAACAAGGGATAGATACATATGGAGGGCCATGATCACCAACGCCATCGGCAGGGCACATGATGATGATGATGATGCACACATTACATAAAGAAAAGAAAAAAAAAACATTCACTCACCATGGTGAGGGATAAAGACAAATGGTTCAGCGTTGATCAACACAGCACCCCCATATCCTTAGCAGCTTGCAAGACCCCTGACGTTTTTTTTTTGTTTGTTTTTGTTTAATTATCATGTGCCCTGTCGCATGGCGTTGGCGATCATGGCCCTCCATATGTATCTATTCCTTTTTGCCGCAAGCACATCTTCCACCCTTTCTGTCCTCAGCCGCTCTGCAAATCTGTCAGATAGTTTCTCCCTGGGTCTACCTGGTGCTGTCTTTTCCTCCAGCTTTCCTGTTGTGACCAGGTGCTGTAATTTCCCTTTCCTCATAAAATGGCCAATAAATGCTGCCTGTCTTTTCCTAATCTTTCTTATCAGTGATATTCTTGTGTCTGATGTTTAGGATTGTTTGTTGATGGGACTGTTCATGCACAGAGAGCATTGTGGCCTGCAACTGGTACGGGCCAGACTTAGAGGATCTCACCTGCTTTGGGAGAGCCGAAGGGTTTATCTTCTATGAAGACACCGTTTCGCGTGAAGTTACGATCCACATCCCAGCGGCACAGCAGCGACACGTGGGCACATACGGTTGTGACACTGTGCCCTGGGGTGACGGTGTTACGGTAGACCTGTGTCACGTGGAACTTGAAGGTTAGTGTTATTGCTGTTATTATTATTGTTGTTTAAAGCCCAGCCGACTGCGTAGAGTCATATCAGGGCTATTACCGCTTCAAAACGTACAAAACTTCAACAGAAAAAAAAAAAGAAAAGAAAAAGAAAATTAAGTACACATATCAATGCATTGGCGCACGCAATCTAAGGACATAACCCCGGCGTTGACCTTTCCGTCCAGTTTATCGCACATGAGATTTAAAAGCATACCTGAATACAAATTTAAAGATACGTAAGGACACCAAAACATATATAAAACGGGCATAAATTACCTAAAATTGCTTCCGCATATCTCACCTCCCTAGAGCCAAAAATACACTTAATACATGTACCCAATCATTAATCCTAAGAAAAAGTATGCAAGACTTTATCGAACACATACAGGTGAATGGATCGGCAAGGCAGAAAATGACAGAAAGCAAAGGAACAAATCAGAAACAAGGAGAGTGACAGAAAAGAGGAAATATCTTGCACAGAAATTCTAGAAGGTGGGGATACTATTTATACTGAAAGAGCCCCCGACATCCCCACGGGGGAGGAGGAAAGTTAGTAAGTAGCAATAGAAAAAATAGTACCAGAAGTAGTGGTAACAGTAATACGAGTGTAGTAATCTTAGTTGTAGCAGTAATAGTAGCCGTTGTAGAATTGTAGGACAATTTATGAGGCAAGAGAAATTAGAGTACCTAGTCACAACAGGAAAGCAGCTAGAGGGAGAAAGAGCACCAGGTAGACCCAGAGAGAAGATATTGGACGGACTTGCAGTATGGTTGAAGACATACAGGGTGGGAGATGTACTTGCAGCGACAAAGGATAGATTCTATGGAGGGCCATGATCGCAAACGCATCTCTGACATTGCTCTCTCCTGGTTCACTTCATATCTATCAAACAGAAAACAAACTGTTCTCATTAATGGCACTTACTCTCAATCTGCATACCTGACCTGTGGTGTTCCACAAGGATCTGTCCTTGGCCCTGTTCTTTTCACTCTTTACACTTCCCCCCTGTCCACCATCATCAACTCCCACTCTATAAAACACCACTTCTATACTAATGACACCCAACTTCCAGACAGTGACACACCAGACAATATACAGCGCCTCTTGACTCACACCACTGAGTGTTACTCGGACATTAAGAACTGGATGACGTTCAACAAATTTCAGCTTAATGATGACAAGACAGAATCTATCTTCATTGGCACCCGTCAGAAACTTTCTCAGCTGCCTCCTCTTTCTCTCCCATTATGTAACACATCAGTCCCAATTTCTGATTCAGCTAAAAACATTGGTGTCTGCATTGACTCTACCCTCTCCATGAACAACTTTGTTTCTCAAACTGCCACATCTTGCTACTATCACCTCCATCGTATAAGCCTGATCAGGAAGTATCTCTCTGTCGAAACAACATGTGCTACAAAAGCCTCAATAACGCAGCCCCCGATTACCTGTCAAGCCTACTTGAGATCTATGTTCCCTCACGTACCCTCCGCTCTGCCTCCGATCCTCTGACTTTTCGCTTTCCACGCACTAAGCTCAATACCTATGGTCCACGAGCCTTCTCTGTTTCTGGTCCACTTTCCTGGAACAAACTTCCTCTCTCAGTCCGTCAGCAACCTACTTTTGTCTCCTTCAAGTCCGCTCTCAAAACTCACCTTTTCTCCTCTGCATAAAATCCTGACCTCACTCAATCCCCTCTGCAGCCTGTCTCCACTCGGAGGGGAATCACATTGTAATATATAATTGTATATAATATGCTCTCTATAATTTTCCATTGCTTTTATTCTTTCTCCCCATTTATAGCCGTGTGCGTGTGCGTGTGCGTGTGCGTGTGCGTGTGCGTGTGCGTGTGTGTTGTGTGTGTGTGTGTGTGTGTGTGTGTGTGTATGTGTGCGTGCGTGCGTGCGTGCGAGCGTGCGAGCGTGCGTGTGTTGTGTCGTGCGTGTGTGTCTGTTTTAGCGCTTAGATTTGATTTTATCAAGATTTTGCGCTATATAAAATATTGTATCTATTATTATTATATTAAACGCGATGTGACAAGGCACAAAATCCTTTGGTCAGCGTTGTTTCTCCTATCAGGGTCCAGCCATCTGGAATACCCTCCCCCTCACCAATAGACATTCTACTTCTACAGCCTCTTTCAAGTCCTCCCTGAAGACCTATCTGTTTAAGCAATACTGACCCGGCCCTATCTTACGCCGCCTCCCTCCCCCCCCCCTAGAATCCCCTCAGTGCCCCGCCCCCCTCCCGCTGCCCCCAATCCACTGCATCTCTCCTGTTTATTTAAGCAACACTGATCCCGGTTCTATCTTACGCCGCCTCCCACCCTCCTCTGGAATCCCCTCAGTGCCCCCCCCCCCCCTTCCGCTGCCCCCAATCCACTTTACCTCTAATGTTTATATTTTCCATGTGTCTTTGGAGCGGTGGTGTGTGTGTGTGTGTGTGTGTGTGTGTGTGTGTGTGTGTGTGTGTGTGTGTTGTGGGTGGGTGTGTGTGTGTGCGTGCGTGCGCGTGCGCGCGTGCGGCACGCCAGTATGTGCAGGTGGGGTGGGGTGTGTGTGTGTGTGTGCGGGGGAGGGGGGGAGGGGCATTGCGAGCATGTCTTTTTGAGTTTTATTCATTTGTTGATTCATTTGCTTGTTTGATTTAGTGATTGTTTTGATTTGCTCTAGTCATTATCATAATTTGTATCGATGTAAAGCGCTTAGAGCTCAGTCGAGAAAAGGCGCTCAACAAATCTTCGTTATTATTATTATTATTATTATTATGGTGATGAGTAGAATGGAGAGGATGATGATCGTCACGGCCACAAGAACGGAATGAATTTTTGTGTGGCTTGGATATTTTGTGCAATGCATTCTAATGTTTAGATTTTCTTTTATTCTATCCGATAACTTGTGCACCACATAAAGCTATAAGAACTGAAGGACTTTTTGTACG
>JAPXFY010000029.1:14988973-15011473 GCA_030674185.1 Monoplex corrugatus
GCTTTCCTTGTCCTGTCTTGCCTCGCCTTCCTTGTCCTGTCTTGCCTCGCCTTCCTTGTCCTGTCTTGCCTCGCCTTCCTTGTCCTGTCTTATCTCTCTTTCCTTTGTCCTGTCTTGCCTGCTTTCCTTGTCCTGTCTTGCCTCGCCTTCCTTGTCCTGTCTTGCCTCGCCTTCCTTGTCCTGTCTTGCCTCGCCTTCCTTGTCCTGTCTTATCTCTCTTTCCTTTGTCCTGTCTTGCCTGCTTTCCTTGTCATGTCTTGCCTCGCCTTCCTTGTCATGTCTTGCCTGCTTTCCGTGTCCTGTCTTGCCTCGCTTTCCTTGTCCTGTCTTGCCTCGCCTTACTTGTCCCATCCTGTCTTGTCTTTTCTTGTTCTGTCTTGTTTTGTCTTGTCTTATCAGATCAAATACGCATGCTGATTTATTTTTCTGTCTTTCTGGTTCCTATTTGCATGAACGCTGGCAGTCAGTTTGATTAAGAGTACTGAATATTAGGTAATCTGTCTTAAAGTAATTAAGAGCACTGAATATTAGGTAAGCTTTCTAAAATGATTAACACTGGCAAGCTTTCTAAAAAGGATTAAGATCACTGAATACTATGTAAGCTTTCTAAACATGATTAAGATTACTGAATGCTAGGTAAGCTTTCTAAAAATGATTAAGATAATTAATTATAGGTAAGTTTTCTAAAATGATTAAGATCATTGAATACTAGATGAGCGTTTTAAAAATGATTAAGATAACTGAATACTAGGTGAGCGTTCTAAAAATGATTAACATTACTGAATACTAGGTGAGCTTTCTAAAAATGCTTGAAATTATTGAATACTAGGTGAGCTTTCCAAAAATGATTCAGATTGCTGAATACTAGGTAAGCTTTTTAAAAATGGATAAGATGACTGAATATTAGGTGAGCTTTCTAAAAATGAATAAGATTATAGAATAGTAGGTTAGCTTTCTGAAAATGATTAACATTCCTGAATACTAGTTGAGCTTTCTAAAAATGATTAAGATTACTAAATACTAGGCGAGCGTTCAAAAATGATTAAGATGACTGAATATTAGGTATGTTTTGTAAAAATAGTTAAGATTACTGAATGCTAGGTGAGCATGCTAAACATGATTGAGATTACTGAATTCTAGGTGAGCTTTCTAAAGATGATTAAGATTGCTGAACACTAGGTGAGCTTTCTAAAGATGATAAAGATTGCTGAACACTAAGTGAGCTTTCTAAAACCGATCAAGACTGTTGAATACTAGGTGAGCTTTCTAAAAATGATTGAAATTATTGAATACTAGGTACGCTTTCTAAAAAAATGATTAAGATTACTGAATATTGGGTACACTTTCTAAAAATGATTAAGATTACTGAATATCAGGTATGCTTTCTAAAAATGATCAAGATTACTGAATATTAGGTAAGCTTTCTTACAGACTGATGAAAAATCAGGCACATTGTACTTCTCTACAATAGTTCTGTATTAATCTCCCGTTTTAAGTTTGTCCCTGTCAAAAGTGAAGGGTTAGTTTCAGTTTCAATATCAGTTTCTCAAGATGATGTCTCCACGCTCGGAATGAATTCCATACGGACTAACGTTACAGGTGCCATGTGATGGAGATGATCTAGAACGATAACGGCACAAGCCTTAAGCCTGCACATAAACCCATGAGCTGGCCAGGTCCTGAAGTCCTATCTAGATAGTTCCATGACCCTGGGGTCTTTGGAAAGTGAGGTGGCAGAGACCTCAACTTTTCCCGGGGCCAGCACCACGAGAGCGGTACCAATCTCCTCTCCCTCGCTTCAAATTTATATTTATATCCACATTTTTTAATCAAGGTTTCAGAAAGGCAAGAAGGCTAATTGGTGTTCAAGGGGTGGGACCTGGGAAATCAACCTATCTCTCCAATGTTTTATACCACGGCAACCGGGCGATGCCCTGCTCTTCAACTGCCATGGGATCTTTAGCGTGCGCAGCCAGATGACACACGGGTCCGACTCATTTTTCGTCCTCTTCCGAAGGACTAGACGTTCAGTTTGATTTTCCGGTCAAACTGAAGAGAAAAGTCGAGGCTTCTATGGGGAGCGAACCCTGGAATCTCGAATTTAGTTATTGGCAGGCGAACTAAATAGGATTAAAAACTGGTTCACAGATTTATTTTGATATTGTCACAGGAACATCAGCTGTAGGCAGAACCAACTGTGATGCTTCTTTGGTGGTCGTTCTTGCTGTAATCCTTATTGCCATTCATCTGTAAATCGACGTCACAGTAAGTATGCAGTAATATGAATTCTCTCTCTCTCTCTCTCTCTCTCTCTCTCTCTCTCTCTCTCTCTCTCTCTCTCTCTCTCTCTCTCTCTCTCTCTCTGTCTTCTCTGTCTCTGCCTCTATCTCTCTGTTTCTGTTTCTATCTCTGTCTCTGTCTGTGTCTCTCTGTCTTTCTGTCTGTCTCTCTCTCTCTGTGTCTCTATCTTCTCTGTCTCTGCCTCTATCTCTCTGTTTCTGTTTCTTATTTGTCTCTGTCTGTGTATCTCTGTCTGTCTGTCTGTCTGTCTGTCCGTCTCTCTGTTTCTCTGTCTCTCTCTGTTTCTCTGTTTCTCTGTCAATTTCTCGCTCTCTCTGTGTCTCGATGTGCATGTATTTATATGTATGCATATGCACATACTCTACATCTCTCAAAAATACAAATAATCAAATAAATAAATATATAACAACAACAACAACATCAACAACACCAACAATAACAACAACAACAATAATGATGATAATAATGATAATAATAATAATAATAATAATAATAATAATAATAATAATAATAATAATAATAATAATATGATAATAACACATAATAATAACAACAACAACAACAACAATAATAATAATAATAATAATAATAATAATAATAATAATTATACTACTACTACTACTACTACTACTACTACTACTACTACTACTACTGGCATTTATATGGCGCCAAATTTTGATTCAAGAATCAAACGAAAGCACGCACTCTCGACATTCACCAAAGCTATCACCTGACATCGGTGTGTGTGTGTGTGTGTGTGTGTGTGTGTGTGTGTGTGTGTGTGTGTGTGTGTGTGTGTGTGTGTGTGTGTGTGTGTGTGTGTGCGTGCGTGCGTGTGTTCGTGCGTGCGTGCGTGCGTGCGTGTGTGTGTGCGTCTGTTGAAATTTCGTTTATTTACTATTATCTTCCATGCACCAATTGATGTTACACAATCTACTGAAATTGAATTGAAATTAATTGTGTGAGTATATGTGTATGTATGTATCTCTCTCTCTCTCTCTCTCTCTCTCTCTCTCTCTCTCTCTCTCTCTCTCTCTCTTGTTCTGTCTTGTTTTGTCTTGTCTTATCAGATCAAATACGCATGCTGATTTATTTTTCTGTCTTTCTGGTTCCTATTTGCATGAACGCTGGCAGTCAGTTTGATTAAGAGTACTGAATATTAGGTAATCTGTCTTAAAGTAATTAAGAGCACTGAATATTAGGTAAGCTTTCTAAAATGATTAACACTGGCAAGCTTTCTAAAAAGGATTAAGATCACTGAATACTATGTAAGCTTTCTAAACATGATTAAGATTACTGAATGCTAGGTAAGCATGCGTGTGTGCATGTGCGTGTGTGCATGTGTGTGTATGTATGTGTGTGTGTATGTGTGTGTGTGTGTGTGTGTGTGTGTGTGTGTGTGGTGCGTGCGTGCGTGCTGTGGTGTGTGTGTGTGTGTGTGTGTGTGTGTGTGTGTGTGTGTGTGTGTGTGAATGTGACTTGATTATATCCGCAAGATATTCTAAGCTGTTTCCGGATGGATCTTTAGAAAATTTTGCGTTGAAGGTTTGCACCCGGATTCCAAAAGTTATGGCTCTAGGGTCAAGGTCACAGAAAGCAGCCAGTGCCAAAAGTCAGGAAAGTGTGCAAAGAGCACTTTTTTTCGGAAACACGTGACCGTATTTACATACTGTACTCATTGCTGCGACAGTCTGCCTCTGCCATTGTGCTCCCTTCTCATCATCAAGCATCATCGCACGGGGATTTTTTTTTTTTTTTTTTTCATTTTTAAAGTCACAATGACCTCGTTAAGAACAACGTACGGATTTTACATGTTTATTTTTGTATGCAAATGGAGATTCTTGGAATAGCTTATACCTCATTTTTTTCTTTTCTTTTTTTTTTTTTTTTTTTGTTCGTCAGTTTTCGGGGTTTTTTTTTTCTTTCCCATTTATGATTCTTTGTTTAGGTTATGCCTCTATCATTGTCTTTTTTTGCTGTTTTAATCCATCAACTATTCATTCATCCTTCCATAGATTCGTCCGTCCATCCATCCATCCATTTATCTATCTATGCGTCCGTCCGTCCGTCCGTCCAGCCGTCCGTCCGTCCGTCCGTCCGTCCATCCATTCATCCATCCATTCTTCCGTCCGTCCATATGTCCGTCCGTCCGTCCGTCCGTCCATCCATTCATCCATCCATTCTTCCGTCCGTCCATATGTCCGTCCCTCCCTCCCTCCCTCCCTCTTTTCCTCCCTCCTTCTCTCTCTCCATCTATCTGTCCGTTCGTTGATTCATTCTATGTTTCATTTTATTTCTCTTCTTTCGAATTCCGTCTCTTTTTTATCTCCTTTTACTTCGTTCGTTTCTTCATCTATTCATTCTTTCATTTTTGTCATTGTTATTTTTTCAGTTGTTGTTGCTGCTCAGCGTTCGAGATTTTGAGGAAGCCTCAACAATGTCTGAACAACACAAAGACACCAAGGGAGAGCAGCGAGACAATTTATACAGCGCTCAGCTGGCTGGTGCACCCAACATACACCTAGACACCATCACGCACACACACACACGCACACACACGCACACGCGCATACACACAGACACAGACACAGACACGCATGCACGCCTAGATACCGTCATATACACACACTTACACACATACACGCCTTGATACCGTCACGTACGCGCGCGCGCACACACATATACGCACACACACACACACACACACACACACACACACACACACACACACACACACACAATGTACACCCTAGACACCCTCACAAACAATCACACAAACACACACATACACGCCTAGATACCTTCACGCACACACACACACGCACACGCACGCACGCACACACACACACACACACACATACACAACACACAAATACATACATACACACATATATAGATATTGTAGATAAACCAAAGTAACAAGACAACAAATTACAGTTTTGAGCCCAGTACTTCGGCCAGTGGCCTTCCTCAGGGTACTGTTTAATCAGGAATGAACACACACATCAAACATTTTTGAATGAAAACTGTTCACAGAGTAATCCAATTTTTTTTCTTTTCTTATCTGTATGTGTGCATATCTATGTACACACACATACGCGCGCGCGCACACACACACACACATACACACACACACACACACACACACACACACACGTTCACACACACACACAGACACTCACACACACACACACACACACACGTTCACACACACACACAGACACTCACACACACACACACACACACACACACACACACACACACACACACACACACACACACACACACACACACACAAACTTTCAATCGTAACAAAAAATCATGCTTTCGCAGCAAAGTATCAACCATTACAATGTTGTCAAGACAGAGACAAATTTATCAACATAACTGAAGCTGGCGTCACAAGCGATGGACCAAAGTGAGAGGAGACTCTAAACCTTCCGAAACCACGGCATCCCCAAAAGAATGGTGCACTTGTGCAGATTAAATTGAAGACAGCATCCTCCATTCATCAGAGGACATAAAGACGGCAGCAGACATAAAGTCTTTCCTCTCTGGCGTGTTCGTTTAGTAAAGTAGTTGTGACTCCACAGCTCTAAGGTCTCAGTAATCTTTAACCTTAGTTTCAGATTAGAAAAGGTCCCTGAATGCTGGAAGGCTTCTGCCATCATTCCAGTACCAAAGAAGCCTAGGGTCACGCAGATGAACGACTTGCGGCCCGTAGCCTTAACATCTGCTATCATGAAGCTCTGTGAGAGAATAGTATTGAATAGGCTGTCTGTTCTTGTCTCTGATTTTGTTGACCCCTTACAATTTGATTATAGAAGGAATAGAAGTGTTGAAGATGCTGTTTTGTATGTTTTAAATACTGTGTATAGTCACCTGGACAAACCTGGCAACTCTATTAGGCTGATGTTTCATGATTTTAGTAGTGCTTTTAATACCATCCAGCCACATCTCCTCGTTGATAAAATGTCTAAAATGAACATCCCTCAAAATGTTATATCTTGGATTTTTGATTATTTGACTTTTAGACCTCAATTTGTCAGACTGCCTATTGCATCTGCTTCATCTCATGTTCCCTTTGTTCTATCTGATGTGCTGTACACCAACACTGGTGCCCCCCAGGGAACTGTTCTTTCACCATTTTGTTTACTTTATATACTGCAGATGGAAGACAGAAGGATGAGTCATGCCCTTTAGTTAAATTTGCGGATGACACCAGTCAGGTTGGAATGATTTGTAAGAAAAATGATTTATTGTACAGAGAAGAGGTAAACACTTTGTGAACTGGTGTGAAGAAAACTATCTGGAACTGAATGCATCTAAAAGTAAGGAAATTGTTATTGACTTTACCAGAGCCAAGACTGATGCCCCGGAGCCTGTGCACATCAAGGGTGAGGAAGTGGAGATAGTGGATGCGCACAGGTACCTGGGCATCGTCTTTGACAACAAGCTCTCTTTTTCAGAAAACACAGATTCTATCATTAAGAAGGTACAACCAAGACTCTATTGCCTTAGAAAACTTAGATCTTTTAGAGTAAACTCTAAAATTCTTTCTTCATTTTACAGATCTGCCATCAGCAGCTTGCTATTCTTTGGGGTTGTGTGCTGGGGTGGGAATGTGTCAGAGAGAGACAGGGAAAGGCTGGAGAAGATCATCAAAAAAGATGGAAATGTGACAGGACAAAGACATGAGACGCTGGAATGGCCTACCACAAACGACTGACTGACAAGACAGTTAACATACTGAATGACAAAACTCACCCACTTGTGGGCGAGTTTGACAAAAGACGAATTACAGGAGTGGTAGGCTACGACAACCGACGACACGGACAACGAGATACAAAGATAGTTTCATACCCAAAGCCATATTATCTTTTAACAACGCTTATACTCGTAATTTTATTTGAAATCGTTATGCTTAACCTGCACTCTATTTTTACTATTTTAATGTTTATTGTGATAATTGGCACTTGGTCTATGTGAGAGCAGCGCGCTGTGATATGCGAGAGTATGTGATATTATAATGCTTATGTGATAATATTAATTGTTTGTTTTTAATGCCTTTATAATTATAATGTATAATTTTATGTCTAATTTGTAATGTGATTGGCAATGTAATTTCCTTCGGGACAAATAAACTATCTTGTATCTTGTATCTTGTATCTTGTAAGAACCTTCTTCCTTAACCGTACCTCCATTTTCACTATCTGCTTGCAGAAGAAATCATTCTCTGTTTTTGGATCAGCATTATGAAACTCAATCCCAGTGTCTTTAAGACCAAGCAGTTGTCTGTTACTTTCAAAGAAAATATAAAAAAAACTTTTTCTGATATATTTTCAAAATTCATAAGTTCATAAATTACTGGTAGTGGTTCTTGTTGGTCCAGCTGCATTGGGGTTTGTCTATATGCGAACTGGATCCTCTTCCAGGTCTCTCACTCCGACTGTCTCCCTACTCTCCTCCCATTCATCACTGACATCATCAACACTTCTTTTCAAACTGGAACTGTCCCAGATTCTTTCAAGTCTGCTATTGTTCACCCTCTCCTCAAGAAACACAATTTAGACCCAAATGAACTGAAAAATTACAGGCCTATCTCTAATCTCTCTATCTTGTCAAAACTCCTTGAAAAGGTCGTCCTCAACCAGCTGAACTCTCACCTGTCTGCCAACAATCTCCTCAATCCTTTCCAGTCAGCCTACCGCCAGTGCCATAGCACTGAAACTGCCCTACTACACATTCTCAACAATCTCCTCCTTGCAACTGATACTGGCAAAGTCTCTCTCCTCACACTCCTTGATCTGTCTGCAGCCTTCGATACCATTGACCATGGTATTCTCCTTTCTAGACTTCATCATACTTTTGGCATCTCTGACATTGCTCTCTCCTTTTTCACTTCGTATTTATCAAACAGAAAACAAACTGTTCTCATCAATGGACTTACTCTCAACCTGCATACCTGACCTGTGTGTTCCACAAGGATCTGTCCTTGGCCCTATTCTTTTCACTCTTTATACCTCCCCCCTGTCCACCATCATCAACTCCCACTCTATAAAACACCACTTCTATGCTGATGACACCCAACTTCAAGACAGTGACTCACCTGATAATATACAGCGCCTGTTGACTCGCACCACTGAGTGTTACTCGGACATTAAGAACTGGATGACACACAATAGACTTCAGCTTAATGACGACAAGACAGAAGCTATCCTCATTGGCACCGTCAGAAACTTTCCCAGCTGCCTCCTCTTTCTCTCCCATTATGTAACACATCAGTCCCAATTTCTGATTCAGCTAAAAACCTTGGTGTCTGCATTGACTCTACCCTGTCCATGAACAACTTTGTTTCTCAAACTGCCAGATCTTGCTACTATCATCTCCATCGTATAAGCCTGATCAGGAAGTATCTCTCTGTCGAAACAACTGCAAAACTCGTTCTCTCCTTCATAATGTCTCGCATTGACTATTGCAATTCACTCCTGTCTGGTCTTCCTGCCTCCACCATCCACATCCTACAGCGCATTCAAAACAATGCTGTACGCCTTGTACTCAAAAAGAAAAAAAGCTGACCACATATCTCCTCTCCTGGCACAACTTCACTGGCTCCCTGTATCAAAGCGCATACAGTACAAACTAGATACCATGTGCTACAAAAGCCTCATAACGCAGCCCCCGATTACCTGTCAAGCCTACTTGAGATCTATGTTCCCTCACGTACCCTCCGCTCTGCCTCCGATCCTCTGACTTTTCGCTTTCCACGCACTAAGCTCAATACCTATGGTCCACGAGCCTTCTCTGTTTCTGGTCCACTCTCCTGGAACAAACTTCCTCTCTCAGTCCGTCAGCAACCTACTTTTGCCTCCTTCAAGTCCGCTCTCAAAACTCACTTTTCTCCTCTGCATAAAATCCTAACCTCACTCAACCCCCCTCTGCAGCCTGTCTCCGCTCGGAGGGGAATCACTTTGTTTTAATATATAATTGTATATGATGTGCTCTCATGTGGTTTTCCATTGGTTTTATTTTTAGCTTTTATTGCTTTTATTCTTTCTCCCCATTTGTGGCCATGCGTGTGTGTGTGTGTGTGTGTGTGTGTGTGTGTGTGTGTGTGTGTGTGTGTGTGTGTGTGTGTGTGTGTGTGTGTGTGTGTGTGTGTGTGTGTGTGTGCGTGTGTGTGCGTGCGTGCGTGTGTGGGTGTGTGTCTTTTCGGCGCTTGGATTTGATTTTGTCGAGATTTTGCGCTATATAAATATTGTAATTATTATGTATGCATGTGCGTACGTATGTATGTGATGTATGTATGTATGTATGTATGTATGTATGTATGTATGGTATGTATGTATGTATGTATGTATACGCTTAGATTTATGTATGTATGTATGTATTGCATGTATACGCTCAGCTTAGATTTATGTATGTAAGTATGTATGCATGTATGTATGCATGTATACGCTCATATGTATGTAGGTATGTATGCATGTATACGCTCAGGGCTTAGATTTGATTTTATCAAGATTTTGCGCTGTATAAATAAAATATATTATTATTATTATTATTATGTATATATTTTCTCAATTTTTTTGTATCTAGTGTTTGCTTGTTTGTAATCTTACGCTTGACAAAGGCCATTTGGTCGAAAATTTGCGCCTGTCTTGTTTTGTTGTAATAAATATGCGTTCGTATTCTTCTTTCGTGTTTTTTCTGGTTCCTATTGTATGTTTGATGGTGTATGCATATGTTTGAGGGTATGTGTGCTTGCAGTGTCGATGTGTGTGTGTGTGTGTGTGTGTGTGTGTGTGTGTGTGTGTGTGTGTGTGTGTGTGTGTGTGTGTTGTGTTGTTGCGTGCGTGTGCATGCGTGCGTGTTGTGTGTGTATATATGTGCGTGTAAATATCTGTATGTGTGCATATGTGCTCGTCTATCTGTCTGTGTGTTCATATATCACTCTGTCTCAGTCTCTGTCTCTGTCTCAGGTCTTTCTCTCTCTGTCTTTCTCTCTCTCTCTGTCTGTCCGTCTCTCTCACTCTCTCTCTCTCTCTCTCTCTCTCTCTCTCTCTCTCTCTCTCTCTGTGTTTCTGTTTATGTGTGTGTACGTCTGTGTGTATGTGTGTATGTGTGTGTGTGTGTGTGTGCGTGCGTGCGTGCGTTGTGGTGGTCTTTGATTTAATGTCCATTCACTAAAGTGATGTTAGACAAAAAAAAAAAAAAACCCACTTGGAAATGGTTAATTTTCAGGAAAAAGAAATGAACAAGAAAAACAAGACAAGAAAGAAAAATTCACAAATGACGTTATCATAAATAACGATTGAAACAGTAAACTTAGCTAACCATAGCACTGAACATGAGAAGTAATGCCGCGTTAAAGATAATTCGCTATAGGACTTTTTGACAGGTTAACAAAAAAATTCATATGTTAAGGATGGTGAGGCAAATATGCGTGCGTTGTGTATGTGTGTGTGTATGTGCGTGCGTGCGGGGGTGTTGTGTGTGTGTGTGTGTGTGCGTGTGCGTGTGTGTATGTGCGTGTTCGTATGTGTGTGCTTTACCTTTCCCTCCCTCCTTCTTTCCCTATATGAAGTATGGACAAATGATGACCAGCTGTCGTCACTCGACATCGTGAGGAAGATACATGGACTGACCATGTCTGACTAGGAAGACTGTGAAATACAAGCACGGACTGCTCTCACCCCATCACGTAAAATGTTTGATGGCGTTGTATTATGTGGTGTTGTGTACTGCAGTGTTGTGTGGTATGACACAATATGGTATGGTAGTGTATGGCATGATGTAGGTGAAGAGGGCCAAAGTGGGATCACTTGCAGAAATCTTCTTGCCAAAATAATACTGTAACGAAGAGCAAAGAGAGAGAAACAGAGAGAGAGAGAGAGAGAGAGAGAGAGAGAGAGAGAGAGAGAGACAGCGACAGAGACAGACAGAGACAGAAGAAACAGAGAGAGAGAGACAGAGACAGACAGACAGACAGAGACAGACAGAGAAAGAGAGAGAGAGAGAGAAGAGAGAGAGCAGACAGACCCGACAGAAACAGAATGATACAGAGAGAGAGACAGAGAGAGAAGAGAGAGAGACAGACAGAAACAGAGAGAAAGAGAGAGAGAGAGATTGAGACAGACGGACAGACAGAAACAGAGAGAGCAGACAGACAGACAGACAGAGAGAGACAGACAGACAAAAACAGAGAGAAAGAGAGAGAGAAAAAGAGAGACAAACAGACAGACAGACAGACAGACAGACGACAGACAGACACAGAGAGAGACACAGAGCAGACAGACAGAGAGAGAGAGAGACAGAGAGAGCAGAGACAGAGAGAGACAGACAGACAAAACAGAATGAGACAGAGAGAGAGACACAGAGAGACAGACAGAAGCAGAGAGAAAGAAAGAGAGAGAGGAGACAGACAGACAGACAGGCAGACGGACAGAAACACATAGAGACAGACAGAAACACAGAGAGACAGACAGACCTAGACACAGAAAGAGAGAGACAGACAGACAGAAACAGAGAAAGAGAGAGAGAGAGAGAGAGAGCGAGACAGACAGACAGACAGACAGACAGAGGTGGTGGTTATGGAACAAATAGGCAGACGGCCAGGTAGAGAGAACAAACGAATGGTGGAGAGAGGTGTGTGTGTCAGTTGTTTTACGTTGTTAGTTAGCGGTGTTGGGAAATGGAAATGAAGAGAGAGAGAGGAGAGAGAGAGAGAGAGAGAGAGACAGAGACAGAGACAGAGACAGAGAGACAGACAGAGAGACAGACAGACGGAGACAGAGATAGAGATATAAGAGGGAGAGAAGGAGAGGGAGAGAAGGAGAGAGATATATATGTAGAGAAGGAGAGACAGAGAGAGAGAGAGAGAGAAGGAGAGAGAGAGAGAGAGGGAGAGAGAGAGAGAGACAGACAGACAGACAGATAGAGAAACAGACAGACAGAAAGCGAGACAGATGAAGAGAGGGAGAGAGAGGAGAGAGAGAGGAGAGAGAGAGAGAGAGGAGAGAGAGAGAGAGAGAGAGAGACAGAGAGACAGAGAGATATATATAGAGAGAGAGAAAGAGAGAACAGAAACAGAGACAGAGAGACAGAAAGACAGAGAGAGACAGAGGGAAAGAAATACAGAAAGAGAGACGGGATGGAGGGTGGAAGAAAGAGAGAAGAGAAGGAGAAAAAAAGAAACAAACAGTAACAACAACAACAACAAAAAACAGAAACAAAAAAAAGATCTGATGTCTCACCACTTCCACCAACCCATCCCCTCCCAATTCATCACAACACCATACTTCAGTGAAATGCCATTGCTGTAGTCAAAAGTCTCTTCCTCTTCTTTTCTCTTGCACTCCCTGTTTCTCTCCTTTCCACCCTGCTGTAGTACCAAAGAGTCCGTGACGTATGGACAAATGATGAGGAACTCGCTGGTGTGACGTGGTGATGTGACGAAGATGGATGGACAGACCTAATCGACCTTAGGGTTGGTGAAAACTGTAACCAAGGACTTTTCATTTCTTGATAGTAATGTCCTTGGTGGTTTTAGTAACAATAATGATAATGACAATAATAATAATAATATAATAATAATAATAATATAATAATAATAATAATAATAATAATAATAATAATAATAATAATAATAATAATAATAATATAATAATAATAATAATAATAATAATAATAATAATAATTAATAATAATAATAATAATAATAATAACAGTAATCACAACAACTACAACAACAACAATAACAATAATAATACTAATGATGATGGTGATGATGATGATAATAATGATAATATAATAATAATAATAATAATAATAATAATAATAATAATAATAATAATAATGATAATAATAATAATAATAATTAATAATAATAATAATAATAATAATAATAATAATAATAACAATAATAATAATAATTAAATATATAATAATGATAACAATAATAATATTAATAATGATGATGATGATGATGATGATGATGATGATGATGATAATGATGACGACGAAGACGACGATGGTGATGGTGATGATGTGATGATGATGATGATGATGATGATGATGATGATGATGATGATGATGATGATGATGATGATGATGATGATGATGATGATGATGATTATAACAATGACAATGATTTGATGGATTCTATTGTACTAACGTCATCACCATGCGCCCTGCTGCATGGCGTTGGCGATTATGACCCTCCATACGAATATATCTTTTGTCGCCGCAAGTACTTCTCTCACTTTTTCTGTCTTCATCCACTGCGCCCGTCCGTCCATTGTGTTCTCCCTGGGTCTCATTTTTCCTTCCAGCTTTCCTGTTGTGACTAGGTGCTCAAATTGCTTTTTCCTCATAAAATGTCCTCTAAATGTTGCTTGTCTTTTCTTTATCTTCTTCATTAATGTTCTTTTAGTGTTTGCCTCTTTCAAGACTGTCTCACTTGTTTTCTTTGCTGTCCATGGAACTCTCAACATTCATCTTAGAAACCACATTTCGGCTGCCTCAATCTTTTCCTGATTTTGAATGTTGTGTTATAAAGATTGCTGTTTCATTGTAAACTAGTGAATTATATTGTTATTATAATGAACTGGACTGTATTGTATTGCATTGTATTACCTAGTATTGTAATGTTTCAGATTTAATTCCGTTTTATGTGTAGAGCCCATCTGAACACAAAACCCACACAAAGGACATCAAGTTAATCAAAATTATCAGAAAATAATTTAAAGTAACGTTTGTCAGAAACACCAAATTCCAGTTCAACTCACGACCAACCGTGGTCACCTGAAAAAATATGGAAATCAAGATCAACCTCTCAACAGCACATATTCTCAAAATACACCACTGCTATTAATACCATTTTGTAATTATTCAGAGCTAAAAAATAACAAAGAATTTTGAAAAGAATACACAAAGATCTATTTTATTCATTATTAAATGCTTACCTCCTCGACAAAGAAAAAAAAGCAGACACATCAAAACCCATACAATAACAAAAAGAGATAAAATAAATAACAGAAGGATTAGTTTGAAGAAGTGACTTCAGGAAGAGGACCAAAAGGAAATGGGAAAATGTAGACAAAAAAGTCACCATAAAGCAGGAATCAGGAATATTATTACCCTTTTACCCAGTGCCAGAATCTATCTTTAACATCAATGCATAATGTCCACTCGCTGAATTAAGAAAACAACAACAAAGAAACAAACAACAAACAAATAAACACAGAAATTCGAAGTGTCTTATTGTTATTTTCCCATGGTCAGAAAGATATGTAATTTCAAATCACAATGTACACCAGTAAAATAACAAAATAATACACAAACAAATAACCAACCAAACAATCAAACACACAAACAAACAACCAAACAGACAAACAAAAATAAACAGATTAATGAATATGTTAAAACAACTCTTAACCACCAACCAGTCATCCAATTTTTCAAACAACTCTTAACCAACAAACCAAACTGTCCAATCAAAACAAATAAACCAAGCAACCGTAAACAGAATAAAAGTCAGTATCGATATGGTTTAATCTTTTAGTGTTCACCCCTTAATCCTGTAACAGAGATAAGGGTTTTCTCACAAGCTTGCAGTTTTGCGATAGCAATTTCCACAACCTTCCAGTTTCTGATGAATTGCGACTTGTTGCCTAAACACTCGCACGATAGATATGAGGACATCAAAGATAGCTTTTTATTTTTCAAGATGGCTTTATCTGCGTGCAGGAGGCTTTACATCCGGGCCTGCTGGCTGGGAGGCCCAGTCCACAATCAGATGCAGCCGTTTCCTGGACCGGAACCGGAAAGATAGCTTGCAACTTCCGCTGCGGTATTATGATCATGGTGTGGAGAGTAAGGATCGGAACCATGTTAAATTTGTGTATGTGTGTGTGTGTTGTGTGTGTGTGTGTGTGAGTGTGTTTGTGTGCGTGTGTGTGTGTGTGTGTGTGTGTGTGTGGGGTGTGTGTAGTGTGTGTGTGTGTTGTGTGTGTGTGTGTGCGTGTGTGAGAGATGAGAGGAGGAGAGAGTGGAGAAGGAAGAAAATGGAGTTGTGCGTGTATGCGTGCTGTGTGTGGTGTGTGTGTGTGTGTGTGGGAGTGTGGTGTGTGTGTGGTCGCAGAGCTACGGCGTGACAGCACGAGGTGTGTGTGTGTAGTGGTGTGTAGTGTGATGGTGTGGTGTGTGGAGTGTGATGTGTTTGTGTATGCATGTTGGGTGCTGGGCGTTGGTGTGTGTGTGTGTGTGTGCACGCGTATAACAACAATTTTTGGTGCCACCTTTACTCTTTTTCATATGGTTGTAAGTTAATTTATCAAAAAACAAAACAAAACAAAACCAAAAATTCACGTTCAGTTCTGAAATTTCATACCAAGCACATTTTTTTTTCAATTATTACAAAAAGTCTTGCACTTGCAGCAAACTACCCACTTCAATATTGCCAAGTCAGACACATTGATCAAAACAACTAAAGCCGGCGTCACACGACGCGACTGGAGTGAGAGGTGACTCTAAACCATCAGGAAGGACGACACCTTATAAAGAGTGGCGCACTCCCAGATTAAATTTAAGACAGCGTCCTCCATTCGTCAGAAGACATAAAGACACCAGCAGACATAAAGTTTCCCTTCTCTTGTCGTTCGTTTAGTGAAGTAGTTTTGATACTAGGCTGCAGTGGAAGCCACGTGTTAGGATGGGGAGAAGCTATCTTATATGGCTTGAGGTCAAGGGTAAAGGTTGCCTTCTGTATAGTAAGGTCATGTTGCGATGGTGTGGAATAGACTTTAGTATTTTTATCAAAGAGCTGGCTAGAAAGTCATCCATAGACGTTGCTTTTATGTCAATGTTTTATGAATGTAATGCCTCTTGTCGCCTTTGCTTTATCGTATTAAGTTAATACGTGTGATATTCATGGGCGTTTTAAATGAGAAATGACATGAAAGTTCTGGAATTACTCAGTAGGGTTCTTTGACCTTTTTATCTCTTTGTTGTGCCAGACTAGATCTGCCACAGCGGAAGATACCTCCCGATTCGTGTTGTCTGATTTGTTGGTTAGTAAGTTAAATAGTTAGATTCTTTGTTGGATCATACGTTTGTTTGGACATTCGTTTGTTGGTTGGTCGGCGGTCAGTCAGTCAGTCAGTCAGTCAGTCAGTCAGTCAGTCAGTCACTCAGTCATCAGTCATCAGTCACTCAATCGGTTAGTTAGTCAATCAATTAGTCAGTCAGTTGGTCAGTCAGTGGGTTAGTCAGTTAGTCAGTCAGTCATTCAGCTAGCTAGTATATAGTTAGTTAGTGAGTGAGTGAGTGAGTGGGTGAGTGAGTGAGTGAGTGAATAAGTAAATTAGTTAATCTGTCAGTCAGATAGTTAGTTAGTTAGTAAGTTAGCTAGCTAGTAAGTTAGTTAGTTAGTTAGCTAGTTAGTTAGCTAGTTGGTTGGTTGGCTGCTGGTTGGTTGGTTGGTTGGTGGTTGGTTGGTTGGTTGGTTGGTTGGTTGGTTGGTGTTGGTTGGTGGTTATGTGTGATGGTTGGTTTATAGGTTGGTTGGTTGGTTGGTTGGTTGGTTGGTTGGTGGTTGGCTTGGTTGGGTGCTGGTTGGTTGGCTGGTTGGTTTGTTTGTTCGTTCGTTCGTTCGTTAGTTAGCTAGTTAGTCAGTTTTTTTTTCTTTCTTTCGTTTGTTCGTTCGTTCGTTCGTTCGTTCGTTCGTTCGTTAGTTAGTTAGTTACTTACTTACTTACTCACTTACTTACTTAGTCAGTTAGCTAGTTAGTTAGCTAGTTAGCTAGTTAGTTAGTTAGCGTCAGTTAGTTCGTTAGTTATTATTATGTTAGTTAGTTAATAGCTAGTTAGTTAATCAGTATTATCATTAAGTTTGTTAGTTAGTTAGTTAGTTAGTTAGTTAGTTAGTTAGTTATGTTAGTTAGTTAGTTAGTTAGTTAGTTAGTTAGTTAGTTAGTTAGTTAGTTTTAGTAAGTTAGTAAGTTACATGTAGTTAGTTAGTTTTCCTCGAGCGGACAGTAGATCCTCTGGTTGTGTTCTTGTTCGGAAATACCATCAGACGTTCGTAAAGTGGTCTATACCTATTGGAACAAAACACAAGGGTGGGAGGTAAGGGTGACAGCTGGGAAGTGCCTGGCATATCATTTGAGCCACCTATCGCAAAATGCTTGGAGTAGGCTTTCAAGATTAGTAAATAAACAAACAAATATATACATAGGTTAGGTAAATAAATACAAGAATAAATAAATGAATAAACAAATGAATGAATAAATAAAGAGGTAAATAAACTAACAAATAGTAAACAGACGATGAATAAATAAATAAATAAATAAATAAATAAATACACAGATAAGTAAATACACAGATAAGTAAACAAACAAATAAATGTGTCGTAGTAGGTCTCCTTCGGTCGGGTTGACCATGGAAGAAACACTCTAGTTGTTGGTTTCGCTACTGTTCTGGCAATGTTGAGTGTCTTCTCTAGAACGTCAGCCTGAGGAGGACGATATTGAGAACCAGCTGTTGAATGAATGAATGAATGCCTATATAATCCACAAATTATATTCAAGAACCAACTAACCAATCAAACAATCACTCAATGACGAAAACTCTGACATATTCGTGCAGTTTAACTGTTTCAGGAGTCATTTTCTCCGCTTATTAGTCCGGGAAAGCAAGATAAATACTTTCTCACAACTTTGCTGTTTTATTTGCGATGACGATTTCCCCCAAGATTTCCGTTTTTGATGTGCAGAAGATCATTGATTAAACACGTATACGATGATTGCGAAAACACTAAGAGATTCTTGTAAAAGATGGCTTCATCTGAGATCACTCTATATCCGGATCTACAGGCTGGGTGGTCTTATCCTCCAATCAGATGCAGCCATTTACTAGACCGGAACCGGAAAGATAGCTTGTACTGCCGCTGGCGGTATTATGATCATTGTGTGTGATTGTGGTGTGGAGTGTCAAGTCACACTTTGTCTACGTATTTGTGTGTATTGTGTGTGTGTGTGTGTGTGTGTGTGTGTGTGTGTGTGTGTGTGTGTGTGTGTGTGTTCGCGTGTGCGTGTGCGTGTGTATGTGCGTGTGTGTGTGTGTGTGTGCGTGTATGTGTGTGTGTGTGTGTGTGTGTGTGTGTGTTGTGCTCGCGTGTGCGTGTGTGTGTGTGTGTCTGTGTGTATGTGTGTGTGTGTCTGTGTGTATGTTTGCGGGAGAGAAAGAAGGATACTTTGTGTATGTGTGTGTGCAGGTGTGGTCATGTGTGTGCCTTGTTGTCATATGCACCATGCATTTCAAAACAAGTTGATGTTTTATAGAGGTGATTCATGTAAATGATTACGATAAACAACATTTTCTTGGGTAGCCTAAGAGACTCACACAGTCACAGACACACACACACAGTCACACACAGTCACATACACACACACACACACACACACACACACACACACACACACCCACACACACACACACACAACCACAGACACACACACACACACACACACACACACACACACACAGACATATATATATATATATATATATATATATATATATATTATGTATGTTAGTGTGTATGTGTACATATATACATGGACAAAATACCTTTCTTACTCTCTCTCGCACACACACACACACACACACACACACACACACACTCGCTCACACACACCTACACACACACTTACACAAGGCTAACAAGAAGTAACAAAGGGAAATAAGGGAAGAAGTACAGAAAGTTGAAGATGATGAAAGATGATGAAGAAAGGAGGTACTGCGTAGACGCTCTCTCCTCAAAAATAGCAGCCTGAAATTCGCAAGGCAAGGAACATAAAATACACCAAGAAACACCACGAGGGTGCGGATGAGACCCAGAGCACCAATGCCTCGCCACTCTCTGGATGATCTCCTCCCGAGCTCCCGACGCCACTTCATTTTTTTCATGGCATAAAACATGAAATACACTATGTGACCCGTTTTAACAAAATGAGTCCCAAGGTGAAAATAACAGATTTTAGGATATTATGATTTTCAAAATGTCCAGGTTATTAACTTTTCATATGAAATTTATTATTCTATTCCTAAAAATAAGGAAGTTATAGGTGTTTGAAGTGTGTAACATAGCAAACAGCCATTTTGAGAAAATCAAGTTTTAAAATGTTCACCACTTCAGTGATGTTTTACCTTAGCAACAGGTATTTTTACTTCACCAATCTTTATCAAATTCTGTACCATGGTAAAACACATCATGCCAAAATAGCACACAAAAATTGGTGTGAAAATCTACTGTAATTGTCTTGTTATTTAAGTTTATATGTCCCTTTTTCTGACACAAAAAGCATGCCGTCATCTGGTTAAAACGCATTTTAAATACAATTTCCGATTGAATTATAAAGTGCTGAGTGCATGTACATGTAATTTAAAGATAAAATATTCCATTTTTGATGAAAAGTAAAACTTGACAAAATCGACCCATCACAACTTTTCCGGGCCTCTACGCTTTTCGCTGCCTGCGAGTTAGGACTCATTTCGTGAAAACGGGTCACATATAGTTGGAAACCCAGATAGGGTGTGAAACAGAAGGACAGACAGAAAGAGCAGATGATTGGCCTAAAACATGGAATACAATACATTTGAAACCCACATAGGGTGTGAAACAGAAGACCAAAGAGAGACAGAGAGAGAGAGAGAGAGAGAGAGAGAGAGAGAGAGAGAGAGAGAGAGAGAGAGGAGAGAGAGAGCAGATGAACGGCATAGCATAAAACATGAAACACAATACAGCTGCAAATCCACATGGTGTGAAACACAAAGACAGAGAGAAAGAACAGGTGAACGGCATAAAACATGAATTCAATACAATCACAATCCAGACAGGATGTGAAACAGAAGAACGATGAAAATCACGAAAAACAATACAATTCCAAAACCAAACAGAGTGTGAAACAGAAAGAGAGACAGATAGAGCAGATGAACGGCATGAAACTTGAAATACAACACAATTATAAAACCAGACAGGGTGTGAAACAAGGAAAAAGAGAAAGAACAGATGAATGGCCTAAAACATGAAATACAATACAATTAAGAAACCACACAGGGTGTGAAACAAAGGAAACAAGAAAGAACAATGAAGGCCTAAAAAGAAAAAATTAGACCAGAAGGGGAAACAAAGACAGAAAGAGAAACGGTGAAAATCACGAAAAACAATACAATTCCAAAACCAAACAGGGTGTAAAGCAGAAGGACAGACAGAAAGAGCAAATGAATGGCCTAAAACACGTCACACAATACAATTACACACCCAGACAGGTGTGTAAACAGAAGGACAGACAGAAAGAGCAAATGAATGGCCTAAAACACGTCACACAATACAATTACACACCCAGACAGGGTGTGAAACAGAAGGACAGACAGAAAGAGCAAATGAATGGCCTAAAACACGTCACACAATACAATTACACACCCAGACAGGGTGTGAAACAGAAGGACAGACAGAAAGAGCAAATGAATGGCCTAAAACACGTCACACAATACAATTACACACCCAGATAGGGTGTGAAACAGAAGGACAGACAGATAAAGCAGATGAACGGCATAAAACACGAAATATAATACAATTAAAAAAAACACATATGGTGCGAAACAGAAGAACAGAGAGAGCGTATGAATGGCATAGCGTAAAGCATGAAATACAATACAGCTGCAAACTCACATGGGGTGTGAAACAGAAGGACAGACAGAAAGAGCAGAAGAACGGTGAAAATCACGAAAAACAATACAATTCCAAAACCAGAAGGGTGTGAAGCAGAAGGACGGAGAGAAAGAACAAATGAACGGCGTACAATATGAAAACAACACAGTTACAAACCCAGATGGAGTGACAGCTAGAAAGAGCAGAAAAACGACATAAAATATGAAATTCTTTTATTTAAGGAACATCGCTCTCAAGGCGGTTACCTTTGTGCTCACCTTTCTTTTTTTCTTTTTTTTTGTCTCATTTTCTACGCCACCTTAATGGCCGCAGAACCTGGCACAATCTTTTTTTTTTCACAACGCAATGATGATGATGTCGATGAAGATGATATTATGATGCTATGGAGTTCCATCTAGGATTGAGATTGCCTGACAGGGCTGTGTTCTACGCTTACTATCATAACACATCCTGGCGTCAACCAGGCCCGAGAGATACAGACATCTGCGGTGCTGGTCAGAAGATTTGAGCAACACTGTCAATGACACATCCGTGAAGTGGATGAGACTCGACTGTGTGGTCCCAGTCTTCCCAATGAATCCATAGCACACCCAACTCTGGGTAGGAACCGGTTAGAACCGAAAAATCCGACAATAATATATGTTTGAAAGGACTGATGGGGATTCGAACCCACAACCTTCCAGTCGGTAATCCGTTGCGTTAACTTCTACACCACGGCAACTGGTTCTAAAACATGACATTCAGTCATCATCATCATCAGGTGCCTTGCCGCAGCGACTCTGCAATTCCGTCTAGTATCTTCTCCCTGGGTCTACCCGATGCTCTCCTTCCCTCCAGCTTTCCCGTTGTGACCAGGTGTTCCAATTCCCCTTTCTTTAAAATAGCCTATGAATGTTGCCTGTCTTTTCCTAATCTTCCTTATGAATGATCTACTTGTGTCTGCCTCCATCAAGACTGTCTCGTTTGTTTTCTTTGCTGTCCATGGAACTCAGGACAGGTACAAAATCAGAGTGAGAAACAGACGGACAGAGGGAGAGAACAGATAAACGATAGAAAGGAAAAAAAAAAAGAAGAAAGACAAGAAGTGTGGTAGTCATTTGATAGGAATGGGATAGAGGGTCTGCCTTACAGCCAGTGAGTTTCATCAAGTGAAGTAAATTAACAATTTTCCAGTTTTCTATTAGACAGGAAGGAAGGAATGATGGATTTAAACAGATTGTTCTGCACTCTCGGCCTTCGTACCCAGCTCTGTCCCTTCGTGTAGATGTTGTGGCTCTTTCAGTATTAATACTATCCCCACCTTCTGGAAATTCTGTGCTGGACATTTTATTTATCTACTGTCAATCTTTTTTTTCTGTCACTCTGTCTGTCACTCTTTTTCTTTTTATTACTTTTTTTCTCACTTTCTGTCATATTTTTTCTGTCATTTTTTCTGTCACTCTTTTCTGTCACTTTTTTCTGTCACT
>JAPXFY010000029.1:15016473-15028973 GCA_030674185.1 Monoplex corrugatus
AGAATAACGAAGGTTTGCAGGAGAATGTACAAGTACAGAACCACGATCATGTACAGCACGATGAACAGACACAGGACAATGAACATACATAGGACAACGAAGATTTACAAGACACTAAACATTTTCCGAACAATGACCATGAATAGGACATTGGATGTTCAGAGGAAAATGAACATTAAACATTTAGTTACATGCATCATCATCACCATATGCCCTGCAGCATGACGTTGGCGATCATGGCCCTCCATAGGAATTTATCCTTTGTTGCTGCAAGTACATCTTCCACTCTCTCTGTCCTTGGCCACTGTGCAAGTCTGTCCATTAGGTCTATATTCTCCTCAGGTCTACCCGGTGCTCTTTTTCCCTTTAGCTTTCCTGTTGTGATTAGATGCTTCAATGTTTCTTGCCTGATAAAATGTCCTATACATGTTGCTTGTCTTTTCGTAATCTTTTTCATCAATGTTCTTTTTTGTGTCTGACTCCTTTATTTACAGTACAATTGATAATTAAAGTACAATGAACATTTACAGAAACATGAATATGTACAGAATAGTTAACACTCACAGAAAATGACCATTTACAGGTGAATGACGAAATTTTTGCGTCCTGCAGGGTATGAAAAACACAAAACACATGTAGTGAGTATTTCAATTTTTCACATCATTTCAGTTTCCTCTGTATTCATCTTTTCCTTCATATGGAATGTATCACATTGTTTGATCAAAATACATACAGCCAGGACAAATTTACAAGCAAACTATTGTAAGTGTTAAACATATGTGTTCTACCACTGTTTCCTCTGACCAGAATGTTCGTATATGATTTAAAAACCAGACTGAAGTACGTAAAAATATATGTAACCTAGTTTGGAGACAGATGTTAAACAGACGGATTGTAATGCTAACGTTTATATCAAACGTTTGGAAATTTGCTGAATAGGGAATGCTATTTGCTACGATTGTTTAGATCAATAACTAGTGTTAGAAAGAAATCAGCAGCAATTGCAACAAAGGCTACTAGTTTTTGAAATAAAAACCTGTCAAACCATCTAATCCATTATTTGCCAAATTTATATGTAATATTTGAAAACAAATTCAAAAACAATGTCAGTCTAAAACAAATTATGACATATGAGTAATAGGAAAAATGCAAAGAAGAGAGAAGAGAAAAAAAAATATCCCAGACGAAAAATATCAGGAAGTAAGCAAAGAAACAAACAAGCAAAGAAACAAACAAACAAACAACATCAGGTCCACCATCACTCCACTCAACAACAACTCTTTCCAATACAAACTCAAGACGACTGGTCACCATTTGACCAATCACAGCCATCAACACAAAACCCTAGTAGCAGACAGAGACACAGGCCTGTAAAACCTTGGCTGATTGTGTGTATATTGTTAATTAGGGTCACTGGTTGTTCTCACTTGGATCAGAAACACGCTAGGCCAAATAGAATCCTAGCACTGGACCATGTCACGCTGAATCCAGTTGCCACAGTACGGGTCATCAAGCTGAATAGAAATTCAGGAATGGTGGCGATGTTTGAGAGAACTATGACAGACATATTGAATGAAGTGTGCCATTTCTTTCTCTGTTAGTGGAAAATGGGAAGGGGAGGGGGGGGGGGGTCCCACTAAGATGGAAAGATATGTTTAACACAGCCAAAGGAATGTCGTGAGTGCATGGTTCTGGATGTCTGTTCTGCAACGTAAAAGGTCTAATGGTTCTAGATTTTCCTTGATGGTCACATTGCTATATCTGTTGAACGAATTTCATCTTGGTTCCCATCAATATGAAATTGGTATCTATCCCTTATGATGCATATCTAATCTATTTTGCTGAAATGCTGTTGAAGGGGGTAGTGAGAGACACAGAGAGAAACAAAGACAAAAAAGAAGGGTGAAAACAAAATGAGAGGCACAGAGAAAGATCTGCACAGAACAGAAATAAAAGTGAAATTTCTTAGTTCATTGAAACTGATCTCAGTGACAGGGAGAAGGAGAGATAAACAAATAGGTAAACAGACAGGGATAGTGACACAGAGCTAGGGATATAACCAATCAGAAACAATCACAGACACACTGCGAAATAAGCAGAGAAAGAAGAGAGAGAGAGACAGAGAGAGAGAGAGAGAGAGGGGGGGGGAGAGAGAGAGAGAAAGAAAGAGAAAGAGAAAGAGAGTGAGAAAGACACAGAGAGAGGAGGAGTCACAGAGAGAGAGAGAGACACACACACACACACACACACACACACACACACACAACACAAAACACACAGAGAGGACAAAGTATTCTCTGTACAGACAACAAAATCAGGTCATCTGTCACCTTCACTAAGCAACAACCAACTCAAACTCAAGGCGGCTGGTCACCATTCGACCAATCACAGCCATCAACACAACCCCCACTTAGCAACAGAGACACAGGCCTGTAAAACCTTGGCTGATTGTGTTGATATTGGCAATTAGGGCCACTGACTGTTCTCACGTGGATCAGAAACACGCCAGGCCAAATAGAATCCTAGCATTGGACCATGTCAGGCTGAATCCAGTTCCCACAGTAAGGGTCATCAACTTGTATAGAAATTCGGGAATGGTGGCGATGTGTGAGAGAACTATAACAGAGATATTGGCTGACATGTGCCATTTCTTTCTCTATTAATACAGATTGGGACAGGCTGATGGAATGTTGAAAATAATTTCGTTTTCTGTGCGCCATGGTTCTGCAATGTAATGGGTGCAGATTTTCCTTGAAGGTTGCATAGCTTTTTTTTTGTTTCCGAAGACATTTGGATGCGTTTCATTTTAGGTATTCATCATCATCATCAGGAGCCCTGCCGCATGGCGTTGGCGACCATGGACTTCCAACCATCTCTATCTCTCGTTGCCCCCAGCATCTCCCCCACCCTACTCATCCCCAGCCACTCTGCAAGTCCGTCCAGCATTCTCTCCCTGGGTCTACCTGGTGCTCTCTTTCCCTCAAGCTTTCCCGTTGTGACCAGGTGCTCCAAATCCCCCTTCCTCACAAAATGGCCTATAAATGTTGCTTGTCTTTTCCTAATCTTCCTTATGAGTGATCTATTTGTGTCTGCCTCCATCAAGACTGTCTCATTTGTTTTCTTTGCTGTCCATGGAACTCTCAACATTTTAGGTATTATCAGTATGAAATTACTGTCATTGCCTCACGATACATATCAATTCTTATAAAGGCTAATCTGTTTTAATAAAGGGCTATGAAGGGGATGGGAAGAGTAGGAGGGAGAGAGACAGGCAGACAGAGAGAGAGACAGAGACAGACAGACTGACACAGAAACAGAGAGACAGAGAGACAGAGAGACAGATACACAAGAGAGAAGAACAAACAAAGACGCATGTAAAGGAAAAGACATGTGAACATATACACAGAGTAATCAAAGAGAGAGAGAGAGAGGGGGGGGGGGAGGAGATATAATAAACAAATAGACAACCAAGCTGTGATACACTGACACAGAAAACTAGGAAAATGAACAACAGAAACAATGAGAGAGGGACTGAAAGATAAATGCATATATATATATATATATATATATATATATTATATTATAGAGAGAGAGAGAGAGAGAGAGAGACAGAGAAAGAAGAGCAGAGAGAGAGACGAGAGACACAGAGAGAGAGAGACAGACAGACAGACAGAGACAGAGAGAGACAGAATGAGAGAGAGGCAGAGAGACAGAGACACAGAGACAGAGATTGAGCGAGCGAGTGAGAGAGAGAGACTGAGAGAGAGAGAGAGAGAGAGAGGAAGAAAGACAGGACGGGAGAGAGAACAGACAGAGAGACAGAGAAATAGAGAAACAGAGAGGAGAGAGACAGACAGACAAAGTGTGAGAAGAAGGAAAGAAAGAGAGAGAGAGAGCGAGAGAGAGAGCGTGAGAGAGAGCGACAGACAGACAGATAGTCCCAGAAACCCACTGAAACTTGGCTGTGTGTGCTGAAATAGCACAGCCATAGTTGCAATTAGGGTCACTGATTGTTTGCACTCAGGTCAGAATTACACCCGGAACAAACAGTCTCCTGGCGCAGCACCATGTACCACTGAATCTACATCCCACTATACAAGTCGACCACTTGTATTACACTGAGGAATAGTGAGAATATAAGTGATCCTTGGTGAGAGCTAAGGGATGCAATTTGGAATTGTTTGGTTTGTGTGTGTGTGTGTGTGTTATAAGAAAGAGAGAAAATAGAAATTTCTTCAGAAATAAAAATTCATTTTTAACGCAGCTGAAGGAATGCACTTGATCAATATTTCCTGTCAGTTTGCAATTATGGTCCCTAGTGTTTTTTGTTGTTTTTCTGTTTCTTAGTAATTGTATTGCAGTTCTATGTTTACTGGCTATTTCATTATAATCCCTTAAGTGTAAAGTTGCTATTATTACTTGGCAGGGCATGTTCAGTGTAAAACGACCATGATTTGGTGAGAGATCCAGTGAAAGAAAGGTAAGAGGCTTAAAGACAGATATAGACACAGACAAAAGCAGACATATGAATACATATATAGACAGAGAGAAAGAAAAAACGAAGTACAAATGAAGAGGAGGAAGAGAGGGAGAAGAGAGAGAGAGGGAGAGACAGACAGACAGACAGACAGAGACAGAGACAGACAGACAGACAGAGCCAAACAAAGAAAGAAGTACAGATGAGGAGGAGGAAGAGAGGGAGAAAAGAGAAGGAGTGAGAGAAAGAGAGAGAGAGAGAGAGGAGAGAGAGAGAGAGAGAGAGAGAAACAGACAGACAGACAGAGCCAAACAACAAAGAAAGAAGTACAGATGAGGAGGAGGAAGAGATGGAGAAATGAGAAGGAAGAGAAAGAGAGAGAGAGAGAGAGAGAGACAGAGAGAGAGATAGCACACAGAGAGAGACAGAGACAGAAGACAGACAGACAGAGATAGAGACACAGAGATAACAAAACAAACAAACAAAAAATAAACTGTTCCCAGCACAGTATTTGATTTTGTTAAACAAATCTCCTTGTACATCCACTAAACAAAACTGCTTTCCAACTCAAACTCAAGACGACTGGTCACCAATTTGACCAGTCACAGCCATCAACACAAACCCCACGTAGCAGAAGGAGACACAGGACAGTAAAATCTTTGGCTGATTGTGGTGATATTGGCAATTAGAGTCACTGACTGCTCTCACTTGGGTCAGAAACACGCTAGGCCAAATAGTATTATGGCACCAGAACATGTCCTTCTGAATCCAGTTCCCATTGTAAAGGTCATCAACGTGTAGAAATTCGGGAATGATGGCGATGTGTGAGAGAATTGTGACAGAGATCTTGAATGACATGTGCCATTTCTTTCTCTATTAGTGCGAATTGCGACAGGAAAGAAGGAAATTCCACAAGGATGGATATAGATCTTTAAAACAGCTGATGGAATGTTGTGGATATTTTTTCTGTGTTGGTTAAGCAATGTAGTGGGAGATAGACAGACAGACAGACAGACAGACAGAGATACACAAAGAGACAGAGATAACCAAACAAACAAAAAAAAACCAAAGTGTTCCAAGCACTCTATTTGATTTTGTTAAACAAATCTCCTTGTACATCCACTAAACTAGACTTCGTTTCAACTCAAACTCAAGATGACTGGTCACCAATTTGACCAGTCACAGCCATCAACACAAAACCCACGTAGCAGACAGAGACACAGGCCAGTAAAACCTTGGCTGATTGTGGTGATATTGGCAATTAGGGTCACTGATTGCTCTTACTTGGGTCAGAAACACGCTAGGCCAAATAGAATCCTAACACTAGACCATGTCCCATTGAAACCAGCTCCCACACTACGTGTCATCAACCTGTATGGAAGTTCTAGAACAATGGCAATGAGTGAGAGAATTGTGGCAGATATATGAAATGAAAAATGGGAAAGAGAGCACCAGTAGACCCAGGGAGAAGATATTGGACGGACTTGCAGAGTGGCTGAAGACAAAGAGGGTGTAAGAGGTGCTTGAGGCAAGAAGAGATAGAAACAATTGGAAAGGGCCATGATCGCCAACCCATGTGGCAAGGCACCTGATGATGATGATGATGATGGTGGTGATGATATGAAATGAAACGCGGCTTTTCATTTTGTCTTAGTACGAAATGGGGGACGAAAGGAAAGGAAATTGGATAGAAATGTCTCTTCGTTACAGCCGATGGCATGTGATGAATGATCATACAGCGTATTGATGCTACAGATTCCCTGATAATGACATTGCTTCTTCTGTTTTGTGGACTTCTACGTGCATTGTATTTTAGTTCCTGTCAATATAAAGTTGCTATCACTGCTTCCATGGTCTGTTCTGGTGCCAATGGATGGTCCAAGTGAATAAAGATAAAGAGAAGACAGAAAACTAGACAGAGACAAAGAGTCAGGGACAGAGAGACAGAGAAATAGATACATGACCTTCCACAGAAAAAAAAATGGAATAAAAGCTTGAATGATTTCTTCATTTGGTTAATTACAGAGAGAATGAGACAGAGAAGTAATGAGGAGGAGATAAAATGGACAAAGACAGAGCCAGAGAGAGACAGAAAGCCAGGGACACAGGGAAACAAAGAAACAGTTATGGCAATACAAAGAGAGAAAGAGAGAAGGAGAGAGACACAGAGACAGAGGACAGACAGACAGACAGGCAGAGAACAGACAGACAGACAGAGACAGATAGAGACAGGGAGAGAGGGGGAGAGAAAAACACAAGAGAGAGGGAGAGACAACGGGAGAGAGAAAAGAGAGATAAGGGGAGGGAGAAGAGGACAAAGAGAAAGGAAGGGAGAAGGGGAGAGGGAGTGACAGACAGACAAACAGACAGACAAAGAGATAGATAGAGAGACAGAGAGAGAGAGAGAGATAGATAGAGAGACACAGAGAGAGGAAATACAGAGAGACAGAGAGGAAAGAGACAGAGAAAAAGAGACACAGAGAAAGGAGAGAGACAGAGAGAAAGCGAGAGACAGAGAAGACAGACAGAAACAGAGAGAGAGAGAAAACAGACAAACGACAGACAGACACAGAATAGAAACCCAGAGACTCATACCACTAAAGCTTTGGCTGAGTGTGCTGAAAGGGTGCAGTGATTTGGCAATTATGGTCACTGATTGCTTGCATTTAGGTCAGCATTACCACCAGGACAAAGAGACCCCCGGCACTAGACCATGTCCGATTGAATCTGACTCCCATCGGTACCCAGTCGTCCGTTAGTATGGACATTGAGAAATAGTGGGAATGAAAAGAATCGTGGCAGGGGTAATGGATGCAATAT
This sequence comes from Monoplex corrugatus, assembly GCA_030674185.1. Taxonomy (NCBI): domain Eukaryota; kingdom Metazoa; phylum Mollusca; class Gastropoda; order Littorinimorpha; family Ranellidae; genus Monoplex; species Monoplex corrugatus. The sequence goes on from JAPXFY010000029.1 coordinate 15,023,771, forward strand.
GTCTTGGCTTCTTCTTTATTGTTATAAAAGAGGGGGACAGAAAGAACAAATTTCTGCAGGGGTAGAAATACATTTTTAATACAGATGAATGTATCTACTGATTAAATGTTACTGTCATTCTGTAAAAATCATGGTTCCATTGGCCGGTTAAAAAATTGGATTGTACTTCTACTTCTGGACATTCATTTTATTTTTTTTTTTTTATTGTTGCCATCATTGCTTCAACGGTATACGTTCAGTCTAAAACGACCATCGATTTTAACGAGAAGATCTGAGAAAGATGGAGACAGAGAGACAGAGACAGAGAGACAGAGACAGACAGAAAGAAAAGAATGTAGACATGGAGTAGAGAACAAAAAACTAGATGAGAATTTGATTAAAAAGTTTCAATGAAAATGTGTTCAAGAAGGAGTCATTATACTCTTGGACAATTCCATATGCGCTCCACCCAAACCTGCAGACTCCTTGTCACTGCACAAAATGGCGGGAGTTCACAAGGTCTAGAAATGGAAGGGGGGAGGGGAGGGAAAATTTAATGAAACATGAAGCTGAAAACACTCAGCATAATAGAAACATTAAGATGTTAACCAGGAGGCTGATTTTCATTTTGTGGGCTGAGATAGACCTCGATATACAAGCTCATAAGCAGAGGACTGTATCAACTGACCAAGCCTACCTGCTGAAAAAAGGAAAAAAATAAATATGCTCGAAGAAGGAGCGAGAAAGAAAGAGAGAGAGACAAAGAGACAGACAGACAGACAGAGAGAAAGAGAGAGACAAACAGACAGACAAACAGAGAAAGACAGACAGAAAAAGTAGGTATGCTCGAAGAAAGAGAGAGAGAGATAGACAGACAGACAGACAGACAGACAGACAGACAGACAGACAGACAGACATAGAGATAGAGAGAAAGAGAGAGCAGGAGATGGACAGACAGACATACATTACAAATCAAACAAGCAAACACAGTGCTCCCTAAACAGGTGTGACCCGGCATTGGAAAACTTGGCAGTTAACAGGACATCTGACCAGAACACCACTCTGCAAGACAATCACCTTTCAAGCTCCCGCGTCACTCAACAACCACCTCATCAAGCAAAGGAGGGTGGGGGTGTCCATGCGCTGCATGACCCATTCGGACCCAGTCATCAGTTCCTTATTCACAAACCAAGCAAGATGGGGAGATGACAAACCTCAGGACGTAGCCACACAACGCGCACCAGCCAGGTCCAGTCCAGCCTCCAGACCAAGAGAGAATGGATGACCCCTCTCTCATCCCACTCTGGTCTTCATCTCTTATTTGGGCAGCCAGCCCTGCCACCAGCCTGCACAGCTGCCAGCTCCTTTCCCCTTACTATTGTCTCGACAGTCAGCAATGAGAACCTCCCAACGTTGCTCTGGTCATAACTATAGCTGAAAATAGTTGGATACGCTCAAAATAGGCCAACTGTTATATTTCCATTTTTCGAGCCTTTAACATCTAATCTTTAATCTCCCAAAGACTGTTCATTTGTTATAACTGAAGGAACCCTAAAAAGTTCTATATGTATTTTTAAAAATTTTATGAAGATGCAACTTCTTTTGTCAAAAAATCGCCTACAAGATTCAAGTGCGTCTGAGATCAAAAAACAAAACAAACAAAAACTGTGATGAATACATTAATTCTCTGTTGTTGTTTTTGCTGTTGTTGTTGCATATAAATTCATAACCATTACGAATGATTATATGTGTTGAAACCTAGCAAAATGAAAATGTTGGACTTTAGATTGGTTTTCCGACGGAGGAGGGGAAGGAGGTTTACAAACAACAGAAGTCAATCTTCACCTCTGATAAACAACAACCCTTTACAACACAAGCCTCAAGATGATGGGTCACCAATCAACACAATTACAGCCATGGACACTAACCCTATTCTGCAGACACAGACCGAGGTCACTTATACTTTGGTTGATTGTAGGCGAAAGGGCGCGGTGATATTGGCAATTCAGGTCGCTGATTGCTTGCACTTGGGTCAGAAATACTCCCAGAACAACTAGACCCCTGGCACTAGACCATGTCTGATTGACTCCAGTTCCCATGGCTCCAGTCCTCCTCTTGTACAGACCAATAAGGAGTGATGGAAATCGCACAGGAGAGCTTGGTGGATGCACTCCGTTTTGCTTCTTCTTTCTGTAACGTCGGGCCCGGTTAGTACTTGGACGGGTGACCGTCTGGGAACACTGGGTGTTGATACCTTTTAGTAGGCTGGTTGGTTTGTTTCGATTTTTGTTTGTTTGTTTGTTTGTTTGTTTGTTTGTTTGTCTGTTTGTTTGTTTTTGATACAGCTGTGGACTCAAGATCTGATACCTTCTAACCTGCAACTGAAAAAACATAATAAACGAAACATGTCTGGCCCGTTTTCTTGCAAATCTTTTAATGTTTCCATCGTTATAGTGGTATCAGTCTAGGTTTCATAGGTCTCTCTTCCTAGCCCCCTCCCGTCCCTATTTCAAGACTTTGCTAGCGCGTAGGGTTTTGCTCAGGCTCAGGTAGTCTGCCAGATAATTGCTGGACAATTTGGGTGGAGCACATATGGAATTGCCAGAGTGTGATGAATCCATCTTAGACAAACCTGAACCTTAAATTCTTCTCTCTGTATAAAAAAAAAAAGGGGGGGGGGGCAAGAAAAAAGGAAAAATCCTCAGGGATGGAAATGTATCTTTTACATGGCGAAGAGATCATGCAGAATATAATGCCTTAGACAGGTGCGGTAGCCAAGTGGGTAAACTTTGGACTTCCAATGAGAAGGTCCTAGGTTCGATCCGCCTAGATACCTCTGCTTGGTGGGTAAAGGGTGGAGAATTGTCTGATTTTCCAGATTAACGTGTGCCCATACCTGCCAGTGCCTGAATCCTCTGTGTGTGTGTAGACGTGCATGGTGTAAAAATGTGCACGTTTGAGATCGTGTAAATCATATCAATCACTGATTTATGGAAACATGATAACACCCAGCATGCACGCATACTGAACACTGAGTATGCAAACTGTGCATCAACATACCATTCGCGTAGTGTGAAAAAAAAATACAGACAAGAAAAAGAAGGAAAAAAAAGAAAATGACCGTGCACACCTCCATCACAGAAAAAAATCCGAACGATGAAAAATATGTTTTTTAATCTGCTGGCATGCCTTTGCACGAATGCAAATCAAGCACATGGAGCTTGTGCATATGGCCTCCAGTCTACCCACCCATGAATGGGTATCTGACTTTCTTTCCTGAAAGTTATGGAAATGCAAAGGAGTTTGGGAGAGTTATCTCCCTCATAATGCTGGCCCTGAGAAAATGTTGAGATCCTTGCCTGTGATAAGATGAAATCTCTACCATCCCACTCCCCTACCACCTCAACGTAATGGGATAAACTTAGAATATACTGTCCATGTGTGTGTGTGTGTGTGTGTGTGTGTGTGTGTGTGTGTGTGTGTGTGTGTGTGTGTGTGTGTGTGTGTGTGTGTGTGTGTGTGTGTGTTCGTTCTTTGATTTAACGTCTTTTCACTATGAGTGATATTAGACGAAATAAATAAGTATGTGAGATGAGAGATGGGCGGATTGGTTTGGGGGCATAGAGGAGACAGAGTTATAGACATAAGTAGGTGGGAAAATAGAAAAATGGAACAAGAACTTAACACTAACATTTAATATCAACAATGTGTATGGAAAATTTAACTCTAAAGTACAAACTTCATAAACTTAAAGTAATGCATTAACAGGACTGTGAACCAACGATTCTGAAATTTTAACTGAAAAAAAGTAATCGGAAGTTACTTCTTTAAAATGAGTTTCAGAATAATTTTCTTGTGTAAACATTTTTGGTAAAAAGAACGTAGCATTTTGCAGTAAAATAGACAGTGAAACAGTGTGAATTGTTCGCCGCAAATACATTTGACATTTTTACAGTAATTTGTTTTCAATGCGTTTAGCTGAATACGAAAATGAACAGCAACAATCGTTCTCAAATGATACATGGAAGAAACTGCAATTTTTTACACACATTTTGAAATGAAAGTTTTATCATTTTTTGTGACACAAACTTTTCATGGAAATGTTCATGAAAACGAATCCATGAGGCTGATTCTAGCAAGTTGCAAGCTTCTTTTACGGAAGTATTAATACGTAATTCTGCAGTATTATCAGAAGTGTGTGCATCTTGCTTAGCTGCTCTGTCAACTACTTCGTTGCCGTGAAGACCAACGTGAGAAGGCACCCAGCATAAACTGAGATCTGTACCTTTTATCCTTAAGCGATGTATAAGATGATTTGCCTCAGTAATTATATCAGGTCTTGTGTCTGTATCAAAACACTGCAAGGCATATAATACAGATTTTGAATCAACAAAGAGAACTACTTTGAAAAATACATGTGTAAGGTTTACTAGATAATGCAACGCTTGTAAAATAGCGACTAATTCCGCTGTAAAGATAGATATATTTGCCCAATGAAAAATGACTTTATTATTTTATATTTTGGAACATAAAATGCTGCTCCAGCACATTTATTTTTAAGACTGATCCATCGGTAAAAATATGGAGGTGGGTACGGTATTTTTCATCGACATGTTCTCTTGCTCTGCATATGGAAATGTTAACGTTTTCATATTTCTTAGCATCTGTATAATCAATATCAAAAGTAACTTTTAGCATTTCCCATGTAGGGATGGTCGTTGTGGATGGTGTTTCAGCTATTTCATCCAGATTTATGTTAGACTGTTTGACCAGGTCAGATACGTAAGTTGCAACAGTCATTTGTGATGAAATGTTCTTTGCTCGTTTCGGAAAGTCAACATCTGACCTGATTTTGTGTGTGTGTGTGTATGTGTGTGTGTGTGTGTGTGTGTGTGTGTGTGTGTGTGTGTGTGTGTGTGTGTGTGTGTGTGTGTGTGTGTGTGTTTGTATGTGTGTGTGTGTGTGTGTGTGTGTGTGTGTGTGTGTGTGTGTGTGTGTGTGTGTGTGTGTGTGTTCCGTTTTCTGAGGGGGCTCACAGTTTCCTTAACAATTGACAGTCACGTTTGTTTCAGGAAGAATTTGGGTGAGTTTCAATTCAATGCTTATCAGTGCAAATATGTGGTCCTTGCACCACGTGATTAGATGACCCGTTGGCTTGTGCATGAAAATTTAGTTAGTGGAAGTGAGAGAGACAGAATCGTCTGAGAGCCAGTGGTTGCAATTG
>JAPXFY010000029.1:15036473-15038973 GCA_030674185.1 Monoplex corrugatus
ACACACACCAAATCAAACCAAACATACATGCACTCACACACACCAAATCAAACCAAATATACATGCACACTCACTCACACCAAATCAAACCAAACATACATGCACACTCACACACACCAAATCAAACCAAACATACATGCACACTCACACACACCAAATCAAACCAAACATACATGCACACTCACACACACCAAATCAAACCAAACATACATGCACACTCACACACACACCAAATCAAACCAAACATACATGCACACTCACACACACCAAATCAAACCAAACATATATGCACACTCACACACACCAAATCAAACCAAACATACATGCACACACACACACACCAAATCAAACCAAACATACATGCACACACACACACCAAATCAAACCAAACATACATGCACACACATACACCAAATCAAACCAAACATACATGCACTCACACACACACACCAAATCAAACCAAACAAGCTGATAATCTGATCAGCAAAACCCACCAGCCTATTCAAAGCTAGCCACACGAACCCCTTTGCGACAGATATTGTAACATATTCTCACACCATTCACAATTCCATACACAAAACCATAGAGGCACGCACCATCAAGCATGATCATGTCGACATGAAAGACCCATTAAAAGCCCCCTTCATTAATCATAACAAACGACCTTTCCGACCAACCCATAAAGGTATAACGCCTACAACGTCTGATGGTCACCAGCCTCTTAAAATATTTATGGAAATATTAGTGTGTGAACGGACCGATGCCAATCGCATTCCTGTAGTCATTTGCATAATCATATTCATTTCTCTTGTCACAGTGGATTTACCACGTGAAACTCGGGCTGTTCTTCCTTTTGAAAGCGTGTCGCCGCAGTGCAGCGCCACCCATTTTTTTTACCAAGAGTTCAGAAAGGCAAGAAGGTTAACTGGTCTTCAAGGGGAGGGATCTGAGAAATCAACCTATCTCTCCAATCTTTTATACCAAGGCAGCCGGGCAAATCCCTCCTCTTCACGATGTTCAACTGCCGTGGGTTCTTTGGCGTATACAGGCCAGAAAAAGATTATGGGTCCGACTCGTTTTCATCCCCTTCCCGAAGGGCTAGACGTTCAGTTTGATTTTCCGGTCAAACTGAAGAAAAAAGTCAAGGCCTCAACGGGAAGCGAACCCTGGAATCTCGAGTTTAGTTATTGGCAGGAGAACGTCTGAACCATTCTGCCACTATGCTTCTTCTTTTGTTTCAACCACTGCTTGAGCATATGTAATCATCACGCAGGTTGTATGGACAACCCAATGAATAAAGTCTGGAACAGTCTGGAATAGTTTGTTCAAGAGGGATTCATGGCTCTCAGACAATTCCATATGTGCTTCACCAGCAATTATCTGGCAGATTCTTTTAGCCCGCGCAAATTCTTATCTTTAAGCACTGGCAAGGTCTTGAAATGGCACCTATGATACTTTAAGCTGACACCACTGAATTATAGAAACGTTAAGATGGGCAGTGAACAGGACAATTTTTATGATTGAGGGCTGGATATCAACTCGAAATAATAGTTAGAGATCCAAAACAAGAGTGACTGCCTGCGCCCAAGCAAACACAAACCAGAAGAACAAGAAAATCAATGTAAGCGCATCTCCAACAAGACAACACAAAACAAAACAAGCGCAAATTTTCGGCCAACTAGCCTTTGTCAAGCGCGAACGCACGGTCACAGACAAATCACAGACACCAAACAATGGATAATAAAAACGGGACTAAAAACTTCCCTGCCGCCTCGTCCAGTGGGTAAGAGATGGAATGCCCATGTCATCATGAGCAGTAGTAAGAAAAGGGGAGAGGAGAGGCAACTGTGATGTCAAAAGGGAAGTGAGATAAGTTCTGCAATTTTGAGAAGTGGCCATGCTATATCGGTATAGCCCTGTTCTGAAGAAGGCACAGGGCAAGAGCCAAGAGATAAGGGAGTAGATTGTGCCCGGTGCCAAGAATCTGGTAGGCGTGGGAACAGGAAGAGACATGAAACGGCATTATAGAGCATTATAGAGAATAGTTCGCTTGGATGAATAAAATCGTTTTGGTGTGGAAGGCCAGTCTGAATTAATCTAACCTTTACCTAAAACATTTTTCTTTTTCTCGTTTACTTTCTGATTAAAAAACCCATAAAATGTGATTTACTTGTGCTTGGCATAGGAGAGAGGGTAATGGATGAAGGTGAAGGCATTTCATGCCAGGGGACATAAACGACACTGGGTGTCTGTAAATGGCCTTTTAAGTTTAATATGTCCTTCCTCAATGTTTACATTAGACGTTGTCTTTGTTTTCTATGTTTTTCTTTTTTCTTTTTGTTTGATCGTTTTGTTTCTCTGTTTCTTTGTATCCTCCATGGCCTCTTTGTTTCTTTCTTGTTCCTTTATTTCTTTCCTCTCCTCTCGTTTCTCAGTTTTTCTTGTGCCCCTTTCTGCTCTTGCTCGGTTCATGGCGTATTTTTTTTCTCCACTGATTCAG
>JAPXFY010000029.1:15053973-15063973 GCA_030674185.1 Monoplex corrugatus
GTATTCATTTCTTTTTGTCACGATGATTTCACCATGTGAAACTCGGGCTGCTCTCCCCGTTAAGAGCGCGACGCCGCAGTGCCGCGCCACCCATTTTTTTTCATTTTTCACCAATACTTTAGAAAAAACAATAAGGCCAACCGGTCTTTAAGGGAAGGGATCTGGGAAATGACCCTATCTCTCTCCAATATTTTGAACCAGGGCCGCCGGGCGAATTCCCTGCTCTTCACGATTTTCAACTGCCGTGGGATCTTAAACATGCGCTGGCCAGGAGGCACACGGGGCCGACTCGTTTTTCGTCCACTCCCGAAAAACTAGACGTTCAGTTCGATTTTACGGTCAAACTGAAGAGAAACAAAACAAGATTATGAAACGATAAGCAGTACAGAAGATTAGGAAAGACAAGCAACATTTACACGACATTTTATGAGGAAAGAGAAATTAGAGCACTTCGTCACAACAGGAAAGCTGGAAAGAAAGAGAGCACCGGGTAGACCCATGGAGAAAATATTGGACGGACTTGCAGATTGGCTGAGGACAGAGAGGGTGGGTGATGTACTTGCAGCATCAAGGGATAGATTCGTATAGAGGACCATGATCGCCAAAGCCATATGGCAGGGCACATGATGATGATGATTATAACTGAAGAGAAATCTCTCTCTGTGTGTCTCTCTCTCTCTCTCTCTGTCTCTCTGTCTCTGTCTCTGTCTCTGTCTCTCCCTTCCTCTCCCTCTCTCTCTCTCTCTCACACCACACTTACCCACACACACACCACACACACACACACACACACACACACACACACACACACACACACACACACACACTCACTCACAATAATGAAATTACACTGTGTGGTCCTAGTCTTCCAAATGGATCCATATCACGCTCAACTCTGGATTGGAGCCGATCGAGCCGGGAAAAATATCCCAAAACCAATTTTGAAAAAGACTGGTGGGGATTCGAACAGACAAATCTTCCAGGTCAGTAGTCCGTTGCGCTAACCACTACACCACAGGCGACCGGTTCACTAGAACTGAATTGCGTGTGTATATACAGGGGGGGGGGGGGGTGCAAAAGTAGGTATACAGCCAGTATCACATCATTATTATAATGCTTAATTCTGCTCTCGATTAGAGGAGTGTGTGAATACCGACGGCAAGCAGTTTGAGTATCTGAGGGATTAAGGCTGTGCTTGTTATTATATGTTTATGCAATATTCATTTGTTTGTATAATAAATGCAATGAGTATTGTACGTGTTTTCTTTTTTCATAACTGTAAACCTACCTTAGCACCCACCTGTATAACTCCCGCACACTATCCACCAACTGCAAAAAAAAACAAAAAACCACCTTTGACTCCCTTACCCTATTCACCAGCTTCCTGTGGGAAGGTGGTGGATAGGTGAGGGAATCACAGGGTTAAATTTTTGCTGAGCTAGCACAGGTTGAGAATGCAAGATGCTGGTGGTGGACAGGTGCAGGAGTGAAAGGGTTAATTATGTGCTCACCCTCCAGAGCTGCCCTCTGATGGACACGATGTGTTTGTCAGACAGGAGCTGACCACCACCTATACCTGTACAGTTGACCACTACATCGAAGTCCTTGGCCTCCTGCACACACACACACACACACACACACACACACACACACACACACACACACACACACACACACACACACACACCACACACACACTACACATATGTATGTACGTAGCCACATGCACACACGTGCACCCTCATACGCATACATAATATACACATATCATACATATGTTATACATTTGTACACATACAGAGAGAGACAGACAGACAGACAGACAGACAGACAGTCAAAGCGAGCACGCGCGAGAGAGAGAGAAGAGAGAGAGAGAGAGAGACAGAAGAAGAGAGAGACAGACAGAGAGAGCGAGCGCGGCGAGAGAGAGAAAGAGAGAGAGAGAGACAGACAGAGATAGAGACAGAACAGACAGTGAGAGCGAGGGCACGAGAGAGAAGAGAGAGACACAGACAGACAGACAGACAGACGAGACACGAATAATTACCTGCAGATTACTTTAACCTCGTACAACCAGGCATCTTGTACAAAACTAAACGCTTGACAAGTGATACATTAATTAACATTCGTTATTATTCCCAACTCTGATCTTATGTTCTGCTTTGGTAGTAAGTATGCCTGAGGTCACTGTAATGTACTGTTGAAACGCTTGCTTGATATGGTGAGGAGAGGGGAGAACAAGTGAAGAAGGGGGTGGTGGTGGTGGTGATGGCTCCTCCTTCTGTGTATTTTTTGCCTAACTCCCCTCAGAATTTTGTTGTCAGTCCTGTATTTTTATGAAACAGAATTAAAACTTTATTTTGATTTTCATTTCATTTTTTGTTTTGTTTTTGAAAACCCGCCCCTCGGGAGAGTTCTTTTGTGCTCATCTTTTTTAAGGCAGATGCTATCGCATACTTGCGTAGGTTAAAGAACTTTCTGCAATGATGATGAAAATCAGAAGAAAAGTTGATCTTATCAGACTGAAAGATTTATGTTTAGTTTATGAATTGAATCTATTACCTGTGGGATGCTTTGCACGGTTCTGAATTCCGTTTTGCCACCGGCGCTCTTGAATCTGTAACACAGAAATGAGTTTGAAGAAAAGAGGAATGATGATAAAGTGTAAAGTGTTGATATTCATGGGTTGATTTTACCCCCTTCCCAACCCCTCCCCCCACACCACACACCACACACACCACACACACACACACACACACACACAACACACACACACACACACAACACCATACACACACACACGCACACACAGACACACACACACACACACACACACACACACTCCTTGCTACTTACTCTCTCTCTCTGTCTCACCACACACACACAACACACACACACACACACACACACACACACACCACAAGCACGCACGCACGCACACACACACACACACACACACACACCACACACACACACACACAACACACACCACCACACACACAACCGCACCACACCACACACACACACACACACACACTCACAAATAAAACCCTATTCTACATACATACACTACACCACACAAAATTCTTAACTTTGGGTTTTTTCATTTATTTGTTTGGTTTTCTCGTTTGCTGCTGTGTTTTGTCTTCTTGTTGCTAATGCAAGTTTAGTATCTGAGGTAGTAGTGTTGTTGTGTGTTTCTTGTTGCTGTGTGTTATTCGTTTTTTCTTGTTGCTGTTATGTTTTTTCTTGTTGCTGTTATGTTTTTTTTTTCTTGTGGCTGTTGTGTTTTTTCTTGTTGTTGTTGTGTTGCTGTTGTGTTTTTTCTTTTGTTGTTGTGTTGCTGTTGTTTTTTCTTGTTGCTGTTTTTTTTTTTCTTGTTGCTGTTGTGTTTTTTCTTGTTGCTGTTGTTTTTTCTTTTGCTGTTGTGTTTTTTTTTCTTGTTGCTGTTGTGTTTTTTCTTGTTGCTGTTGTGGTTTAATTGTTTGTTTTTTTTTTTCTTGTTGCTGTTGTGTTTTTTTCTTGTTGCTGTTGTGGGTTTTATTGTTGCTGTTGTGTTTTTTTTCTTGTTGCTGTTTGTTTTTTTCTTGTTGCTGTTGTGTTTTTTCTTGTTGCTGTTTTGTTTTTTCTTGTTGCTGTTGTGGTTTTTTTCTTGTTGCTGTTTGTTTTTTCTTGTTGCTGTTGTGTTTTTTCTTGTTGCTGTTTGTTTTTTCTTGTTGCTGTTGTGTTTTTTCTTGTTGCTGTTGTGTTTTTTCTTGTTGCTGTTTGTTTTTTCTTGTTGCTGTTGTGTTTTTTCTTGTTGCTGTTGTGTTTTTTTCTTGTTGCTGTTGTGTTTTTTTCTTGTTGCTGTTGTGGTTTTTCTTGTTGCTGTTGTGTTTTTTCTTGTTGCTGTTGTGTTTTTTCTTTGTTGCTGTTGTGGTTTTTTTGTTGCTGTTGTGGTTTTTCTTGTTGCTGTTGTGGTTTTTTTCTTGTTGCTGTTGTGTTTTTTTCTTGTTGGCTTGTTTGTGGTTTTTCTTGTTGCTGTTGTGTTTTTTTTGTTGCTGTTGTGGTTTTTCTTGTTGCTGTTGTGTTTTTTCTTGTTGCTGTTGTGTTTTTATTGTTGCTGTTGTGTTTTTCTTGTTGCTGTTGTTTGTTTTTTTTTTCTTGTTGCTGTTGTGTTTTTTCTTGTTGTTGTTGTGTTTTTTTTCTGTTGTTGTTGTGTTTTTCTTGTTGCTGTTGTGTTTTTCTTGTTGCTGTGTGTTTTTTGTTGCTGTTTGTTGTTGTGTTTTTTTTTTGTTGCTGTTATGTTTTTTCTTGTTGCTGTTGTTTTTTTTCTTGTTGTTGTTTTTTTTGTTTGTTTTCTTGTTGCTGTTGTGTTTTTTCTTTTGTTGTTGTGTTTTTTCTTGTTGCTGTTGTTGTTTTTTTCTTGTTGTTGTTGTTTTTGTTGTTTTTTTTTTGTTTGTTGTTGTTTTTCTTGTTGTTGTTGTGGTTTTTCTTGTTGTTTGTTGTGTTTTTTTTGCTTGTTTTTCTGTTGTTTGTGTGTTTTTCTTGTTGTTGTTTGTTTTTTGTTTTTTGTTTCTTGTTGTGTTGTGTTTTTCTTTTTTTGTTTTTCTTGTTGTGTTGTGTTTTTCTTGTTGTTGTTTTTTGTTGTTTTTTCTTGTTGTTTTGTGTTTTTTTGTTGTTTGTTGTTGTGTTTTTTTCTTGTTTGTTTGTTGTGTTTTTTCTTGTTGTTGTTTGTTTTTCTTGTTGTTGTTGTGTTTTTTTCTGTGTTGGTTTTTTTGTTGTGTTTTTTTTCTTGTTTTGGTGTTTGTTTTTTGTTGTTGGTTGTTTGTGTTTTTTTCTTGTTGTGTTTGTGTTTTTCTTGTTTGTGTTGTGTTTTTTCTTGTTGTGTTGTGTTTTTCTTGTTGGTGTTGTGTGTTTTTTTCTTGTTGCTGTTGTTGTTTTTCTTGTTGCTGTTGTGTTTTTCTTGTTGTGTTGTGTTTTTCTTGTTGTGTTTGTGTTTTTCTTGTTGTGTTGTGTTTTTCTTGTTTGTGTTGTTGTTTTTTTCTTGTTTTGTTGTTGTGTTTTTTCTTGTTGTGTTGTGTTTTTTCTTGTTGGTGTTGTGTTTTTCTTGTTGGTGTTGTGTTTTTCTTGTTGTGTTGTGTTTTTCTTGTTGTTGTTGTTGTGTTTTTTTCTTGTTGTGTTGTGTTTTTCTTGTTGGTGTTGTGTTTTTTTTCTTGTTGTTTGTTGTTGTGTTTTTTCTTGTTTTGTTGTTGTGTTTTTTTGTTGTTGTGTTTGTTTTTCTTTGTTTGTTTGTTGTTGTTTGTTGTTTTTTTTCTTGTTATTGTTGTTGTGTTTTTCTTGTTGGTGTTGTGTTTTTTCTTGTTGTTGTTGTTGTGTTTTTTCTTGTTGTGTTGTGTTTTTTTCTTGTTGTGTTGTTTTTCTTGTTGTGTTGTGTTTTTCTTGTTGCTGTTGTGTTTTTCTTGTTTGTGTTGTGTTTTTCTTGTTGTGTTGTGTTTTTCTTGTTTGTGTTGTGTTTTTTCTTGTTGTTTGTGTTTTTCTTGTTGCTGTTGTGTTTTTTCTTGTTGCTGTTGTGTTTTTTTCTTGTTGTGTTGTTTTTTTCTTGTTGGTGTTTGTGTTTTTTTCTTGTTGTGTCTGTTTGTGTTTTTTTCTTGTTGGTGTTGTGTTTTTTCTTGTTTGTGTTGTGTTTTTTCTTGTTTGTTGTTGTTGTTTTTTTCTTGTTGTTGTTGTGTTTTTTTTCTTGTTGCTGTTGTGTTTTTCTTGTTGCTGTTGTTTTTTTCTTGTTGGTGTTGTGTTTTTCTTGTTGGTGTTGTGTTTTTCTTGTTGGTGTTGCGTTTTTCTAGTTGGTGTTGTGTTATTCCTGTTGCTGTTGTGTTTTTTCTTGTTGCTAATGCAGTATTAGTTTCCATGACAATAGTGACCACTTACCGCTGCATGAGCCAGGGAAGATATTTCTGCACGTTGATTATAAGAGATGTGTAGTTGTAACCTGACCTGTTTAAACAAACTTCATTCAGTTCATATCAATTGTACAGACACACCATGCGTACATACGTAAACACATAACTAACAGAGAGAGAAGTGGAGGAAAGAAAGAGAGAGAGGAGGGAGAGGGAGAGAGAGACAAAGAGAGAGACAGACAGACAGAGACAGAGAGAGACAGACAGACAGACAAACAAATAAACAAAGAGACAGACAGACAGAAACGGAGAAACGGTGAGACAGACAAACACACAGACATAGACACAGATAGATAAAGAATCACACACACACACACACACACACACACACACACACACACACACACACACACACACACACACACACACACACACAACACATCAACACACACACACACACATATATATATATATATATATTATTTGTGTGTGTGTGTGTGTGTGTGTGTGTGTGTGTGTGTGTGTGTGTGTGTGTGTGTGTGTATATATTATATAAATGCAGGTGTAGTTATAGACATACAAATATAGATAATAGAAATTTAGATACATAGATATACAGAATGAATATTTACAAAAACAGGCAGACAAGGACAGACAGACAGGCAGACAGGTAGACAGACAAATAGACATATAGACATACACACAAATTGATAAATGGGCAGAGATGTAGACAAAGACAAAAACAACAAAAAACAAAAAAACAAACAAAAAGGGATAAATGCTCCATCAGAGAAACAAAAAAACAAAAAAGAAAAGAAAACAGACAGGGTTAGACAGAGACAGGAATAAATGTGTAAAATTCAATTTCTTTCATAACAGTTCAAAACAGGTATTGCATCTGTTGCTAGCATGTACCACATTATCTATTCTGAGGAACACAATTCAATTACTCTGGACAAATGGAAACTATGTAAACTTAATACCAAAGAAATAAGAGGGAAGCAGGGAGAATTTTTATGATATTAATCAAAGAACATAACTCTTGAGAGTCACGTAGGAATTATCTCCCATATTGCAGAATGTCTGAGCTTACAGTTTTTGTGCTTTGTATCTGCTTCTATGCTAGCTGAATGTGTAGCACAGTGTTGGAATTGAGACATTTTGCAATATGGGAGATAATTCCTACGTGACTCTCAAGAGTTATGTTCTTTGATTAATATATAAACCTAGCTGGAAAAAAATACAGACAGGCAGGGTGGGTGTCAGCACATATAAGTGACCACATTCACAGGGAAAACATCTGAACACCACTCCTCTTGCCTACGCTCACCTACCAATATCCAAGGAGTCTGACGTTAGCCAATCGTGTGAACGCCATGGTCAAACATTAAAATATCGTCACTTTTTATGGAAAAAACAACAACAAACTTCCAAACTTTTGAAAACACACAGAACATCCACAACAAGCGCGCATGGTCGCAGACACAGACAAAAACAGACGCAAACACGAACACAGACTCAATATTCAGACACACAGATACACACACCCATATACATACTGGTACAGAGAGAGATAAAGAAAAAAAAATCTTTTTGAGATTTGTATCTGTTGCTAAATGCCTATCAATCAACATCAGGAAGAGAGTCATTGAATGTTATATAGAACCAATACTGTTGTACGGATGCGAGGCGTGGACAGTCAGCAAGCAAAAGCCAGAGCAAGATTGAGGCAGCCGAGATGTGGTTTCTAAGAAGAATGTTGAGTGTTCCATGGACAGCAAAGAAAACAAACGAGACAGTCTTGATGGAGGCAGACACAAGTAGATCACTCTAAAGAAGATTAGGAAAAGACAGGCAACATTTATAGGCCATTCTATGAGGAAGGGGAATTTGGAGCCCCTGGTCACAACGGGAAAGCTGGAGGGAAAGAGAGCACCAGGTAGACCCAGGGAGAGAATGCTGGACGGACTTGCAGAGTGGCTGGGGACGAGGAGGGTGGGGGAGATGCTAGGGGCAACGAGAGATAGAGATAGATGGAAGTCCATGGTCGCCAACGCCATGTGGCAGGGCACCTGATGATGATGATGATCTGTTGCTAACCTGTAACACATGATCTATTCTTGGGAACACAATTCAATTACTGTGGACAAATGGAAACTATATAAACCTAGCTGGAAAAAAAAACACTACAGACACGCAGGCGGTGGGGGGGGGGGGGGAGTGTCAGCACATATAGTGGCTACATTCACAGGGAAAACATCTGAACAATACTCCTCTTGCCTACGCCCAACTAACAATATCCATGGAGTCTGACGTTAGCCAGTCTTGTGAATGCCATGGTCAAACCTAAAACATATCCGTTTTTATAAGAAAGAAACTTCCAAACTTTTGAAAACAAACACAACACCCACAACAAGTGCGCGTGGTCGCAGACACAGGCACACCGACATAGACAAACAGACACAAACACGCACACAGACGCATATACAGACACACAGATACGCTCACATGCATACTGGTACAGAGAGAGTGAAAGAGAGAGAGAGAGAGAAAGAGAGAGAGAAAGAGAGAGCGAGAGAGAGAGAGAGAGACTGAGAGAGAGAGAGACTGAGAGAGAGAGAGACTGAGAGAGAGAGAGACTGAGAGAGAGAGAGAGGCTGAGAGAGAAAGAGGTTGAGAGAGAGAGAGAAAGAAAGAGAGAGAGAAAGGGAGAGAGAGAGAGAGAGAGAGAGAGAGAGAGAGAGAGAGAGAGAGAGAGAGAGAGAGAGAGAGAGAGAGAGAGAGAGAGAGTAACAAGAACAATTTCTGTTTTGCGAAAGAAAACTGTATTTCTTTAGTGCACATCAGATCAAAATAAGATTCCCCAACGAAATGATAAAGTGGCTGCAAATAATGTGCTGGTTGTGAAGAAAAATGTATCATCGTCCACTGAAAAAAAAACAACAACAAACAAACAGACGATACCAAAATTAGATGATGATGGGGAGTCCAAGTTGTTGCAAATGATTTTCAAAAAGTGCATATATAACTTAACTGTAACCTATTTTTCATTGCGTAAACATGTGTAATCTTCCAAAAACATATGGAGGGCCACGATTGTCAACACAATGCAGCAAGGCACGTGATGAGACTGATGATGTCAAACATGCTGATACGTATACTGATAAAGCGATAACAAGACGTCTCACCCACTATCGTTCTCTCCTTCATAATGTCTCGCATTGACTATTGCAATTCACTCCTGTCTGGTCTTCCTGCCTCCACCATTCACATCCTACAGCGCATTCAAAACAATGCTGCACGCCTTGTACTCAAAAAGAAAAAAGCTGACCACATATCTCCTCTCCTGGCACAACTTCACTGGCTCCCTGTATCAAAGCGCATACAGTACAAACTAGACACCATGTGCTACAAAAGCCTCAATAACGCAGCCCCCGATTACCTGTCAAGCCTACTTGAGATCTATCTTCCCTCACGTACCCTCCGCTCTGCCTCCTATCCTCTGACTTCTCGCTTTCCACGCACTAAGCTCAATACCTATGGTCCACGAGCCTTCTCTGTTTCTGGTCTACTTTCCTGAAACAAACTTCCTCTCTCAGTCCGTCAGCAACCTACTTTTGTCTCCTTCAAGTCCGATCTCAAAACTCACCTTTTCTCCTCTGCATAAAATTCTGACCTCACTCAATCCCCTCTGCAGCCTGTCTCCACTCGGAGGGGAATCGCATTGTAATACACTATGCACAAAAAGTTAAGGATCACTTGCACAAAAATTCATAACTTTCAAAAGAAGAAAGCCAATGCGTTGAAGTTTGGCAAACATTTAATTCCATGCTTTAGTGATAACGATACACAATTGCCTTCAATTTCGAGCAATCGTTTGGTGTGTACATTTGATCAAAGTGGGTACGTATAGAAATTTGATTTCCCAAAGTCATTGAAATCACAAGACAGGGCATTCTGATGCTCCCAAAAGTTCAGTAATGCGTGTAACCACCATGGCTGTTCTGGCACTCGACGCAGCGAGTCCTCATCGAGTTGACCAGGTTGGTGAAGATCCTCTGTGGAAGCGCCTGCCACTCAGCCTGCAGCATCTGGTAGAGGTGTTGGGCATCCCTGGGAAG
>JAPXFY010000029.1:15068973-15071473 GCA_030674185.1 Monoplex corrugatus
AATGTTGCTTTGATGACATAGCTTAACTAGTAATATGCTGTGCTATTTTGTCATCACTATCTCTAGCACTAGACATAGAATTACACATAACTACATGGAGCAAATATTTAATGGATGACTCAAGTGTGTTGACTGCTATTCGATAAGGTAGACCCAATATTTGTGATGACAGTTCACATAGTCAAATACTATGTCTGTCATCACTACAGAATATTAACTGTCCAATAGCTGCCCACTCAGATGTTATGTTACAACTAACTTAGCCCATGGCGGCCGAACAGCTTAATATGACTGTGCATTATTTTGCCAGTACATTATTGAAAGTCTACTCTATGCTAAGGCTATCGAACAAGCAGTATGGTAGTTTACCCTCAACTTATCAAAGGGTTACTCAATGTTTTGTCATCAATTAATTGTTCCATGTTTACAAGTGCTAGTGCTTTAGAATGTAAATATCGACACCACATATTTTGGTATAATGTAGTAGTTCTTTACAGAACATTTTGTTATCAATTATTTGTTGCATGTTTACAAATGTTAGTGCTTTTGTTTGTAAATGTAGACATCTTCTTTTAGAATGTAGTGGTTCACTCTTGTACATTGACATTGGTATTTCACAAAATGTGTACTTTGTCATTGTATTTATGAAACCTATTTTGTGTCTTACAGGCACTGTCTTCTTTGACTCCTTCTTACCTGTCTCCTTCCTCGTCTTCTTTTCTCAATAATAAAGAGTCAAGTAGCGAAACGAGGACTTGTCTTTTGATTGAGAGACTTCCCTTTCTGCTCTGGATTCAAAGGACCACCACAGCAATCATCACCAAACCCCTTAACCCACTCATCCATCTCACCTGGCGCTGCGATTCATCAATATCATCATAATCACCTTACCCCCCTTAACCACGCGACCTATCACACCTGGCGCTGCGAGCAGGATCCAGATTCGGAAAGGGAACAGAAACAAGAAGACAGTGCTACAAGTATCAAGTTGCCAAACCATGTCAAACTCACAGCTCTACAAGCTACCAAAGCTGTCAGGCGACGAAGGCACCTCAGTAGTCGACAACTTTATCCAGGAGGCCAAGCTTTTTCTTCAGCTCCAGCCCCTGGATGACAAAGCAGCTGCCCTCTGGCTTATGTCATCGTTAGAGGGTCCAGCTCGTCGGGAGGTGCTATGGCAACCAACGGCAAGAGTGGACACTCCAGACAAGATCCTGAAGATCATCCAGGACAACTGGGGTGACCAGAGGGACTCCACAACCCTTGCTGCCACATTCTACAACAGGCAGCAGAGAAAGGGGGAGACTGTCACTGAGTACGCGACCCACCTACGCGTACTCTGGATGAAGGCCAACCAAGCTGAAGAGGGGACATTGTCACCAACGCAGCTTCGGGACGCCTTCGTCTGTGGTCTCTCCCCAGGCGCTCTCAGGAGGGATGTCCGGCGATACATAAGAGATCATCCGGACACCACCTTCGAGGGAGCCAAGATGGAGGCCCTGCGGTGGATGAGAGAGGACAGCTGTGCAGAACACCACCTGGCACAGCTGATAGTGGCCAACTCCAGCCCAGTCATGCCCGTATGGAGGCACAGCTGGCAGAACTCGGTGCCAGCATAGACCAAGAACTCCAGCGGCGCGACACTGTGGCTGCGAAGAAACCACCATGGCAACCACCTCTCCACATTAGCCAACGGCGACCGTCACCACGGCAACAGCAGCCACCAAAACACTGTCTTTGGTGTGACCGGGCCGGCCACACTGAAGACAGATGCTGGAACCGGCGCCGGTACGAGAAGAGAGGCAAGCGGCGACGGCAGGCTGCACCCAAGAGAGTTGCAAGGCGAAGTGCAAACCCTGCAGTCACCCACAGACAAGCTGCAGGGCACAAGAGGAAGAAGCAGCATCCAGGCAAGTCCAAGCCTGCCAAAACTCCTTCTCCCTTGCCCCATTCTCCCTCTCTTCTTCGTCAGCCCTCCAAACCTGCTGCTGCCCCCAATCTCCCCTGTGCCAGCCAGAACCCGAGTGCGGTCAGCACCTCTAGAGCTGCCGGTGCACGTCCTGTTCCAGTGCCCCGCAGACACCGTCGATCCAGAGGCCACCCGAGCCATGATGGTCAACAACAGGACCCAGCAGCACCGGAGCAGGTGACGTCTACACCAGCAGCTGATGACGACCTGCAGGTAAGCATGTATGTTTACCTGCGGGACATGATTCCTGGTTCCAGCACAGCATGGACCAACACCTGGTCGCCGGACCTGTATTGTGTGACGGCACGCCATCCCCAGCACCGTCACATCTACACAGTCCAGTCACTGGCAGGTGGCCCTCACCAGGCCATTTCCAGAATCCACCTCCTGCCAGCACCTGGGTCCATGCCAGACATGAAGCCACCACCAGACCCGGAGTCATCTGACTCCGAAGATGAGCAGTGGCTAGTCTGCCCACAGCCACAGCCGAGAACAACACAGTCCCCGGTGACAACAGCACCTGAGCCCACT
>JAPXFY010000029.1:15076473-15078973 GCA_030674185.1 Monoplex corrugatus
TGCTGCAGATGTTTCTCCATCATTATCCTGCAGGTGAAGATATGTTCTACTGTGCTTCTGCCCGCCCTAAATCCAGCTTGTTCTTCCGCAAGGTGTTCTTCCGCTTCTTTCTTCAGTCGATTCAATATGACTCTGAGCATGATCTTGCTGGTGTGGCTAATGAGACTTATTGTTCTGTAGTTCTGGCATTGGCGCATATTTCCCTTTTTGGGCAGGGGGATGATGAGTGATTGAGTCCATTCTGTGGGCCACTGTTTTGTCTCCCAGATCTTCTGACAAATCGATGTTACACGAGTGACCAAATCATTCCCTCCATGTTTGAGCAGCTCTGCTGGGATATTGTCTGCTCCAGGTGATTTCCCTGCTGGTAGGCTGCGGATGGCTTCTTCCACTTCTTCTCTCATCACTGGTAGCGGTGAGGATTCCCTCAATGGTGTTGAGTCCCCCTGAAACAAACTGTCATCTGGCTGTATTGGGTAGTTGTATAGTTCTTGGCAGTACTGCGTCCATCTGTTCAGAACAGCGGAGCTTTCTGTCAGCAGCTCGCCTGAGGTATCCTCGATGACTGACGATCTGTTTTGCTGCGTCTTGGTAAGGTTTTTCAGTGTGGTGAAGGCATGTTTGCTGTTTCCTTTTTTCATGCCTTTCTCGATGTTCTCACACTGGTTGTTGATCCATTGTTCTTTGGCTTCAATCATTTTCTTCTTTACAAGGTTCTTGGTTTTACGATACTGTGCGGCTTCTTCAGGGCTGGAGTTTTTCGTCTTCTTCAGTGATCTTCTGTTGTCGCAGAGGTCAAGGATGTCATTTGAGATCCATGCTTGGTGTTTCTTCCTCTGTCGCCCCAGTACCTCCTCTGCTGTTTCGCGGACTGCCTCACCAAAGTTGTTTGTGAGGTCGTTGATGTCGCTGTCCAGGAAGTTGAGTGCCGCGAACCGCCCCCGAGCTGTGCCTGGAATGCCTCTTCTATCTCTGGATCTTTTAGCTTTTCCAGGTCAAACTTGATGCGTGGCTGCGCAGCTTGGTACTTCTTTTTCAATTTGATCTTCATTGTGAGCAGCACGAGGTCGTGGTCGCTGCCTATATCAGCTCCAGGGTATGTCCTCGTCTTTGCTTTATTAATGCTTGATTTGAAGCGCCGCGGTGTGAGGACAATTAAGACACGCTAAAAATCAGTTTTCCCACTAAGACACGCTAAAATCAATCAATCAATCAATATTCTATTAGTATACGCTACAATCATTCAGTCATCCCATTAAGACACGTTAAAATCAGTCATTCAATTATCTCATTAAAACACGCTAAAATCAGTCATTCAATCTTCACATCAAGACACGCTAAAAATCAGCCATTTAATCATCCCATTAAGACACGCTAAAAATGAGTCATTCAATCACCCCCATTAAGTCACGTTAAAATCACTCAATCATCCCATCAAGTCACGCTAAAATCAATCAATCATCCCATTAGTTAAGGCACGCCCGATCAATGAAGGAAGAGGGTGGGTAATAGGGGCGGGGCTTACCTGAGGAGGGAGGCGGGGGTGTCCCCAAAGTTGTAGAGTTGCCAGAATCCTCCAGATCCGTCAGACGTGGTGTGGGGGAGTAACGGTCAGCCACCACCGTCACCTCCACCCCTGGCATCCCCCACCCTGCGCTCTCCTCCTGAATTCTGACAGCGGTGGACAGGCCTATCACACCGGCCCCTATCACACACACACGCCTCTTGCCGGGCCCGGGGCCTCCTCTGGTTGACGTGCTCATGGCTGCTCAGTCACGCAGGATTTTGACCTTATGGTCAGTCACACAGGGTTTTTACCTTCTGGTTAGTCTCACACAGGATTGACCTTGTGGTCAGTCACACACAGGATTGACCTTGAGGTCCAAGGATTTTCCTCCTGGTCAGTCACACAGGATTTTCATCTTCTGATTGGTCACACAGGATTGACCTTGTGGTCAACGGATTTACCTCCTGATCAGTCACATAGAATTGACCTTGTGGTCAGTCATACAGGAGTTACCCTCTGATGTGTCACACTGGATTTTTACCTCCTGGTCAGTTACAAAAGCTTGACCTTCTGGTCAAAGGATTTACCTCCTGGTCGGCCACACAGGATTGAAGTTGTTGTCAAAGGATTTACCTCCTGGTCAGTCAGACAGGATTTTTACTTCCTGGTCGATCACACAGAACTGACCTTGTGGTCAGAGTGTTTCCTTCTGGCTACCCACTCAAATTTACCTTCTGGTCAGCCACACACGATTGACATTGCGGTCAATCACACAGGATTTACATTGTAGTCAGTGGCGCAGAATCGATCTTGTGTTCTATCAAAATGATACACCTGGTCAGTCACACAGAATTCACCTTGATTCAGTCGCACAGGGTTGACCTTGTGGGGAGGTACACACGATTTATCTTGTGGTCAGGTAAACACGATTTACCTTGAGGTCAGGCACATTGGATTGACCTTGTGGTCAGGCACAACGGATTTACCTTTTGG
>JAPXFY010000029.1:15083973-15088973 GCA_030674185.1 Monoplex corrugatus
CATAATTTATTTTCTCTTCTCTTGCTTGTTTTTCGTTCTCTGTCTGTCTATTGCGTGTCTCATTCGTTTCTTTCTTTCATCTTTTTGTACTCCCTTCTCTCTGCTTCTGTTTCCTGTTTCCTCTTTGTCCATTTCTCTCCTTGACATGGTGCTTTCTTGTTTTTTCCTGACGACTCGATGTCCGCGTCCTCTCTCTCTCTCTCTCTCTCTCTTCTCTTCTCTCTCTCTCTCTCTCTCTCTCTCTCTCTCTCTCTCCTCCCTCTCTGTCGTCTCTCTTCTCTCGCTTTCTCTCTCTTTTCCTCATCTCCCTCTCTCTGTCTTTCCCCTCCCCTCTCACTCTTCTCACCTCCTCTTTCTCTTTCTCTCTCTCCCTGTCCTTCTCTGTCTATGCCTCAATCTCTATTCTGTCTCAGTCTTGTATCTGTCACTCTCTGTCTCCTCTCTGTCTCTCTGTTTCTGCCTCTCTCTGTGTTTCTCTCGCTTCTTTTTTCCTCTATGTTTTTTCTTTCTCTGTTCTCTGCTCACATCTCTCACATTTCTTTTCTCTCTCTTCCTCTCTCTCTCTCTCTCTCCACTCTCTCTCTCTCTCTCTTTCTCTTCTCTCTCCCCTCCTCCTCCTCCTTCTCCTCCTCCTCCTCCTAAAAAGATTCGTCTTTCATTTCCTTTTTGATCACATTTTGACGCAGCCACCTCTTTTTCTCTTTCTCCTTCACTCCCAGTTTAAAGAAGACGAGGAAAACGGATTAGACACTGACAAGGAATCCATCTTGGGCAAGGGAAGGAACTCACTGAAACTAAGTCACGTCCATTTCGCTTGGTTTTTGTTGTTGCTGTTTTTGTTTTTGTTTGTTTATTTGTTTGGATTTTGTTTTTTTGTATGGAAATGAAACTGCCATCACTCTGTCAAGCTCTGAAAAATGGGATTCAGGATAGGGAGAGAATATTGAGAAAACCAATGTGGTCCTGTTTCACAATCCCATATTCAGTTTCTGCAAAAAGATGGGAATTCACCTTTTTCCTGTTCTTCATGGAGACAGTGCACACCTGGAACAATTTAACATGTTAGTGTTAATGTGTGTTAAATCCCAGCCGGCTGTGTAGAGCCATGTCACGGATATAACTGTTTTTAACCATAGACAATACTTCAGCAAGAAAAAAAAAATTAAGTGCATAAATAATTCGCACACCTAATCTAAGGAGATGCCCCTGGCGTTGACCACACCGTCCAATATATCACGCAGGGGATTTAAAAAACATACCTGAATACTAATTAAATCATAACTGAGGACACTGAAACATGTATAAGAACCGGGTCTACATTACCTAAACTTCCGTCCGCATATCTCATTTCCCAAAGCCAAAAAATACCCCACATGTATGCCTACCTAGTTGTATCAATCCTAAAAGAAAATAAGTAAGATTTTATCGAACACATACAAGTGAACGGATCAGCAAGGCAGAAAATGATACTAAGAAATGACAGAAAGCAAAGTAAGAAGGCAGAAACAAAGACAGTGACAGAAAGAGGACATTTCTGGCACAGAATTTCCAGAAGGTGGGATACTGTTTATACTGAAAAAAGCCCCGGTATCCCCACGGGGGGGGGGGGGGGGTCAGGATAATGTTCATGGTACTCTCAGAGGTGGATGTCTATCCAGCACTAAGTGAGCTATGTACCGTATAGTTTATAGCCAATGAGAGAGAGAAAGAGAGAAAGAAAAAGAGAGAGAGAGACAGACAGACAGACTGACAGACAGACAGACAGAGAGAAGACCGACAGACAGACAGGGACAGTGACAGACAGATAGAGAGAGAGAGAGAAGAGAGAGATGAGAGAGAAAGAGAGAGAGAGAGAGACAGACAGACAGACAGACAGAGACAGAGACAAAGGCAGGCATACAGACAGACAGACGAACAGAGAGAAGACCGACAGACAGCGACAGACAGATAGATAGATAATAGATAGATAAATAGATAGATAGATAGATAGAGAGACAGACAGACAGACAGAGACAGAGACAGAGACTGAGACAGACAGTAAACCAGCCAGACAGACAGAAATAGAAGAGACAAAGACAACGAAACAGACAGAGACAGACAGACAGTTTACAGATAGATAGAGACCAAAGCAGAGAGGCCACAAGCCACTTTTCATTGAATTTAATCGTCTTTGTTTTTGTTTCTTACTTCGTTTTCTTTTGGGTTTTTTGTTTTGTTTTGTTTTTGTTTTGTTTGTTTTTTCATTCTAGATGAAAAACCTGAGATATGATACGCTTGTGTTTGAAATTGGGAAAATTGATGTGTGAGATTAGAAGTGCTGGTTCCAACGAAGATTAATCACTCTGGATATCTGTAAATGGACTTTGTGAAAGTTGTATTTTATTTTACCAGCGTTTAGACTTGCATGTTTTTTTTTTGTTTGTTTGTGTGTTTGTTTTTGTTTTGTTTGGGTTTTTGATTTTTTGTTTTTTGTTTTTGTCTTTGGTGTCTTTGTCTTTCTTCTATCTTGCTGTCTTTTCTTTTTTTTTTTTCTAATTCGTTTGATTTCTTAGTCTTTCCTTTTCTATACTTTTACTTCCTCTTCTCTCCATTTTGTCTTTTTTTCTACTTTTGCCCTGTTTTTGTCCATGATGTATTTTTCTGTCGCCACTGATGTCAGTGCGTCCTCTGTCTTGGCTTTCTCTCTCTTTCTCTCTCTCTTTGTCTCTCTCTCTCTCTCTCTCTCTGTATCGCTGTCTTTCTGTCTCTTTTTATCACTCTCTCTCTCTCTTCCATTTTTTCTCTGTCATTGTCTCAGTCTCTGTGTCTGTGTATTTGTTGCTTTCTCTCTCTCTCTCTCTCTCTCTCTCTCTCAATCACACAAACACCCAACACACACACACACACACACACGCGCGCGCGCGCACATTCACATACACACATACGCACATGCACACGCACACATGCACACGCACACGCACACACACGCACGCTTACACACACACACACACATATTGACACACATATACACATACATACATACATACATACACACACACACACACACACACACACACACACACACACACACACACACACACACACCCCGCACACCACACGCACGCTTACACACACACGCACACACACACACACACATATTGACACACACATACACATACATACATACATACATACACACACACACACACACACACACACACACACACACACACACACACACACACACACACATCACACACTCACATACACACATTCTGTCTTACCTTCTCTCTCTTCTACACTCTGTCTGACATTTCCCCTTTTCGATCACATATTAACGCAGTCACCTCCCTTTTTTTCTTTTATTTTTCCTGCATTCCTAGTTTAAAGAAGACGAGTAACGCACGTTAAACACTGACAAGGAATCCATCTTAAGCAATAAAGGGAACTCATTGAAACTGAGTTGCGTCCCTTTTACACGTTTTTAAAAAAAGA
Source organism: Monoplex corrugatus (assembly GCA_030674185.1). Classification (NCBI taxonomy): domain Eukaryota; kingdom Metazoa; phylum Mollusca; class Gastropoda; order Littorinimorpha; family Ranellidae; genus Monoplex; species Monoplex corrugatus. The sequence goes on from JAPXFY010000029.1 coordinate 15,087,448, forward strand.
ATTTTCTTTTTGGTTTACTTTCTTTCTTTCTTTCTTTCTTTCTTTTTCTTTCTTTCTTTCTTTTTTGTTTTGTTTGTTTGTTTGTTTCTTTCTTTCTTATATGTATGCATGTTTGTATATATATATATATTATATATATATATATATATATATATATATATATATATACTTACACACACACACACACACACACACACACACACACACACACACACACACACACACACACACACACACACACATACACACATACACACAGGATGCTGAGTTAAGGTACACGCAAGCCTGTTCGACGAATGATCCTTGACCCAAATTGTCATCTTCTCTGTCACAAACACACATTCACACATGAAAACACACACACACACACACACACACACACACACACACACACCACACACACACACACACACACAACACACACACACACACACACACACACACACACACACACACACAACACTTCATTCTTTTCTCTTTTTTTTTTTTTTCTTTTTCACCAAGACTTCAGGAAGACAGAAAGCTAACTGGACTCATGGAGAGGAACCTGGGAAATGAATCTACTGCACTCGCGTTTGAAAATTTGGATTGTCAACAGGCATGATCTGCATTAAAAAATGTCAACATTGTGTATCCTTCCTTCAAACTATGATCTATAGTATGTTAGTCTGTTCGTAGTTTTCATATTTTATTATATAAGATAGGTTCAGTTACGTGTTTTTTTTTTTTTCCATTTGGATTGACAAAGTAATATTGAATCGAATTGAACTGACTAGCTGTGTCAGCAATTATTGTTGAGTTAGCTTCGCTTATTGCTTGTAGAATCAGGCAGCAAATCAAAAGAGTAAAGGCAAATGCTCTAAAAATAATGTTTGTTCATTCGCAGAAGAAAAAGAAACCTTCTGATCACACGTTTGCTCAACCACAAAACCATTTCCAGAGATTCCAACTTTATTCACACCTTCACGCACTGAACACAATGATATGGCCCAGTGAGCATGATCAATGTGACAGAAAATGTCCATTAACCACTCACCATGGTGTAGCGGTTAGTGCAACGAACTACTAAATGGCACGTTGTGGGTTCGAATCCCCATTGGTCATTTCAAAATCATCGCAGGATATTTTCGGTCTCAACCGATACCTACCAAGCGTTTAGTCTGCTAAGGGCTCAGTGGGAAGACTGGGACCACACAGTCAAGTCTCATTCACTTCATGGATGCGTCAGTTTGGAGTTTGGGAATTGTTCAAGAGGGATTCATCGCACTCGGACAATTCCATATGTGCTCCACCCAAGTATGCCAAGAATTATCTGGCAGACTCCCTAAGCCTGTGCAAAACCCCATGAAACTGGGGAGGAGGGGGGGGGGAGACTTTTGAAACACTAAATTGACACCACCAGAATGATGACATTAAGAAGTACAGCGAACAGGCGTCAGTTGTTGCTCAAATCTCCTGACCAACCCTAGGTGTATGTTTATCTTAGGCCTGGTTTTACACCAGGATATATTATGATAATAAGCCTA
>JAPXFY010000029.1:15113973-15121473 GCA_030674185.1 Monoplex corrugatus
CAAAGACAGCACAGAAAACCATGCAAAAGTTGACGCTGGTAACAAAAATACAACTAAAAGTCAATTTACAGATACACAGAGCGATTAATCTTCATTGGCACCAGCGCTTCTATCCTCACCCATCATTTTCCCCGATTTCAAACACAAGCGTATCATATTTCAGGTTTTTCATCTAGAATGAAAACAAAAGAGAGTGAAGATTAGATTAATTCAAAATGGGCTTGTGACCTCTGTTTTTGTCTCTGTCTGTCTTTCTATCTGTCTGTCAGTCTCCGTCTTTTATCTGGTTTGTGTCTGTTCTCTCTTTTCTCTCTCTCTCTCTCTTTCGCTCTCTCTCTCTCTCTCTTTCGCTCTCTCTCTCTCTCTTTCGCTCTTCTTCGCTCTCTCTCTCTTTCGCTCTTTCTTTCGCTCTCTCTCTCTCTCTTCTTTCGCTCTCTCTCTTCTCTCTCTCTTTCGCTCTCTCCTCTCTCTTTTTCTCTCTCTTTCGCTCTCTCTCTCTTTCGCTCTCTCTCTCTCTCTCTCTCTCTCTCTCTCTCTCTCTCTCTCTCTCTCTCTCTCTCTCTCTCTTGAGTTAGCGTTAGAAATAGCCAAAAAAGCGAGACATGATGTACAGTTATTGCCTGGTGCTGTTGAAGTTTTTTTTAACTGCTATTTGCTGATGATGTGGTGCTTTTGTCAGACACTGTCATAGGGTTACAAAATCAACTAAATGCTTTAAAACATGAATCTGATAGGTTATTACTCTCTGTGAACCTAGAAAAGACGAATGTGATGATTTTCCGTAAGGGAGGACATCTTTCGGCTTGAGAAAAATGGATTTATGGTGAGTCTGAAGTTAAAGTAACAAACTCATATAAATATCCAGGTATTATTTTTACAACAAAACTGAGTCTCCAAAGCGAATGGGTGGAAAGCAGCAAAAAAAGGGAAAAGAGGAACGATGGAAATTTTAAGATCTTTAAGAAAATTGAACTGCACTGACTTCTCGATTTTTTGGAAACTTTTCGACTCACAAATTGAACTAATCTTAACGTATGGCTCAGAAATATGGGGTTTTTCGAGCAATCATAAAATGGAAAAGGTACATACATTTGCCATCAAACGCTTCCTTTCGGTACCATTGCATTCATCTAATAAAATGTTATATGGAGAAACTGGCCGTTATCCTTTGTTTTTGAAAACTCAAATGAAGTGTATTAAATACTGGCTGAAATTAACCCAGCTCCCAATGTCAAGATTGTGCAAGCAGGCATATGAGATGTTAGTGAATCAGTTAGACTCGGGTAAACAAAACTGTGCATATTTTGTTAAGAAAATGTTAACCACACATGGATTTGGTATTGTGTGGATGTGCCAGGGAGTTGGTTATGAACAAGGATTTATTTCAGAATTTAGGGATAGACTAGTTGATTCGTACAAACAAAACTGGCACGCTCAAATGGAAGAATCTGAGAAATATGATTGGTTCCTTTCCTTTAAAAGTATATTTCAAACCGAAAAATATATAAAGGCTGTAACAAATAAATGGCACAGAAGCAATCTTGCTCGTTTTAGACTAAGAGCCCTAGGGCTAAATGCAACAACAAGATGGTTTTACTCAAATTCATCGGCACACTCTATTTGTCCCATGTTTAATGTAGAGGCAGAAGATGAAATGCATTTTTTGTTTGTTTGCAAGTCGTATGAAAGTATACGAAAAAATGCATAATCTTTGATGAGGACATTTCGAGTCAAAGGGTCATTACCAGAATACTCATGACTGAAGATGAAAACTATCAAAAATCCCTCGCGAAATTTATCGCCCTTGCTTGGGAAAGTCGGAGAAAGAAAACAACACAGTGATAAATTAATGTAAGTTTATCTCCAGTGAAGATATCACTTTATACTGTTCTTATGTTAATTTGCCGGATTTAGTCTTCCTCTTACTTATATGACTAATTACGTCGGGTGGTCAACTGTTTCTTCAACTTTCTGTTCAACTTTTTAAATTAATGTACGTTTATCTCCAGTGAAGATGTTACTTTATATTGGTTTTTTTGTTGTTGTTTGTTTTCCGGATTTAGGTCTTCCTCTTACTTATATGACTAATTATGTCGGGTAGTTAACTGTTTCTTTAACTTTTTGTTCAACTTTTTAAATTAATCTAAGTTTATCTCCAGTGAAGATATCACTTTATACTGTTCTTAAGTTTATTTGGCGGATTTAGTCTTCCTCTTACTTATATGACTAATTACGTTGGGTAGTCAACTGTTTCTTCAACTTTTTTTTCAACATTTTGTTCAACTTTTTCCGTTCAATATTTTCTTTATCTTTAGGAAAAAAATTCAAATGGATGTAATGTCAGCCATGACTATATTTATAAATCTTTGTTTCGTGAAAACGTCGCCGAAAAATTTAATGACTTTGTTTTATGCTCCTTGCCACAAGGACAAAAATGTCAATGGCAATAAACCATTTTCAGTTTCAGTTTCAGTTTCAGTTTCAGTTTCAGTTTCTCCTCTCTCTCTCTCTCTCTCTCTCTCTCTCTCTCTCTCTCTCTCTCTCTCTCTCTCTCTGTTGATTATAACCTATACTGCACATAGCTCACTTAGTGTTGGATACACAGTCACCTGTGAGAATACCATGAACACTATTCTGATGTTTCTCCCCTGGGCATGCCGGGGGCTCTTTCAGTATAGATAGTATCCCCACCTTCAGGACATTTTGTGCTAGAAATGTCCTCTATATTCTTGCTCTCTTTGTTTCTGCCTTCTTCTTTTGCTTTCTGCCATTTCTTCCAACCATTTTCTGCCTTGCTGGCCCATTCACCTGTATGTGTTCGATGAAGTCTTAGGTACTTTCTCTTAGTACGTGTATTAAGTGCATTCTGGTTCTAGGGAGATATGCGGATGGAAGTTTAGGTAATTTAGACCCGTTTTTTATGTATGCTTAGGTGCCCTTAGTTATCTTTAAATTTGTGTTCAGGTATGTTTTTAAATCCCCTGTGCGATAAATAGGACGGAAAATGGTCAACGCCAGGGGCATTTCCTTAGATCATGTGCGCAAATGCATTAGTATGTGTACTTAATTTTCTTTTCCTTTTTTCCATTGAAATATTGTGTATGTTTTGAAGCAGTTATAGCCCTAACATGGCTCTACACAGCCGGCTGGGCTTTAAACAAAAATAACAATAACACTTCTGATGTTAAATTGAACTTACTGACTAGCTCCGTTCCAGAATTCTTAAACAAATGGTTCTAGATGTGTACTGTGTCTCTGAAGACCAGGGGAAAAAAACACGTAAACTCCCATTTCTTTTACGGCAATTGATTATCATCATCATCATCATCATCATCATCATCATCATCATTCACGAGCACGACATTGATGTCCTCTTCCTTACGGAAACCTGGCTTCGTAAGACTGGCGACGAAGCAAAGCTCAACGACCTGACTCCACCAGGCTACAAACTGCTCTCCTTCCCGAGACAACACACAACCAAGATCAAGCGTGGTGGCGGCCTTGCTGTCATCATCAAAGACCATCTTGCTGAGAATTGTTTCAGTGTGTCTAATTTTCCTTTTAATCATGTGTCTTTTGAACTGGCCCAGCTAACACTAACAGTAAACGAACAACGTGTAAGCTTCTTCCTTGTGTACAGGATTCCACCAAACCAGAAAAATGAACTCACGACGCCTCTGTTCTTTACTGAACTTACCGGTTTCCTTGATTTTTGTTTACAATGCCCAAACAAACTTGTGATTTCTGGCGACTTTAATTTTCATGTTGATGACACTACTAACACAAATGCTTTGAAGTTGATAGAACAATTTGAAATGTTTAATCTGATACAGACAGTCACCGAACCAACTCAGAAGTGTGGACATATTCTTGACCTAGTTATACATAGAAATGATGACGATATCATTCATTCCACCAATGTGTGTCATGATCTTGCTTCTGATCATTTCGCCATTTTGTGCCATCTATCTACACCTAAACTTAAACGTCCTCCGAAATATGTTTCCACTCGTTCCATCGGAAAAATTGATCACGATAAACTTGCACACGACATCGCGCAGTTCTTAACACCAAATCTGTCAATCTCAGAATTAAACTCAAATCTTTCATCTATTTTTGACAAGCATGCGCCTATGCGACAGATGAAAGTTCGCGATGGAAAACCAAGCCACTGGTACAACGCTGTCTCTGGTCCACTTCGCGAAGCTAAAACCGCACGCAGACGTGCAGAGCGTGAGTGGAAAAAAACAAAGCTCACTGTTCACAAACAAATCTACGATGCTGCGAAGCGCAATGTCACGGACATAGTGCACACTGCAAAAACGACCTTCTATTCGTCGCTAGTGTCAGGTTCTCGCACATGCAAGCAGCTCTTCCAAAATATGTCACACCTTCTTGGTAAAAATAAGTCCGTTTCACTACCTTCTGTCTCAGATATAAAGCTCCTTCCGAATATGTTTGCCGAATTTTTCAGCAACAAGATTGCAACCATTCGAAACAACTTCCCGTCAACATTACAGTCTCATAACATCAGCCCGCCCTTCTCTAGCACCCCTTTGTCTGCTTTTGTTCCCGTTAGTGAAGATCTAGTGAGAAAAACGATCATGCAGACAACTCCAAAGACTTGTGAACTAGATCCAATGCCCACCAAATTTCTAATTCAGCATATAGACCTTCTTCTGCCTAGCATTACTCATCATGAACGAATCACTCATTTCCGGCGTCTTTCCAACTGAATTTAAAACAGCCGTGTTAAAACCCCTTCTGAAAAAATCAAATCTGGACCCCAACGAGTTGAAAAATTACAGACCCATCTCCAACCTTCCATACCTCTCTAAACTTCTTGAACGACTTGTGCTTCGCCAGCTTTTCTCCCATTTGACCTCTCATTCACTTCTCAGCGATCACCAGTCTGCTTACAGGCCTGGCCATTCTACAGAAACTGTTCTTTTACGCATTGTAAATGATCTTTTGAATGCTATTGACCAAGACAAAATATCTGTTCTTCTACTTTTGGACCTTTCTGCTGCCTTTGACACAATAGATCATGACATCCTTCTCTCACGCCTGAATACAACATTTGGAATTACAAATATCGTGCTCAACTGGTTTCGATCATATCTCTCTGACAGAAAGCAAATTGTTCTAGTAGACGGAAATAGATCCTCTGAATCTACTCTCACTTTCGGCGTTCCTCAGGGCTCTGTTCTGGGCCCTGTTCTTTTCATACTCTACACCACTCCACTCACTCATCTCATTGATACTCATTCCATTCGTCATGAAATGTATGCTGATGATACTCAACTGGAACATTCTGACACGCTTTCAAACTACGATAATCTTATTCAATCTCTCCAAGATAGTGTCACAGAAGTTAAAAATTGGATGACCGAAAACAAACTGAAACTAAATGATGACAAGACTGAAGCTCTTAGACTCCTTCCTCCATCAGTTGATGCCACTTCCCTACCTCCTACTTTTGACCTAGGAAATACGCCCGTCTCATTTTCAGACAATGTACGTGACCTTGGCTTTTTCCTTGATAAAGAGATGTCCATGAAACATCATATCAGTAAAACCTGTCAAGTAGCCTACCATGAACTCAGACGCATCAGCTCTATACGTCGCTACCTCACAGTTGATGCAACAAAAACACTTGTCAGTTCTTGTGTACTATCTAGACTAGACTATTGCAATTCTCTTCTTGTCGGTTCTCCACATACCCTGATCAGACCACTACAACAAGTACAGAACTCAGCAGCCAAAATAGTGTGCAAAGCAAAAAGATCGGCACATTGTACACCCCTTCTACGAGAGTTACACTGGTTACCTATTGAACAAAGAATCAAATACAAAGCTTCTTGTCTCTGCTACCAAGTCATAATTGGCACTGCGCCTAAATACCTTTCTGACATCTTTACGATCTATGTACCACCCAGATCTCTTCGCTCTGCTACCGATGATAGAACATTCCGCGTTCCAAAATATAAACGAGAGAGGCATGGTGGTCGAGCTTTTTCATCATCTGCTGTGCAGATGTGGAACTCCTTGCCTCACAATCTCCGTCACAGCCCTTCATTTCCCTCCTTTAAAACTAGTCTGAAGACTTTTCTCTTCCAGCAACATTTCTTGTAGACCCTCTTCCTGCCGCTCTGTATTTTTGATGTGCGTGTTTTTGGGTGTAAATGCGTGCGCGTGTGTGTTTGTGTGCGTGCGTGCGTGCGTGTGTGTGTGGTTTGTGTGTGTGTGTCTGTGCGTGTTTGTGTGTGTGTTGGTGTGTGTCTGTGAGTTCGTGTGTTTGTTTTACTTTTATTGTTGTTGTAAAGCGCTTTGTGCAAGTGGAAAGCGCTCATAAATAACCATTTATTATTATTATTATTATCATCATCATCATCATCATCATCATCATCATCAGGTGCCCTGCCGCATGGCGTTGGCGATCATGGACTTTCTTCTGTCTCTATCTCTCGTTGCCCCAAGTATCTCCCCCACCCTCCTCGTCCCCAGCCACTCTGCAAGCCCGTCCAGCATTTTCTCCCTGGGTCTACCTGGTGGTCTCTTTCCCTCCAACTTTCCCGTTGTGACCAGGTGCTCCAAACCCCCCTTCCTCATAAAATGGCCTTTGAATGTTGCCTGTCTTTTCCTAATCTTCCTTATGAGTGGTCTACTTGTGTCTGCCTCCATCAAGACTGTCTCGTTTGTTTTCCTTGCTGTCCATGAAACTCTCAACATTCATCTTAGAAACCACATCTTGGTTGCCCCAATCTTGTTCTGGTTTTGTTTGTTGACTGTCCACGCCTCACATTCGTACAACAGTATTGGTTCTATAGAACATTCAAGAACTCTCTTCCTGATGTTATTGATTATGGGGACGTGAAACAGGACTACATTGGTTTTCTTAGTATTCTCTCACTATCCTGAATCCATTTTTCAGTCTTTGACAGAGCGATGGCAGTCCTATTTCCACAGCAAAAAGGAAGCGAAAGTGACGCGACTTAGTTTCAGTGAGTTCCTTCCCTTGCCCAAGATGGATTCCTTAACACTGTCAAATCCAGTTTCCTCGTCTTCTTCAAACATGGAGTGAAGAAGAAAGAGAAAAAGAGGTGGTGGCTGCGTCAAAATGTGATAAAAAAAGGACATGAATAACGAACTTGTTTAGGAGGAGAAGGAAGACAGAGAGAAACAGGCAAAGAGAGAGAGAGAGAGAGAGAGAGAGAGAGAGAGAGAGAGAGAGAGAAAGGAGACAGAGAGGGGGGAGAGAGACAGGAGAGAGAGAGAGAGAAGAGAGAGAGAGAGAAGAGAGAAAGAGAGAGAAGAGAGAGAGAGAGAGAAGAGAGAGAGAGGAGAGAGAGAGAGAGAGAGAGAGAGAGAGAGAGAGAGAGAGAGAGAGAGAGAGAGAGAGAGAAAAGGCCTGCTGAGTCTGCACAAAACACTCTGCGCTGGATAGCCCTTCAACTGAGTTGAAAAACTAAGCTGACACCACCAGAATGACAGGAACAC
>JAPXFY010000029.1:15126473-15128973 GCA_030674185.1 Monoplex corrugatus
TACACACGTCAGAGAAATGATGAACTCGGAATAAAAAAAGTCAGTTAAGCTGTGTTACACTTCCTTCTTATCTCTTTCATTTCGGTCGTATCTTTGCATTACTTCATTCTTATCTCCTTCTCCATATTCCCCCCCCACCCCCCCGTTCTATCCAGATAGAAGCTCTCGTAGCTTTCCTAATCTGCTTTCAACCACAACGTTAGCCTGCCCTATCTGTCTGACCTTGACCTTCCATTACTGATCGTGCCTGACTGTTTCACTATCATCGTTTCTATGTGTCACAAAATGAAATGAAACTGAATTAAATGATGTTGATTATGATAATGAAGATGATGATGATGATGATGATGATGATGATGATGATGATGATGATATAGTTGATAGACAGCTGAGTATCTGGGCATTGACTTGTGTGTGTGTGTGTGTGTGTGTGTGTGTGTGTGTGTGTGTGTGTGTGTGTGTGTGTGTGTGTGTGTGTGTGTGTGTGTGTGTGTGTGTGTGTGTGTGTGTGTGTGTGTGTGGTTCTGTCATGTAAGGCAAGTTTATACAGAATGGCTAGTTGTGTTGTGATTCAGACCTTTAATAAATTACTTATTTACTTTATATATGTTTTCCTTTTTTGAAGGTAAGATACACACATACACATATCATTTACATGTAACCAAGATTATTCCAGTGGCAGGCTGATAAAACACCAGTATAAAATATAGACTAGATAAAACATACTCTAGGTAGGGCCTCAGGACCTGGCCAGCTCATGGGTTTATGTACAGGCTTAAGGCCTGTGCCTTGATCACCATACACGTGGCACCTGTGACGTTAGTGCATGTGGAATTCGTTCTGAGCGCGAACACGTCATCTTGAGACACTGAAACTGAAACTATAGATTTCCCATTGCTCCAGAGTAATTGCACTGTGTTTTTGAGAATAGACACTGTGGTACAGGTTAGCGACAGGCATGATAAATGCTTTTGAACTGATCTGAAACAAGTTAAATTACACTGATTTGTATCTGTCCCTGTCTCTGCCTGTCTGTATGTCTGTCTGTCCGTCTGATGGTGCATCTATCCGTTTATTTGTCTCTGTCTGCATTTCTGTCCACATATCTGTTTGCGTATCTGTATATTTGTGTATTTGTACTCTCTCTTTATATATATATATATATATATATATATATATATATATATATATATATGTGTGTGTGTGTGTGTGTGTGTGTATGTGTGTGTGTGTGTATAATATACATATATATATATATACATATTTGTGAGTGTTTTTGTGTGTGTATGTGTGTGTGTGTGTGCATGTGCGTGTCTGTGTCTATGTCTGTCTATAGGTGCCTGTGTTTATGAATCTTTATATATCTGTATCTCTGTCTGTCTGTCCCTCTTTCTCTCTTCCCATCTTTTAGTCTATTAGTTGTGTGTTTATGTGTGTGTGTGCATAGTGTGTCTGTAGGATTGATATGAACTGAGTGAAGTGTGGTTGAACAGGTCAGGTTATTTCCAGACCTCTCTTATTATCAACGTGCAGAAATATCTTCCCTGGCTCATGCAGCGGTAAGTGGTCACTATTATCGCGGATACTAATACTGCATTAGCAACAAGAAAAAGCACAACACAACAACAAGAAAAACACAACAACAACAAGAAAAACACCACAGAAACAATTCAAACACAATAACAACAACAACAAGAAAAACACAACAGGAACAAGAAAAACACAAAAGGAACAACAAAAACACATCAACAACAAGAAAAAACACACAGCAACAAGAAAAACACAACAACAAAAAGAAAAATACAACAGCAAAAAAAAAAGACCGTAACAGCAACAACTTAAACACAACAACAACAACAACAACAAAAACACAACAGGAACAAGAAAAACACAACAACAACAAGAAAAAACACAACAGCAACAAGAAAATCACAACAACAAGAAGAAAAATACAACAGCAACAAAAAAAACACAACAGCAACAACTTAAACACAACAACAACAACAACAAAACACAACAGAAACGAGAAAACACAACAGGAACAAGAAAAACACAACAACAAGAAAAACACAACAACAAGAAAAACACAACAGCAACAAGAAAAACACAACAGCAACAAAAAACCACTACACAAACAATTCAAACACACAACAACAACAACAACAACAACAACAACACCAAAAACACAACAGGAACAAGAAAAACATTACAGGAACAACAAAAACACAGCAACAATAACAAAAAAAACACAACAACAACAAGAAAATCACACAACAACAAGAAAAATACAAGAGCAACAAAAAAAAAAAACACAACAGCAACAATTTAAACCCAACAACAACAACAACAACAACAACAACAACAAAACAAAACAGAAACAATAAAAGCACAACAACAACAATAAAAAAAAAAACACAACAGCAACAACTTAAACCCAAACAACAACAACAACAACAACAAAACACAACAGAAACAATAAAAGCACAACAACAACAAGAAA
>JAPXFY010000029.1:15136473-15138973 GCA_030674185.1 Monoplex corrugatus
ACAGATGTCTTTATTACTGAATAGTAAACAGGTGTCTTTATCACTGAATAGTAAACAGTTGTCTTTTTCACTGAATTGTAAACATGTGTCTTTATTACTGAATTGTAAACAGGTGTCTTTATTACTGAATTGTAAACAGGTGTCTTTATCACTGAATAGTAAACAGTTGTCTTTATCACTGAATTGTAAACAGATGTCTTTATTACTTAATTGTAGACAGATGTCTTTACCACAGAATTGTAAACAGGTGTCTTTATCACAGAATTGTAAACAGATGTCTTTATCACTGAATTGTAAACAGATGTCTTTATCACAGAATTGTAAACAGATGTCTTTACCACAGAATTGTAAACAGGTGTCTTTACCACAGAATTGTAAACAGATGTCTTTATTACTGAATTGTAAACAGTTGTCTTTATCACTGAATAGTAAACAGTTGTCTTTATCACTGAATTGTAAACAGTTGTCTTTATCACTGAATTGTAAACATGTGTCTTTATCACAGAATTGTAAACAGTTGTCTTTATCACAGAATTGTAAACATGTGTCTTTATCACAGAATTGTAAACAGTTGTCTTTATCACTGAATAATAAACATGTGTCTTTATCACAGAATTGTAAACAGTTGTCTTTATCACTGAATAGTAAACAGATGTCTTTATCACTGAATAATAAACATGTGTCTTTATCACAGAATTGTAAACAGTTATCTTTATCACTGAATTGTAAACAGATGTCTTTATCACTGAATAATAAACATGTGTCTTTATCACTGAATTGTAAACATGTGTCTTTATTACAGAATTGTAAACAGGTGTCTTTATCACTGAATAGTAAACAGGTGTCTTTATCACAGAAGTGTAAAGAGTTGTCATTATCACTGAATTGTAAACATATGTCTTTATCACTGAATTGTAAACATGTGTCTTTATCACCGAATAGTAAACAGTTGTCTTTATCACTAAATTGTAAACAGGTGTCTTTATTACTGAATAGTAAACATGTGTCTTTACCACAGAATTGTAAACAGTTGTCTTTATCACTGAATTGTAAACATGTCTTTATCACAGAATTGTAAAGAGGTGTCTTTATCATTGAATTGTAAAGAGGTGTCTTTATCACTGAATTGTAAACAGGTGTCTTTATTACTGAATTGTAAACAGGTGTCTTTATCACTGAATAGTAAACAGTTTTCTTTTTCACTGAATTGTAAACAGGTGTCTTTATTACTGAATTGTAAACAGGTGTCTTTATCACTGAATTGTAAACAGGTGTCTTTATTACTGAATTGTAAACAGGTGTCTTTATCACTGAATAGTAAACAGTTGTCTTTTTCACTGAATTGTACACAGGTGTCTTTATTACTGAATTGTAAACAGGTGTCTTTATTACTGAATTGTAAACAGGTGTCTTTATTACTGAATTGTAAACAGGTGTCTTTATCACTGAATAGTAAACAGGTGTTCTTATTATCAGATTAATCAGTGTGTTCTATCTCTTTAATTAAGTTGTTAATATCTTAAATAATTTTAAAGTTCTCTTCTCCAACCTCATTTGGACTCATTCACATTACACATAATCAGATATTTTTTGGCGGAGCATAGAGTACTAGAGCAGTTAGGCAACCTGACCACATCCACTATGTTGTTGCACGATCCACCACTTTGGTGGGTGTGCATTCTGGGTGTTGGTGGGTGTGCATGCTGGGTGTTGGTGGGTGTGCATGTTGGGTGTAGGTTGGTGTGCATGCTGGGTGTTGGTGGGTGTGCATTCTGGGTGTTGGTGGATGTGCATGCTGGGTGTTGGTGGGTGTGCATTCTGGGTGTTGGTGGATGTACATGCTGGGTGTTGGTGGGTGTTCATTATGGGTGTTGGTGGGTGTGCATTCTGGGTGTTGGTGGGTGTGCATGCTAGGTGTTGGTGGTTGTACATGCTGGGTGTTTTCATGTTTCCATAAGCCACCACCGAACTCTGACAAGACTACCACAGTATACAACATGCATAATTGATAATAGGCATGCTTATGCACACATAAATATGTATGTATGTAAATCCGAAACACCAAAAATGATTTGATATCAACGGTACAGCAGGAGAAATTTGAGGCAAGGAAAAGAAAGAGACGACTGCACACCTCCTACTTCAACAACGTCGCTGATGTCTGTGGTCAGGGGATCCAGGAAGTCGCTCACAGATGTCTCAATTGTGTGACCTGGAGAAGACTCGTGATGTTGAGTGCGGCTCTTACCGCCGATTCTGGCGAAAGAGAGAGGTGGGGTGATACACACAGAGGGAATTTAGGCAGTGATAGGTCTAAATATACAGGTTTTTTTTATTATTTATGGGTGGATTGGAAGATAGGAAATATATATCCTCAATTTACCCAAAATGCATAAATATCCAGATGGGTCGAAGTCAAGATTTTCCGATGGAAAGTCCTACATAAGTCCATCTGACTACAACACCTGTTGTTTTAACTGATAGAAGACAAAACTTACTG
>JAPXFY010000029.1:15143973-15146473 GCA_030674185.1 Monoplex corrugatus
AATCTTACCAAATACCTGCACAAACAAACAAAAGTAACCCCATAATAAACATGGACAGATTGATATGGGTGAGGTGAATGGGCTGTTTGTTATATTGCGAGATAACAATGAGCCTGATACGTGAGGTCTGACTGGAACCATGACAGAATCAAAGAACTGACTGGAAGTTTGACAGAATCCAAGACTTGACAACAACCATAACAGAATCAAAAGTTTGACTGGTACCATGACAGAATCAAGGATTGGACTAGAACCATGACAGAATCAACGGTATGACTACAACCATGACATAATCAAAGGTCTGACTGGAACCATGACAGAATCCAAGATCTGACAAGAACCATGACATAATTAACGGTCTGACAAGAACCATGACATAATTAACGGTCTGACTGGAACCATGACATAATTAACCGTCTGACTGGAACCATGACATAATTAACGGTCTGACAAGAACCATGACATAATTAACGGTCTGACAAGAACCATGACATAATTAACGGTCTGACAAGAACCATGACATAATTAACGGTCTGACAAGAACCATGACATAATTAACGGTCTGACAAGAACCATGACATAATTAACGGTCTGACAAGAACCATGACATAATTAATGGTCTGACAAGAACCATGACATAATTAACGGTCTGACTGGAACCATGACATAATTAACCATCTGACTGGAACCATGACATAATTAACGGTCTGACAAGAACCATGACATAATTAACGGTCTGACAAGAACCATGACATAATTAACGGTATGACAAGAACCATGACATAATTAACGGTCTGACAAGAACCATGACATAATTAACGGTCTGACAAGAACCATGACATAATTAACGGTCTGATTACAACCATGACAGAATCAACGGTCTGACTACAACCATGACAGAATCAACGGTCTGATTACAACCATGACAGAATCAACGGTCTGATTACAACCATGACAGAATCAACGGTATGACTACAACCATGACAGAATCAACGGTCTGATTATAACCATGACAGAATCAACGGTATGACTACAACCATGACAGAATCAACGGTCTGATTACAACCATGACAGAATCAACGGTCTGATTACAACCATGACAGAATCAACGGTATGACTACAACCATGACAGAATCAACGGTCTGATTATAACCATGACAGAATCAACGGTATGATTATAACTATGACAGAATCAACGGTCTGATTACAACCATGACAGAATCAACGGTCTGATTACAACCATGACAGAATCAACGGTCTGATTACAACCATGACAGAATCAACGGTCTGATTACAACCATGACGGAATCAACGGTCTGATTACAACCATGACAGAATCAACGGTATGACCACACTCATGACAGAATCAACGGTATGACCACACTCATGACAGAATCAATGGTATGACTACACTCATGACAGAATCAACGGTATGACTAGAACCATGACAGAATCAACGATATGACCACACTCATGACAGAATCAACGGTATGACTACAACCATGACAATCAAAGGTCTGACAAGAACCATGACAATCAAAGGTCTGACAAGAACCATGACAATCAAAGGTCTGACAAGAACCATGACAATCAAAGGTCTTACTGGAAGATTGACAGAATCCAGGATCTGACTAGAACAAAGACAGAATCAACTAAACCAGCCAGCCCACTGTCATTTGGAATTCACTGCTACAAAAAAAAAAGTCCCTCACAACACGCACATCGTCAAACTTAGTTTAGACGCCACAATAATAATAATAATAATAATAATAATAGTGCATTTATAGAGCGCTTTCCGAAACCTCAAAGCGCTTTACATCAGTAAACCATACATATATAAACCAAATAACAGGCTACAATACAAACAAACTCATCAAAAACTATCCACAGGAAATCAACAACCACACAGACACACCAAATAATCTCTCTCCCTCTCACCCCCTCCCCGCCCACCCCTCTCCCCCCATTTTCAAACACACACACACAACACCCACACACACACAGCCACACATCACACACACACACACACACACACACACACACACACACACACACACACACACACACACACACACACACACACACACACACACACACACACTGGCATACACCCCATTGTGCACAATTTCATCCAGAATGTCAAGCAGGATCAACCCACTAGCCAAAATCAGGAAAAACACTGTTTAAAGAAGTAAGTTTTTAAACTTGTTTTGAAAGATGGTAGAGTTTTAGAGTGGCGGACGGACTGAGGCAACAAGTTCCATGTCTGAACAGCAAAAACTGCAAAGGCTCTACCACCGTGAGTTTCTCTGTTATATTTTGGCACATGAAACTTCTTGTCATCCACAGAAGAGCGGAGTGATCGAGAAGGTACGTAGACAGTCAAGAGTTCAGAGAGATAGTCAGGAGCAGTTCCAGAAATGATGTGATAACAAAGGCAGCAAATCTTGTATTTTATTCTTTGTTCAACCGGGAGCCAGTGCAGTGTCTGAAACAGGGG
>JAPXFY010000029.1:15156473-15158973 GCA_030674185.1 Monoplex corrugatus
CACGAGGTTTGTCATCTCCCCCAACCTTGCCATTTTGTTTGTAAAGAATGTAGCTGATTACTGGGTCCGAATGGGTCATGCAACGCATGGCCACCACCACCACCCTGCCCCTGTTTACTTGATTAAATGACTGTCAAGTGGCGTCGAGAGCTTGGGAGGTGATTGCCCGGTGATTGCGAGGCATCCGGTGCTTCAGGTCCCATCCGCACCTTCGTGGTGTTTCTTGTTAACTCGTTAACTAATCTTACACTCTCTCGTTAATTCTAACCAGTTGAAGGAATAACATAGTTAACGGTGGGTACAACTATATCTCTTAGTTGTATCTTCAAGAACAACTTAAAACTGAATTCAATTTACACAATGCCTCGCCAATGATCGCAGTTCGGTGTAGTGTCCCTCTAAACAAAACAACAGAACGATAACGAAAGAACATTCCCATTTCTTCTGCCACAACCACATTTGTGATCGTGAAACAAGACTTGATTGCTTTGTCTTGTTTTCTCTTGCTGTCCTCAATCACATTTTTCAGCGCTTGACAAAGCGCCGGCAGTTTCATTTGCAGGGCAAAAAACTGTGCACTAGGGACGCAACTCAGTTTCAGTGAATTCTCTCCCGTGCCAAGATGGATTCCTTGTCAGTGTCTAATCCGTTTTCCTCGTCTTTTTTTTTTTTAAACTGGGAGTGGACAGGGAAAAACCAGGGTGTTGGCAGCGTAGAACCGTTCTTCTTGTTCTACTTTTGTCTGCTGTCTACATGGTGTGCTCATCTCTCGCGATAAACGTAGCGGTTTTTTTTTTCTCAATTTGCTGCCGGTTTCCATGGTGTTTGGAGGTCAGAGGAGTTGTTGTCGGCCATGTCTCCTATCCCTACACATGGTAGAGGCGACATCGCTGCAGTATGTGTTCAGCTGTGCGATCCTCTTGATCACAGGGGTTATGTTGGTGATGCTGTCAGTTTGAACTTTGCAGTTCATATGGGCACTGAGCCGATTGTGGCTGGTGCAAATTCTCGTCAGGACCACTTGCTACTTTTTGAACAATTGTGATTAAACAAAATAGGGGGTGGATGAATCATTAAAATTTGAAGAGTTGAGAGAGAGAGAAAGACAGAGAGACAGACAGACATACAGACATACAGACAGACAGATACACAGAAAACGTGATGATGTCTGTGAAGAAAGAGAAGTAATATATGATCAAATGACAGGACAATTATTACAGACAACGAAAGCAGGACAAATACAAAGATATGACGACAGAAAAGAATGAACTGATAAAGACAAATCATGGGAGGGGGATGAGTTGTGTAAAAGATCCCAAAATATCAAACTGATAAACATGTTTACAACTATCCGGTATGATGTATCTTCTTTATCATCTCACTTCTCTTCTAACTTACCAGCCTTACTATGTGTCTGCACACACAACCTGGAGGAATCATTGCCATTTCTTGTTTTTATTGCCTATATGTTGCCGATTGATATCAATATTTTATCATTTGTTCTATATGATCTGTCAGAATTTGGCGATTTCACATGTGCTTTCCAGCAAATGCCTATCAATTAAACATCAGGAAGAGTGTTCTTGATTGTTATCTAGAACCGATACTGTTGTACGGTTGTGAGACGTGGACAGTCAACACGCAAAGTCAGAACAAAATTGAGGCAACTGAAATGTGTTTTCTAAGAAGAATGTTGAGAGTTTCCGTGAACACAAAGAAAACAAACGAGACAGTCTTGAATGAGACAGACACAGGCAGATCATTAATAAGGAAGATTAGGAAAAGACCAGCAACATTTATGGGACATTTCATAACGCAAGAGCCATTAGAGCACCTGGTCACAACAGGAAAGCTGCCGGGAAAGAGACCTCCAGGAAGACCCAGAGAGAAAACATTGGTAGGACTTGCAGGATGGCTGAGGACAGAGAGGGTGGGAGATGTACTTTCAGCGACAAGGGATAGATTCGTATGGAGGACCATGACCGCCAACGCCATGCAGCAGGGCACATGATGACATGACATTCCAGACACATTTGCAAGAGATGACGCGGGAGACTTCAAAAACACACATGCCTATGTTGAAAGAAAAGACAAACAAAACCTGGGTTCTTTAACAAGTCTTCTCCTGACATAAAAAGAATTACTGGTGTAAAAAAACTAACACTGAACAATCATATTACTGTCTTGCGTGGTTTCACAACGAGCATGAAACTGTTTCAACAAGAGGTCCTTGAGAAAGACAGTAAAGGGGAATCGTTTCTCACATGATTCGACAGCAAATATTAAACTGACCTGACATGATAGAGCTGGCACACAGAGACAGGCAGTATATGGGCAAATTGGTATGTCAAGGGGAATTGTTATCATTATTGTCATTTTTGTTTAAAGCCCAGCCGACTACGTAGAACCATATCAGGAAAAGTAAATTAAGTACGCATCGATATCTTAGAGCAACAAAGCTCTATCTCGACGGCTGCCATTTTGAAAAGTTCAGAGCTAC
>JAPXFY010000029.1:15173973-15179426 GCA_030674185.1 Monoplex corrugatus
TATGAGTGGTAATGTTTATCAGGGTTTGCCATGTATTGTCGCATTTTATGATTAGTTATTGGCATTGTGTACTATTGGTATGGTGGTTCCTTCATTACTCATCACCTGTCTCATTGGTTGATGTGTTTTCGAAAGGATGAAGGTTTCTGAATATGCCTAACAACAAAAATAGGTAACTTCAGTATGGTTTGACTCTCTTTTTATATGGTCTGTATAGGCCTCTCTCTGTCTGTCTGTGTCTGTCTCTGTTTATCTCTCTGTGTCTCTGTCTCTGTCTTTCTGTCTCTGTCTCTCTCTGTGTCTCTCTGTGTCTCTCTCTCTGTCTCTCTCTGTCTGTGTCTGTGTCTGTCTCTGTCTCTCTCTCTCTCTTTCTTCTCCCTTCTCTCACCCTCATTTCTCTCTACCTGTGTATGTCTCTCTGTGTCTCTGTCTATGTATGTCTCTTTCTCCGTCTATGTCTCTGTATGTCTCTGTCTCTGTCTGTCTGTCTGTCTCTCTTTCCCTCTTTCTCTCCCTCTGTCTCTCTCTCTGTCTGTTTTTCTCTGTCTGTCTGTCTGTCTCTCTTTCTCTCTGTCTGTCTGTCTATCTGTCTGTCTGTCTGTCTGTCTCTTTCTCTGTCTCTGTCTCTGCCTCTGTCTCTGTCTCTGTCTCTGTCTCCCTCTCTCTCCATTTCTCTCGTCCCCTTCCCTCTTTCCCTCATTTTTAGCTCCTTCCTCTACCAGTATCCAGTGCTGACATTCTTCCTTCGGTTCCAGTTTCTATACAATTGTAATGACAACAGAATCTCGAACGAATCAGAAAAACACCAAAACAGAAGTGGAACTCGTATTTGATATAACAAAACAAGACAGGCGCTTTGACTATGATGGCAATGCAGTTGATAATCCTCATGCTGTGGCGCTCCATTCTTCATTTAGACTACGTGAGTGGGCTGTACTCTATATTCACTTAATTCACTTTCATAATATATCCTGGTGTCAACCAGACCCAACCTCATCGACATCATCATCATTGTACTGAAAATGGGACGAAAAAACAAAACAAAAACAAAAACAGATGAGCGCAAGGGTAACCTCCGTTAGTGCGATGATCCTAAAAAAAAGATTTGAATTCACAAATTTCCAGTCGTTAGTCCGTTGCGCTAACCACTGCAGCCATTCATTACTCACTTGGATGGAAAGAGAACTTAAAGGTCGAACCATATCCAATTAAAAAAGTAGGAGGTACAGTTGGGAATAAGCCCTTAACTGAACAGGAAACTGAGGTCAAGTTTTGGGTAACTGATGACAAAGTCGACAGCTGGTTTTCCATATTATCCGGCCCAGGCATACTCCCCGGAGATGACAATCGACGCTCCCAAACCAACAAGTAGGGCACATTATCCATGGTCGAACCAGACCAAAAACGACCTACTATGTGAGATCACGAAGTCAAACCACGTCCAATCAAGTGTGACTCAGCCCCGTCTTAATAATAATTTTGAGTAAATGCGGGCCGGATTTTTGTTTTGTTTTGTTTTGTTTTGTTTTGTTTTGTTTTGTTTTTTCTTTTCTTTTCTTTTCTTTTTATATATATATAACGGTGGACTCGGCATTTGATATATTGAGTTCAATCCCTGCCAGCAACGTTAAAAACTGGCTTGTTTGCTGCCCATCTTCATGTTCACATCTGTCTGTTGGTGTCAGCTTAGTGTTCCAAAGGCCTCCCCCTCAACCCTCCTCCCTTCCCTCTTTCCGTTCCTCAGTTCAAGACCTTGCCAGCACATGGGGTTTTGCGCAGGTTCAAGGAATCTGCCCGGTAACTGCTGGCAGAGCATAGTCAGAACAAGATTGAGGCAGCCGAGGTGTGGTTTCTAAGAAGAATGTTGAGAGTTCCATGGACAGCAAAGAAAACAAACGAGACAGCCCTGATGGAGGCAGACACAAGAAGATCGTTCATAAGGAAGAGTAGGAAAAGACAAGCGACATTTATAGGCCATTTTATGAGGAAAGGGGAATTAGAGAACATGGTCACAACAGGTAAGCTGGAGGGAAAGAGAGCACCGGGTAGACCCAGGGAGAAAATATTGGACTGACTTGCGGAGTGGCTGAGGACAAAGAGGGTGGAAGATATGCTTGCGGCAACAAGGTTTAGATGCATATGGAGGGCCATGATCGCCAATGCCATGTGGCAGTGCACTTGATGATGATGATAAATTGCTGGCAGATTTGGGTGGAGCTCGTGTGGAATTTTGCGAGTGCGATGAATCCCTCTTGAAGAAAATCCGAAACCCCGTTGAGTAAATCTCGCCTATACGGACTCTTTAATGCCCAGTCCTTGCAAACCTCTATAAAGTTCAAACAAGTGTGACTGCCCACCTTCAAGCAAACAGGAACCAGAAAAAAAAAACACTAAAAAAAGAATAAGAACGCGTATCTAATACAATGTTGTCTTGTCTTGTTGTAATAGATACGCGTTTTTATTCTTTTTTCGTGGTTATTTTTGTTTCTTTTTTTGTTTTTTTGTTTTTTTACTGGTTCCTCTCTCACCATCACCATCACCATCACTATGTGCCCTGCCGCGTGGCGTTGGCGATCATGGCCTTCCATACGAATCTATCTCCTGTTGCTGCAAGTACATTTCCCACCCTCTCCGTCTTCATCCACTCTGCATGTCCGTTATTTCTCTACCAACTTGAAAAGCTTGGGCTCCGTAGTTTCACGCTTCGTTCCTTTCAAATTCGCGCACATCTTTTAAGTTCTGTTTGGAAAGTCTATACTAATCGTCACTTCCGTTAATGGCGTCGTCTAGACAGAAGGGACATAACTGTGGCGACTTGTGTTGGTTGTTGCTTTGCATTAGTCACCAGTAGATCGCAGTGCGTGGGCCGGTGGCCATGGTGTTCCATAAAATTCGCTGTTGTGTGAATGGAAGGATACTATATGAAACACCATGACGAGAATGTAGTATATACATACGTAATACATACATATACAATATATGTATACATGTATGTATATATGTATATATTATATATACATATATATATATATATATATATATATATATAAATACAAATATAAATATATATACATGTATATGTATACATATTTATATATATATATATATATATATATATGCACGTACACACACCCACGCACACACACACACACACACACACACACACACACACACACACACACACACACACACACACACACACACATACACACACACAGGACATCATCATCATCATTATCAGGTGCCCTGCCGTATGGCGTTGGCGATCATGGACTTCCATCTGTCTCTATCTCTCATTGCCTCTAGCACCCCCCCCCCACCCTCCTCGTCCCCAGCCACTCTGCAAGTCCGCCCAGCATTTTCTCCCTGGGTCTACCCGGTGCTCTCTTTCCCTCCAGCTTTCCCGTTGTGACCAGGTGCTCCAAATCCCCCCTCCTCATAAAATGACTTATAAATGTTCCCTGTCTTTTCCTAATCTTCCTTATGAGTGATCTACTTGTGTCTGCCTCCATCAAGACTGTCTCGTTTGTTTTCTTTGCTGTCCATGGAACTCTCAACATTCTTCTTAGAAACCACATCTCGGTGTCTCAATCTTGTTCTGGCTTTGTTTGTTGACTGTCCACGCCTCGCATCCGTACAACAGTATTGGTTCTATATAACATTCAAGAACTCTCTTCCTGATGTTAATTGATAGGCATTTGTTGGTAAGAATGCTTGTCATCTTCTTGAATGCTGTTTTGGCTTGGACGATTCTGCCGGCCTTTTCTAATGTGCATCTGCCGTCTGATGAAATGATCGTTCGCAGCTATTCAAACTTATCAACCTTTCTCAAGGTTGTGCCGTTTGCTGTTATTTTGCATGAGGGGATTTCATGTTTTTTACTGATCACCATGACTTCAGTCTTCCTGCTGTTTAGTTCCAGCCCCTTACCTTTGCTTTCTATTTCAGGTAAATTCACAAGGTTTTGTACCTGCTGTTTTGTTCCAGCCCCTTACCTTTGCTTTCTATTTCAGGTATATTCACAAGGTTTTGTAGGTCGCTTTCACTTTCTGCAATTAACACGGTGTCATATGCGTATCGAATGTTGTTTATCATTTTCCCTCCAACGTTTAATCCAGGGTCTTCTTCTAGGTTTATCATGATGTTTTCGCTGTAAACTGAAAACAGATCTGATGACAAAAAGGAAACCCTGTCTGACTCCTCTTTTGATATTTTGGAAAGAGCTTACATTGTTTTCTATTCTCATCGCAGCTGTTTGTTCCCAGTACACACAGGACAGAGGAACCTAAATGTAGAAGTTTGTAGGATTCTCTAGTTAACGAGCCTTTTTTATATTTAGATTGTAAGGTTGGCCTACCACAGGCCAGTTTTAATCATAATTATCCCGATATTGTAGTTTCTGTTTCAGTTTCAGTTCAGTTTCTCAAGACGACGTCTCTGTGCTCGGAACGGATTCCATATGCACTAACGTCACATGTGCCATGCGTATGTAGGCCAAAAGTACTACTAATGCTGTAGATTATAAGGAATATACAAGCGTCATTGCTAATTGTTTTACTTTGTGGGTGGAAGTTTCCTAAGTTTAATAGGTAATATTTGAATTTTCGGCTGTATCTCTTTTCAATATATGTTTATTTGAAAAGTCTATAAAGAAAAGATATCATCAAACTGGGACGATTTTAGACCATCCCAAACACAGTCTCTGTCCTCCATGACGTGGCATATATTAATTAGCTAGTTAGTTGATTAATTAATGCTTTCTCTCCCGCCCTCACACTCTCTCTCTCTTTCTCTTTCTTTCTTTCTTTCTCTGTCTCTCTATCTCTCTATTTATCTATATATCTATCCCTGTCTGTCTGTCTGTCTCTCTCTCTCTTTCTCCCCCCCCCCTCTCTCTCTCCTCTCTGTCTCGGTCTATATATATATGTGTGTGTGTTTATACATATATTCCTCTCTCTCTCTCCCTCCCTCTCTCTCTCTCTCTCTCTTTGTCTGTCTGTCTGTTTATCTGTCTGTCTGTCGGTCTGTCGGTCTCTTCTCCTTGTTTGTTTTGATTTGTTTCTTGTCCCTCTTCCACCTTTTCCACTTCTCTGTTTCTCTTAATCTTAAACGAGGAGTCGACTGAAAGCGTACTTTGAAATTAAACTTCACCCAGTTAAATACAACTTCTCGACCGGAGAGAAAATGTAACTTTCACAACAGTTAAGATTCGTTTTGAGAAAAAAGAAGATGAGACAGCTGAAGAGCATCTATAAGTCATGACCTGGATGTGTCCTAGCCTCCTAAGAGTGTACGGAGCTTTGGTCTGAAATACTTGCTTGAAATGGGCTTCTCCTCTGAGGACGATTTTCTGTCCAGTTCTCTTCAGAGTTTATTGTTACCACTGAAGTTACCGAAGAACTCTCTTCCTGATGTTAGTTGATAGGTATTTGTTGGTAAGAATGCTTCCTGAT
>JAPXFY010000029.1:15179526-15182026 GCA_030674185.1 Monoplex corrugatus
GGACATCTTTCGGCTTGAGAAAAATGGATTTATGGTGAGTCTGAAGTTAAAGTAACAAACTCATATAAATATCCAGGTATTATTTTTACAACAAAACTGAGTCTCCAAAGCGCATGGGTGGAAAGCAGCAAAAAAAGGGAAAAGAGGAACGATGGAAATTTTAAGATCTTTAAGAAAATTGAACTGCACTGACTTCTCGATTTTTTGGAAACTTTTCGACTCACAAATTGAACTAATCTTAACGTATGGCTCAGAAATATGGGGTTTTTCGAGCAATCATAAAATGGAAAAGGTACATACATTTGCCATCAAACGCTTCCTTTCGGTACCATTGCATTCATCTAATAAAATGTTATATGGAGAAACTGGCCGTTATCCTTTGTTTTTGAAAACTCAAATGAAGTGTATTAAATACTGGCTGAAATTAACCCAGCTCCCAATGTCAAGATTGTGCAAGCAGGCATATGAGATGTTAGTGAATCAGTTAGACTCGGGTAAACAAAACTGTGCATATTTTGTTAAGAAAATGTTAACCACACATGGATTTGGTATTGTGTGGATGTGCCAGGAGTTGGTTATGAACAAGGATTTATTTCAGAATTTAGGGATAGACTAGTTGATTCGTACAAACAAAACTGGCACGCTCAAATGGAAGAATCTGAGAAATATGATTGGTTCCTTTCCTTTAAAAGTATATTTCAAACCGAAAAATATATAAAGGCTGTAACAAATAAATGGCACAGAAGCAATGTTGCTCGTTTTAGACTAAGAGCCCTAGGGCTAAATGCAACAACAAGATGGTTTTACTCAAATTCATCGGCACACTCTATTTGTCCCATGTTTAATGTAGAGGCAGAAGATGAAATGCATTTTTTGTTTCTTTGCAAGTCGTATGAAAGTATACGAAAAAATGCATAATCTTTGATGAGGACATTTCGAGTCAAAGGGTCATTACCAGAATACTCATGACTGAAGATGAAAACTATCAAAAATCCCTCGCGAAATGTATCGCCCTTGCTTGGGAAAGTCGGAGAAAAAAAACAACACAGTGATAAATTAATGTAAGTTTATCTCCAGTGAAGATATCACTTTATACTGTTCTTATGTTTATTTGCCGGATTTAGGTCTTCCTCTTACTTATATGACTAATTACGTCGGGTGGTCAACTGTTTCTTCGACTTTTTGTTCAACTTTTTAAATTAATGTACGTTTATCTCCAGTGAAGATGTTACTTTATATTGGTTTTTTTTTTGTTTTTTGTTTTCCGGATTTAGGTCTTCCTCTTACTTATATGACTAATTATGTCGGGTAGTTAACTGTTTCTTTAACTTTTTGTTCAACTTTTTAAATTAATCTAAGTTTATCTCCAGTGAAGATATCACTTTATACTTGTTCTTAATTTATTTGGCGGATTTGGGTCTTCCTCTTACTTATATGACTAATTACGTTGGGTAGTCAACAGTTTCTTCAACTTTTTTTTCAACATTTTGTTCAACTTTTTCCGTTCAATATTTTCTTTATCTTTAGGGAAAAAATTCAAATGGATGTAATGTCAGCCATGACTATATTTATAAATCTTTGTTTCGTGAAAACGTCGCCGAAAAATTTAATGACTTTGTTTTATGCTCCTTGCCACAAGGACAAAAATGTCAATGGCAATAAACCATTTTCAGTTTCAGTTTCAGTTTCAGTTTCAGTTTCAGTTTCAGTTTCAGTTTCAGTTTCTCTCTCTCTCTCTCTCTCTCTCTCTCTCTCTCTCTCTCCTCTCCTCTCTCCTCTCTCTCTCTCTCTCTCTCTCTCTCTGTTGATTTATAACCTATACTGCACATAGCTCACTTAGTGTTGGATACACAGTCACCTGTGAGAATACCATGAACACTATTCTGATGTTTCTCCCCTGGGCATGCCGGGGGCTCTTTCAGTATAGATAGTATCCCCACCTTCAGGACATTTTGTGCTAGAAATGTCCTCTGTATTCTTGCTCTCTTTGTTTCTGCCTTCTTCTTTTGCTTTCTGCCATTTCTTCCAACCATTTTCTGCCTTGCTGGCCCATTCACCTGTATGTGTTCGATGAAGTCTTAGGTACTTTCTCTTAGTACGTGTATTAAGTGCATTCTGGTTCTAGGGAGATATGCGGATGGAAGTTTAGGTAATTTAGACCCGTTTTTATGTATGCTTAGGTGCCCTTAGTTATCTTTAAATTTGTGTTCAGGTATGTTTTTAAATCCCCTGTGCGATAAATAGGACGGAAAATGGTCAACGCCAGGGGCATTTCCTTAGATCATGTGCGCAAATGCATTAGTATGTGTACTTAATTTTCTTTTCCTTTTTTCCATTGAAATATTGTGTATGTTTTGAAGCAGTTATAGCCCTAACATGGCTCTACACAGCCGGTTGGGCTTTAAACAAAAATAACAATAACACTTCTGATGTTAAATTGAACTTACTGACTAGCTCCGTTCCAGAATTCTTAAACAAATGGTTCTAGATGTGTACTGTG
>JAPXFY010000029.1:15189526-15194526 GCA_030674185.1 Monoplex corrugatus
ACAAACACACAAAAACACAACAACAGAAAACACAACGCACAAGAAAACACAACAGCAAAAAAAAAACCACAACAATTCAAACACAACAACAACAGCAACAACAAGAAACCAACAGGAATAGAAAAACATTCAGGGAACAACAAGAAAACAGCAACAATAACAAAAACACAAAAACAACAAGAAATCACAAACACGAAAACAGACAACAAAACAAAACCACAAACACAACTTAAACAACAACACAACAAAACAAACACAACCAACACAACAAGCAAACAAAAACCAACAACAAAAACAACACAACAAGAAAACAAAACAAAGAAAACAACACAACAGAAAAACCAACAACAAAAAACACAACAAACAAAAACACAACACAACAAAACAACAACAACAAAAAACACAACAGAAACAAAAAACACAACAACAACAAAAAACACAACAAACAAAACACAACAAACAAAAAACACCACAAAGCAAACAACAAAAACACAAGCAACAAAAAACACAACAAAAACACACAAAAACACAACAGCAACAAGAACAAAAAAACAACAAACAACAAACAACAACACAAAAGAAAAACACAACAACAACAAAAAACACAACAACAACAAAAAACACAACAACAACAAGAAAAACAACAAAGCAACAAGAAAAAACACAACACAACAAGAAAACAACAACAACAAAAAAAACAACAACAACAAAAAAACACAACAACAACAAAAAAACACAACAAAACAAGAAAAACACAACAAACAAAGAAACAACAGAAACAACAACAAAAAAACACAAACAACAAGAAAAAAACAACAAACAACAAAAAAACAAAAACAACAAAACAAACAAACAAAAAAACACACAAACAAAAACAAACAACACAAGAAAACAACAAAACACAAAACACAACAACAACAAGAAAAAAACAACAAAACAAACACAAGAAAACAACAACAACAAAAAAAAACACAACAACAACAAAAACAACAACAACACAACAACAAAAAACAAACAACAACAAAAAAACACAACAACAACAAAAAAAACACAACAACAACAAGAAAACACAACAACAACAAAAAACACAAAAACAACAAAAAAACACAACAAAACAAGAAAACCAACAAACAACAAAAAAAACACAACAACAACAAGAAAAACACAACAACAACAAAAAAACACAACAACAACAAGAAAACACACAACAACAACAAAAAAACACAACAACAACAAAAACAACACAACAACAAAACAAAAAAAGAAAAACACAACAAACACAACACAAGAAAAACACAACAACAACAAGAAAACACAACACAACAGAAAAACACAACAAAAAGAAAACACAACAACAACAAGAAAACACAAAACAACAAAAACAAAAAACAACAAAACAAAAAAACAAACAACAACAACAACAAAGAAAAACACAACAAACAAGAAAAACACAACAACAACAAGAAAACACAACAACAAAAAAAAAAACAACAACAAGAAAAACACAACAACAACAACAACAAAAACACAACAGAAACAAGAAAACAACAACAAGAAAACACAACAACAACAAGAAAACACAACAACAAACAAAAAACAAAAACAACAACAACAAGAAAAACACAACAACAACAAGGAAAACAAAACAACAAAAAAACACAACAACAACAAGAAAAACACAACAACACACAAGAAAACACAACAACAACAAGGAAAACACAACAACAAAAGAAAAACACAACAGACAAGAAAAACACAACAGCAACAAGAAAACAAACAACAACAAGAAAAACACAACAGAAACAAGAAAAAACAACAACAACAAGAAAAACACAACAACAACAAGAAAAACACAACAACAACAAGAAAACACAACAACAACAAGAAAAACACAACAACAACAAGAAAAAAACAACAACAACAAGGAAAACACAACAACAACAAGAAAAAAACAACAACAACAAGAAAAACACAACAACAACAAGGAAAACATAACAACAACAAGGAAAACACAACAACAACAAGAAAAAAACAACAACAACACGGAAAACACAACAACAACAAGGAAAACACAACAACAACAAGAAAAAAACAACAACAACAAGGAAAACACAACAACAACAAGAAAAAAACAACAACAACAAGGAAAACACAACAACAACAAGAAAAAAACAACAACAACAAGGAAAACACAACAACAACAAGGAAAACACAACAACAACAAGAAAAAAACAACAACAACAAGGAAAACACAACAACAACAAGAAAAAAACAACAACAACAAGAAAAACACAACAACAACAAGGAAAACACAACAGAAACAAGAAAAAAAACAACAACAACAAGGAAAACACAACAACAAAAATAAAAAAACAACAACAAGGAAAACACAACAGAAACAAGGAAAACACAACAACAACAAGAAAAAAACAACAACAACAAGGAAAACACAACAGAAACAAGAAAAACACAACAACAACAAGAAAAAAACAACAACAATAAGGAAAACACAACAGAAACAAGAAAAACACAACAACAACAAGAAAAAAACAACAACAACAAGAAAAACACAACAACAAGAAAGGAAAACACAACAGCTACAAGGAAAACACAACACCAACAAGAAAAACACAACAACAACAAGGAAAACACAACACCAACAAGAAAAACACAACAACAACAAGGAAAACACAACAACAACAAGAAAAACACAACAACAACAAGAAAAACACAACAACAAGAAAAACACAACAGCAACAAGGAAAACACAAAAACAACAACAAGAAAAACACAACAACAAGGAAAACACAACAACAACAACAAGAAAAACACAACAACAACAAGGAAAACACAACAACAAGAAGAAAAACACAACAACAACAAAAAAACACAACAACAACAAGAAAAACACAACAACAAGAAAAACACAACAGCAACAAGAAAAACACAACAACAACAAGAAAAACCCAAGAACAACAACAAAACACAACAACAACAACAAAACACAACAGAAACAAGAAAAACACAACAACAACAACAACAAGAAAAACACAACAACAACAAGAAAAACCCAAGAACAACAACAAAACGCAACAACAACAACAAAACACAACAACAACAAGAAAAACACAACAACAACAACAACAACAACAACAAAACACAACAACAACAACAAAAAACAACAACAACAAGAAAAGCACAACAACAACAAGAAAAGCACAACAACAACAAGAAAAGCACAACAACAACAACAAAACACAACAGCAACAAGGAAAACACAACAGAAACAAGAAAAAAACACAACAACAACAAAAAACAACAGCAACAAGAAAAACACAACAACAACAACAAAACACAACAGAAACAACAAAACACAACAGAAACAACAAAACACAACAGCAACAAGGAAAACACAACAACAACAACAAAACACAACAACAACATCAAAACACAACAGAAACAACAAAACACAACAGAAACAACAAAACACAACAGCAACAAGGAAAACACAACAACAACAAGAAAAACACAACAGAAACAAGAAAACACAACAACAACAACAAAACACAACAACAACAACAAAACACAACAGAAACAAGAAAAACACAACAGAAACAAGAAAAATACAACAACAACAACAACAACAAGAAAAACACAACAACAACAAGAAAAACACAACAACAACAACAACAAAAAAACACAACAGAAACAAGAAAAACACAACAACAACAAGGAAAACACAACAGAAACAAGAAAACACAACAACAACAACAAAACACAACAACAACAACAAAACACAACAGAAACAAGAAAAACACAACAGAAACAAGAAAAACACAACAACAACAACAACAACAAGAAAAACACAACAACGACAAGTAAAACACAACAACAACAACAAAACACAACAACAACAAGAAAAACACAACAACAACAAGAAAAACACAACAACAACAACAAGAAAAACACAACAACAAGGAAAACACAACAACAACAAGAAAACACAACAGAAACAAGGAACACACAACAACAACAACAAAACACAACAACAACAAGAATAACACAACAACAACAAGAAAACACAACAGAAACAAGAAAAACACAACAACAAGGAAAACACAACAACAAGGAAAACACAACAACAACAAGAAAAACACAACAACAACAAGAAAAACATAACAGGAACAAGAAAAACACAACAACAACAACAAAACATAACAGAAACAAGAAAAGCACAACAACAACAAGAAAAACACAACAATAAGGAAAACACAACAGCAACAAGGAAAACACAACAACAACAAGAAAACACAACAGCAGCAACAACATTCATTGCTTATTCAGGTATTGATAATGCATCAACATCATGAAAACACAGTACAACAGCAACAAGAAAAGCAAAACAAACAAATAAACTTCTTCTTCTTTCTTTTTTTTTTTTTTTCTTTCATCTGCCGCTGGTGCCCTTCGGCGTCGCGGGGAGACACAGACGTCTGTCTGCAGCAAGGCGGGAGGCTTGATAGAGTGACAGGTCATGGGCTCGCAGGGTGTCAGCCACGGAGTCGCTCCATCGTCTCCGTGGTCTACCTCTGGCTTTCCAGCCAGTGTATCTGGTGGTGTATGCCCGTAGGGCCGGTTGGTCGGGCGGCATTCTGGTGAGGTGACCAAACCACCTGATCCTTTGTTGTTCGACATGGTGGAGAATTGGTGTTAGTCCGACCATGTTTCTGATCACCTCATTCTTGATCTTGTCGCGTCTGGTCTTGTTGACAGCTTTTCTCAGGCAGCGCATTTCACATGTGACCAATTTTCTCTCTAAGGCTTTTGTTAGGGCCCATGTCTGACACTGGTATGTGAGTGTTGGAACGAAGATGGAGTTGATGAGTTTTGCCTTGGTGCTCACTGGGATGCTGGGATATTTCAGAAGGGGGGCGAGTTGGTAACTGACTGCGTTCGCTTTCTGGCATCTTGTTTCTATCTCTCTGTCCAATTTTCCATCT
>JAPXFY010000029.1:15199526-15202026 GCA_030674185.1 Monoplex corrugatus
ATACAGTGCTGTTTGCTCAATTGATTAGAGACAATATTCGTGGTTTGTTTTTTGTTTCCAAAGATGGGTTCTTCCGACGAAGAAGACCTCCTGATTTTGTTCTTGCTCAGGAGGAGGAAGCGAAAGAGACAAAGCGTATGGTGCCGAGAACATTTCTTCCTTACAGAATCATGAGAATTCCACCGTACGTTCCATCATCTCCTTAACTTTGGGTTCGTTCAGAATCTTTGCCAAGTCTTCCCAAACTTGTGTGTGTGTGTGTGTGTGTGTGTGTGTGTGTGTGTTTATCTCTTTGTCCTTGTTTAGTCTGGCGCACGCGAATTTCAGAAGAGGGCCCTTGCCCGGACCAACCCAATGAATTTTCTTTGTAGTAATCCATCCTGCATGTGAGGAGATTTGAAATGGCCAATGGTAACCAGGAATTTCAACTTCACGCATCGAAAAAAGTGGATAGTCCCACTTCCACGCTCACGCGTGAACCGTGAACTGTGAACCATCAAGCGTGAAGCGTGAGTGGAGTTGCATGGCCCCGCGCAAGAGAGACATCCTCTGTTCATTTTTATATTCACGCGTGAGGCGTGAAGCGTGAGGTGTGAGACGTGAGGCATGAGTTCCTATGGCCCGGCAGCCTAATATACCAAAACAAAACAGGCTCAAATGTTTGGCCATTTGGACTTTGTTACGCTTGTTCAAAAGACAAGAAAGAAACTACGCGATAGTATACAACACCGCCTTTGGGGATGTCAATAATGTACAGTTAGTTTGGAATGAATTTGAAACATTTGTACGGACAAATCATCACAGGTGTTGACGAATTTAAATCTGTCAAAACAAATGCTTATCTTGGGATTCGATAAAACTTTTAAAAGTGATAAAATTGTTTATTTCGTTTTGCATTTCGCAAAATATTTCATTTGTCAATGTAAATGTGAACAATTGATTCCTAAACGTGCACAACTTTTAGAGGGAAAAAGAATGGAGATATGACATTGAACTAAATAATCAAATGTTGAGAATGACAGCATACAAGTACGAAATGGATTGGACGTACTTCCGCCCAATTATTACTTTTAAAGATGACTGAATTTTTCATGTATTACGCACAGTTTACCCCGTGGGGATGCAGGGGGCTCTTCGAATATAAATGGTCTCCCCATCTTCTGGAAATTCTGTGCTAGAAATTTCCTCTTCTGTCACTTTCTCTGTTTCTGTTTTCCTCCTTTGCTTTCTGTCATTTCTTCCTATCATTTATCATTTTCTGCCTTCCTAGGCCATTCACCTGTACGTGTTCGATAATGTCTTACGTACTTTCTCTTAGGATTGATGATTTGGTACATTTTTTTTACTGTTGAAGTATTGTGCATGCCTTGAAATGGTTTTAGCCTTGATATGGGTCTACGTAGTCGGCTAGGCTTTAAACAAAAATAACAACAGTAACGATAACTGTGTTTATTAATCCCACACCGTGCTGTGTGTCTGTGTGTGTGACCAGGGGGGGGCGGATACTACGGGAGTGGGCGGGACTGAGACCTGGCCGTTCTGCCGTCAGACTGGAGACAGACAGCTGTACTGTCATGGGCAGACGTGTGCCCGTGAGTGTCAATACAATACAATACAATATAATACAATACAATACAATACAATGCAATGCAATGCAATGTAATACAATACAATACAATACAGTACAATACAATACAATACAGATCAGTACACTGCAGTAAAATATAACACAGTACAGTACACTGCAATAAAACACAATATAAAACAGTACAATAAAGAATACGATACAATGCAATACGGTGCAGTAAAATGCAATACAATACAACACAATACAACAAAATACAATACAATAAATAAAGGGATATATTGTGCATGGCTGTTGTGCTGTGTGTGTGTGTGTGTGTGTGTGTGTGTGTGTGTGTGTGTGTGTGTGTGTTATGTGTCTCTGTGTGTGTGTGTGCATGTGTGTGTGTTTGTGTGTGTGTGTGTGTGTGTGTGTGTGTGTGTGTGTGTGTGTGTGTGTGTGTGTGTGTATGTGTGTGTTGTCAGTAATGGTTTGTGTTGATGGAGATATTGTGCATGGCTGTTACTGTACTCTGTGTGTGTGTGTGTGCGCGTGCAGGCGCATGTGTGTGTATGTATGTATGTGTGTGTGTATGTATGTGTGTGTGTGTGTATGTATGTGTGTGTGTATGTGTGTGTGTGTGAGTGTATGTATGTGTGTGTGTGTGTGTGTGTGTGTGTATGTGTGTGTGTGTGTGTGTGTGTGTGTTGTGTGTGTTTATCGTCAGTAATGGTTTGTGTTGATCGTCAGTAATGGTTTGTGTTGATGGACATATTATGCATGGTTATCACCTACTGTGCTCTGTGTGTCGCCAGGTGGTTCACAATTATGGTCATGGAGGATCGGGAGTGACCTTACACTGGGGCTGCGCTGCCCAGGCAACTGAGTTTGTCCGTGACGCTCTTCTCCGCACACCCACACACAGCAAACTGTAGT
>JAPXFY010000029.1:15207026-15209526 GCA_030674185.1 Monoplex corrugatus
AACAGTTGTCTTTATCACTGAATTGTAAACAGGTGTCTTTATCACTGAATTGTAAACAGGTGTCTTTATTACTGAATTGTAAACAGGTGTCATTATCACTGAATTGTAAACAGTTGTCTTTATCACTGAATTGTAAACAGGTGTCTTTATTACTGAATTGTAAACAGTTGTCTTTATCACTGAATTGTAAACAGGTGTCTTTATCACTGAATAGTAAACATGTGTCTTTATCACTGAATTGTAAACAGGTGTCTTTTTCACTGAATTGTAAACAGGTGTCTTTATTACTGAATTGTAAACAGGTGTCTTTATCACTGAATTGTAAACACGTGTCTTTATCACTGAATTGTAAACAAGTGTCTTTATAACTGAATTGTAAACATGTGTTCTTATTATCATGATTGAGAAGATTGTTGGCAGACAGGTGAGAGTTCAGGTAAGAGGCAGTAGTAGTCAAGTAGTAGTCAAGTATTATTATTATTATTTTGTACATGCTGGGTGTTGGTGGTTGTACATGTTCGGTGTTGGTGGTTGTACATGCTGGGTGTTGGTGGTTGTACATGCTGGGTGTTGGTGGTTGTACATGCTGGGTGTTGGTGGTTGTACATGCTCGGTGTTGGTGGTTGTACATGCTGGGTGTTGGTGGCTGTATATGTTGGGTGTTCGTGGTTGTACATGCTGGGTGTTGGTGGTTGTACATGCTGGGTATTGGTGGTTGTACATGCTGGGTGTTGGTGGTTGTACATGTTCGGTGTTGGTGGTTGTACATGCTGGATGTTGG
Organism: Monoplex corrugatus; assembly: GCA_030674185.1. Classification (NCBI taxonomy): domain Eukaryota; kingdom Metazoa; phylum Mollusca; class Gastropoda; order Littorinimorpha; family Ranellidae; genus Monoplex; species Monoplex corrugatus. The sequence continues at coordinate 15,207,808 of JAPXFY010000029.1, forward strand.
TGGTTGTACATGCTGGGTGTTGGTGGTTGTACATGCTGGGTGTTGGCAGTTGTACATGATGGGTATTGGTGGTTGTACATGCTGGGTGTTGGTGGTTGTACATGCTGGGTGTTGGTGGTTGTACATGCTGGGTGTTGGTGGTTGTACATGATGGGTGTTGGTGGTTGTACATGCTGGGTGTTGGTGGTTGTACATGCTGGGTATTGGTGGTTGTACATGTTCGGTGTTGGTGGTTGTACATGCTGGGAGTTTGTGGTTGTACATGCTGGGTGTTGGTGGGTGTACATGCTGGGTGTTGGTGGTTGTACATGCTGGGTGTTTGTGGGTGTACATGCTGGGTGTTGGTGGTTGTATATGTTGGGTGTTGGTGGTTGTACATGCTGGGTGTTGGTGGTTGTATATGCTGGGTGTTGGTGGTTGTATATGCTGTGTGTTGGTGGTTGTACATGCTGGGTGTTGGTGGTTGTACATGCTGGGTGTTGGTGGTTGTACATGCTGGGTGTTGGTGGCTGTACATACTGGGTGTTGGTGGGTATGCATTCTGGGTGTTTGTGGGTGTACTGTACATGCTGGGTGTTGGTGGTTGTACATGATGGGTGTTGGTGGTTGTACATACTGGGTGTTGGTGGGTGTGCATTCTGGGTGTTTGTGGGTGTACTGTACATGCTGGGCGTTGGTGGTTGTACATGCTGGGTGTTGGTGGCTGTACATGCTGGGTATTGGTGGTTGTACATGCTGGGTGTTGGTGGTTGTACATGCTGGGTGTTGGTGGTTGTACATACTGGATGTTGGTGGGTGTGCATTCTGGATGTTTGTGGGTGTACTGTACATGCTGGGCGTTGTTGGTTGTACATGATGGGTGTTGGTGGGTGTGCATTTTGGGTGTTTGTGGGTGTACTGTACATGCTGGGTGTTGTTGGTTGTACATGCTGGGTGTTGGTGGGTGTACATTCTGGGTATTTGTGGGTGTACTGTACATGCTGGGTGTTGGTGGTTGTACATGCTGGGTGTTGGTGGGTGTACATTCTGGGTGTTTGTGGGTGTACTGTACATGCTGGGCATTGGTGGGTGTGTATGCTGGGTGTTGGTGGTTGTACATATTCTGGGTGTTGGTGGTTGTACATGCTGAGTGTTGGTGGGTGTGCATGCTGGGTGTTGGTGGTTGTACATGCTGGGTTTTGGTGGGTGTGCATTCTGGGTGTTGGTGGATGTGCATGCTGGGTGTTGGTGGGTGTGCATTCTTGGTGTTGGTGGATGTACATGCTGGGTGTTGGTGGGTGTGCATTCTGGTGTGTTGGTGGGTGTGCATTCTGGGTGTTGGTGGTTGTACATGCTGAGTGTTTTCATGTTTCCATAAGCCATCACCGAACTCTGACAAGACTACCACAGTATACAACATGCATAATTGATAATAGGCATGCTTATGCACACATAAATAAGTATGTATGTAAATCCGAAACACCAAAAAAGATTTGATATCAACGGTACAGCAGGAGAAAGTTGAGGCAAGGAAAAGAAAGAGACGACTGCACACCTCCTACTTCAACAACGTCGCTGATGTCTGTGGTCTGGGGATCCAGGAAGTCGCCCACAGATGTCGCAATCGTGTGACCTGGAGAAGACTCGTGATGTTGAGTGCGGCTCTTACCGCCGATTCTGGCGAAAGAGAGAGGTGGGGTGATACACACAGAGGGAATTTAGGCAATGATAGGTTTAAAT
>JAPXFY010000029.1:15217026-15219526 GCA_030674185.1 Monoplex corrugatus
TCAAAGGTCTGACAAGAACCATGACACAATCAAAGGTCTGACAAGAACCATGACACAATCAAAGGTCTGACAAGAACCATGACAATCAAAGGTCTGACAAGAACCATGACACAATCAAAGGTCTGACAAGAACCATGACACAATCAAAGGTCTGACAAGAACCATGACACAATCAAAGGTCTGACAAGAACCATGACACAATCAAAGGTCTGACAAGAACCATGACAATCAAAGGTCTGACAAGAACCATGACAATCAAAGGTCTGACAAGAACCATGACAATCAAAGGTCTGACAAGAACCATGACAATCAAAGGTCTGACAAGAACCATGAGAGAATCAAAGGTCTGTCAAGAACCATGACAATCAAAGGTCTGACAAGAACCATGACAATCAAAAGTCTGACAAGAACCATGACACAATCAAAGGTCTGACAAGAACCATGACAATCAAAGGTCTGACAAGAACCATGACAGAATCAAAGGTCTGACAAGAACCATGAGAGAATCAAAGGTCTGACTGGAACCATGACAGAATCAAAGGTCTGACAAGAACCATGACAATCAAAGGTCTGACAAGAACCATGACAATCAAAGGTCTGACAAGAACCATGACAATCAAAGGTCTGACAAGAAACATGACAGTCAAAGGTCTTACTGGAAGACTGACGGAATCCAGGATCTGACTAGAACAAAGACAGAATCAACTAAACCAGCCAGCCCACTGTCATTTCGAATTCACTGCTACAAAAAAAAAGTCCCTCACAACACGCACATCGTCAAACTTAGTTTAGACGCCACAATGAGCCATTGTTTACACTTAACGATCCCATAGCTGTTCAACTGAACACTAACCTGGCTTTATTCTCTGTTGTCAATCGAAACCAACAGAGGGCGTAATAAGTTTAACGTGGGTACAACTACGCATTTTCAGGGCAGCTTAAACACTGTCCAGATGTACAATTAAACTTAGTGACTTTTTCTGTTCCACAATTTTCTCGCCAACGGTTGCAGTCCAGCATTGTTCCCAGAAGACAAAACACAACAGAGAATTCCTACGTTCTCCATGGCAGCCAACTTTGGAATGGTGAAACAGGACTTAAATGGTTTCTCTTGTTTTCTCTTGACATCCCCAACCCCATTTTTCCAGCTTTTGATAGAGCGACCGCACTTACATTTACGAGCAAAAGGCGACGAAAAGGGAGTAAACTTAGTTTCAGTGAGTTTCCTCCCTTGCCCAAGATGGATTTCTTGTCAATGCATAATCCGTTTTGTTCGTCTTCTTTAAACTGAGAGGGAGAAAGAGAGAGAGAGAGAGAGAGAGAGAGAGAGAGAGAGAGAGACAGAGACAGAGACAGAGACAGAGAGAGAGACAGATAGAGAGAGAGAGAGAGAGGGAGAGATAGACAGAGAGAGGGAAGGAGAGAGAGAGAGAGAGGGATAGAAAGAGAGAGAGAGGGGGGAAGCTCGAAGGGGAGAGAGAGAGAGACAGAGAGAGAGACAGAGACAGAGACAAAGCGACAGAGACAGAGAAAGAGAAAGGGAGGCGGTCACAATGTGGTAAAAACGGGAGAGATAGCGATGAATGATGGATTTTAGAAAAAAAGTAAGAAAGAGGCAAAACAGACAGAGGGAGACAGAGAAAGGAGAAACTAATATCCGTGGAAAAAAGAAAAGCATACCAGGGATTGATTATTAAAAGAAAATGGAAAAAGTGACAGAAACAGAGATGCGGAAATAGGAACATGAATAAAAAAAGATGATACTTGTAACAATAATGATAGTACTACTACTACTACTACTACTACTACTGCTACTACTACTACTACTACTACTACTACTACTAATACTACTACTATTTCCACCACCACCACCACCAATACTACTACTCACCTGTCTCACCTGTCGGCGTCACCGGGAACAGTGTTGGCCGCTGCACATGATGTCCTCACAAGTTGCCTCCAGCACTCTCGATCTTGGCTAAGTCTGACCACCTCCTGGAGTTTCTTGCCACTGATGTTTGTGATGTTTCTAGCAAGTGATGCAGGTGGCCATCCTCTGTTTCTCTTTCCTTCCACTTTACCTTGGAGGACAGTGGACATCAAGTCTGTTCTCTCATTACGGATTGCGTGTCCAACATATTTCAGTTTCCTCCGTTGTATGAGTACTAGGAGCTTGCGTGTAGTACCCAACTCATTCAGTATGCTTTCATTTGAGCGCCTATCCGTCCATTTGACCCTCAGCAGTCTTCGGTAAAACCACAGCTCTGCTGCTTCCACCCGTCTTTCATCCTCTTTCTTCATTGTCCATGCCTCGCAGCCGTATAACATCACTGGCCAGACAAGACATTTTAAGAGTTTTATCTTAAGGTCTGCTGTTATGCTGTGGTCTTTCCAAATATTGTTCAATTGAACCATACTGTTCTTGGCCATTCCAATTCTCATCTTTATGTCTTTTGAGCATGTTCCATCGTGTGTCTTGACTGAACCTAAATATTTAAAG
>JAPXFY010000029.1:15227026-15234526 GCA_030674185.1 Monoplex corrugatus
TATAAACTGAAGTAGCGCAAGGGGTAATGTAGCGAAATCAAACAAACATTAATATGACTGAATCAGGCAGTTTCATGTGTAAGAAGCAAGTAATCTTTTACAAATTATTCAAAAGACCCTTTGAGTCGACCTAACATTCATATTCATTGAAGCGGTAAATGGCATTTAGCCAGATTCTATAGCAACGTTTAAAGTTGGCATAAGAAAGATAGCCACACTAACATATGAATTAAACAGAAGGGGAACGGTATTGTTGCTTGATTCTTTCACACGCATTCACTTCACCCCCATAAGAAATCCTGGGCTCATCAAAATAGTGCAGTGAAAGGAGAACTGATTCTTGCACGACTCTACAACAAGCATTAAAATAGCTTTACAAGAAGGAGCTGGCACACAGAGATAGGCACTGGATCAGCAAATTGTCATGTTTCAGGCAAAGGCTCAGGTCAAAATCTTGTTGAGACCGGAGGTCTATCAAGTAAAGCAGCTAGCCAACCTGTAATTGTGACTTTGCTGCAATGGAACCCTCTTTCAAGCACGCACGCTGTTAAACTCATTTTAGATGCTAAAATGATCCATTCTATAGAGAGTAACGACCCCTTAAGCTGTTTGATTGGATGCTGAACACGCATCTGCATTCTTAGTATAATTACCTTACATGGGGGAAAGAAGCTGGTAACTATGCGAGCTGGTAGCAGGGTGGGCTGCCCGAAAGACAGATGAAGACCAGAGTGGGGCGAGAGAGGGGTCTTCCATTCTCTCTTAGTCCGGAGGCTGGGCTGAATCTCGTTGGTGCGCGTTGTGTAGCTATGTCACGAGGTTTGTCATCTCCCCCAACCTTGCCATTTTGTTTGTAAAGAATGTAGCTGATTACTGGGTCCGAATGGGTCATGCAACGCATGGCCACCACCACCACCCTGCCCCTGTTTACTTGATTAAATGACTGTCAAGTGGCGTCGAGAGCTTGGGAGGTGATTGCCCGGTGATTGCGAGGCATCCGGTGCTTCAGGTCCCATCCGCACCTTCGTGGTGTTTCTTGTTAACTAGTTAACTAATCTTACACTCTCTCGTTAATTCTAACCAGTTGAAGGAATAACACAGTTAACGGTGGGTACAACTATATCTCTTAGTTGTATCTTCAAGAACAACTTAAAACTGAATTCAATTTACACAATGCCTCGCCAATGATCGCAGTTCGGTGTAGTGTCCCTCTAAACAAAACAACAGAACGATAACGAAAGAACATTCCCATTTCTTCTGCCACAACCACATTTGTGATCGTGAAACAAGACTTGATTGCTTTGTCTTGTTTTCTCTTGCTGTCCTCAATCACATTTTTCAGCGCTTGACAAAGCGCCGGCAGTTTCATTTGCAGGGCAAAAACTGTGCACTAGGGACGCAACTCAGTTTCAGTGAATTCTCTCCCGTGCCAAGATGGATTCCTTGTCAGTGTCTAATCCGTTTTCCTCGTCTTTTTTTTTTTAAACTGGGAGTGGACAGGGAAAAACCAGGGTGTTGGCAGCGTAGAACCGTTCTTCTTGTTCTACTTTTGTCTGCTGTCTACATGGTGTGCTCATCTCTCGCGATAAACGTAGCGGTTTTTTTTTCTCAATTTGCTGCCGGTTTCCATGGTGTTTGGAGGTCAGAGGAGTTGTTGTCGGCCATGTCTCCTATCCCTACACATGGTAGAGGCGACATCGCTGCAGTATGTGTTCAGCTGTGCGATCCTCTTGATCACAGGGGTTATGTTGGTGATGCTGTCAGTTTGAACTTTGCAGTTCATATGGGCACTGAGCCGATTGTGGCTGGTGCAAATTCTCGTCAGGACCACTTGCTACTTTTTGAACAATTGTGATTAAACAAAATAGGGGGTGGATGAATCATTAAAATTTGAAGAGTTGAGAGAGAGAGAAAGACAGAGAGACAGACAGACAGACAGACATACAGACAGACAGATAGACAGAAAACGTGATGATGTCTGTGAAGAAAGAGAAGTAATATATGATCAAATGACAGGACAATTATTACAGACAACGAAAGCAGGACAAATACAAAGATATGACGACAGAAAAGAATGAACTGATAAAGACAAATCATGGGAGGGGGATGAGTTGTGTAAAAGATCCCAAAATATCAAACTGATAAACATGTTTACAACAATCCAGTATGATGTATCTTCTTTATCATCTCACTTGTCTTCTAACTTACCAGCCTTACTATGTGTCTGCACACACAACCTGGAGGAATCATTGCCCTAACTTACCAGCCTTACTATGTGTCTGCACACACAACCTGGAGGAATCATTGCCCTAACTTACCAGCCTTACTATGTGTCTGCACACACAACCTGGAGGAATCATTGCCCTAACTTACCAGCCTTACTATGTGTCTGCACACACAACCTGGCAGAATCATTGCCCTAACTTACCAGCCTTACTATGTGTCTGCACACACAACCTGGCAGAATCATTGCCCTAACTTACCAGCCTTACTATGTGTCTGCACACACAACCTGGCAGAATCATTGCCCTAACTTACCAGCCTTACTATGTGTCTGCACACACAACCTGGAGGAATCATTGCCCTAACTTACCAGCCTTACTATGTGTCTGCACACACAACCTGGCAGAATCATTGCCCTAACTTACCAGCCTTACTATGTGTCTGCACACACAACCTGGCAGAATCATTGCCCTAACTTACCAGCCTTACTATGTGTCTGCACACACAACCTGGAGGAATCATTGCCCTAACTTACCAGCCTTACTATGTGTCTGCACACACAACCTGAAGGAATCATTGCCCTAACTTACCAGCCTTACTATGTGTCTGCACACACAACCTGAAGGAATCATTGCCCTAACTTACCAGCCTTACTATGTGTCTGCACACACAACCTGGAGGAATCATTGCCATTTCTTGTTTTTATTGCCTATATGTTGCCGATTGATATCAATATTTTATCATTTGTTCTATATGATCTGTCAGAATTTGGCGATTTCACATGTGCTTTCCAGCAAATGCCTATCAATTAAACATCAGGAAGAGTGTTCTTGATTGTTATGTAGAACCGATACTGTTGTACGGTTGTGAAACGTGGACAGTCAACACGCAAAGTCAGAACAAAATTGAGGCAACTGAAATGTGTTTTCTAAGAAGAATGTTGAGAGTTTCCGTGAACAGCAAAGAAAACAAACGAGACAGTCTTGAATGAGACAGACACAGGCAGATCATTAATAAGGAAGATTAGGAAAAGACCAGCAACATTTATGGGACATTTCATAACGCAAGAGCCATTAGAGCACCTGGTCACAACAGGAAAGCTGCCGGGAAAGAGAGCTCCAGGAAGACCCAGAGAGAAAACATTGGTAGGACTTGCAGGATGGCTGAGGACAGAGAGGGTGGGAGATGTACTTTCAGCGACAAGGGATAGATTCGTATGGAGGACCATGACCGCCAACGCCATGCAGCAGGGCACATGATGACATGACATTCCAGACACATTTGCAAGAGATGACGCGGGAGACTTCAAAAACACACTGCCTATGTTGAAAGAAAAGACAAACAAAACCTGGGTTCTGTAACAAGTCTTCTCCTGACATAAAAAGAATTACTGGTGTAAAAAACTAACACTGAACAATCATATTACTGTCTTGCGTGGTTTCACAACGAGCATGAAACTGTTTCAACAAGAGGTCCTTGAGAAAGACAGTAAAGGGGAATCGTTTCTCACATGATTCGACAGCAAATATTAAACTGACCTGACATGATAGAGCTGGCACACAGAGACAGGCAGTATATGGGCAAATTGGTATGTCAAGGGGAATTGTTATCATTATTGTCATTTTTGTTTAAAGCCCAGCCGACTACGTAGAACCATATCAGGAAAAGTAAATTAAGTACGCATCGATATCTTAGAGCAACAAAGCTCTATCTCGACGGCTGCCATTTTGAAAAGTTCAGAGCTACATTCGCTTGAAAAGGTTGGAAGCTCATAAAAAATCAGATTCTCAAGGAAAATATTCACAATTCGGTGAGAATGTAGAAAATCATGTTTACACTTTGTACATCACAAAATGGTTGCCGCTTATAAATTGAAAATTGATTAAAAATTATTTTAAATTTGATAGTCCGTTGTCGCTTGACTTTTGTTTCAGAAAGAGGACAGACGTTTTGAGCAATAACGGACCACTGTGACATGTTCCGGTTTTGCATGAAAGGAGACTCCAAGAATACAGACACAAATTTAGGCAACAACCCTTTATCTATTGAATAGCCCGTTGTACCATAACATGATAAATAAAATTGTTTACACGTAAATTGTTGTTCAGACAAACATATTGTGTGAGATCTAAAAGATAATGTGGTGAAAAGCAATTACTCTGTGCACAGGCAACACTGGTCTACAGTTCTAGTAGAGTCTGTTGTTGCAGAAACTATTCCTTCCCTGTTGGTACTGAAGTGTGGGGGGAAGAAGGCGGTATTTCACAATGACCCATTCTTCCCCGTGAAAAGCCAGTAAGCTCGTTTTGTGCAACAACGGTTTTTATAGTATAACTTTCAAATTTGATAAACAACTTCTTTGGCACTTAGTTATGAATTTTATATTAATATCTACCACATTAAAAAAAAAAGTAAAATTCAATTTTTTTAGACATACCGTTATTGCTCTAAGGTATCGCCATATGAATGCATTTGCGCACATAATCTGAGGAGATGCCCTTGCGTTAACCACTCCGTCCAATCTATCACTCAGGGGATTTAAAAACGTACATGAATACAAATTTTAACACAACTATTGACTCTAAAACATTTTTTAAAAAACGGGCCTAAATTACCTGAAATTACTCCCGCATATCTCATTTCCCTAGAGCCAAACATGCACTTAATACATGTACCAAATTATCAGTTCTAAGTGAAAATACTTAGACTTTATCGAACACATATAGGTGAATGGACCAGCAAAGCAGAAAATGGCAGTAAGAAATGACAGAAAGCAAAGGAACAAGGCAGAAACAAAGAGAGTGACAGAAAAGAGGAAAGTTCTTGCACAGAATTTCCAGAAGGTGGGGATACTATGTATATTGAAAGAGCACCCGCGGCCCGGCATCCCGACAGGGGGAAATGTTAAAGGGAAAACAAAAATTGAAATAGAAATCTTGCTGAAACAACGCGTCTATTGAATTATGCAGTTCTCACCACTCGCTGTGGAGTAGTAGTTAGCACAAAAGTACAACCGAATGGAAGGTTGTGGTATCAAATCCTCATCGTAGGTACTGTCAAAATTAGTGTGTGAGTTTTCGGCTCTTACCCAGAATTGTGCGTAGTATGAGCTCATTGAGAAGACTTGGACAAAACAGTCAAGTCACTTCCAATTCACGGGATGTGTCATTGAGAGTGTCGTTCATTTCTTCTGACCATCACCACAGGTATCCGTGTTTCTCAGGCCTGGGTGACACCAGGATATATATATATATATATATATAATATATATATATATATATATATATATATATATATATATATATATATGAGATTAAGCAGAGAGTACAACTCTCTCACAAAGTCTCAATCGCAGATGGTACACCATAGCATCATGATTGTCATCGTCATCGTCATCGTCATCGTCATTATAGCATTGCGAAAACTATGGCCCTTAAGGTGCCATAGAAAATGCGACAACAAAACAAGAAAGTGGTAAGCATAAATACGACTGGCCAAGTGCGATGACCCTAAACAGTAGAAGAAGAAGAAGAAGAAAAAAAGCATTGTGCCATTTTCACCCATTGTAAGGAAGACAAATATTTGTGCATTGTCTACACTACTCAGGTGTTTTTTTTTTCTTTTTCTTTCTTTCTTTCTTTCATTCTTTCTTTCGTATTTGATTTATTTGTGTATTTATTCATTCATTTATTTATATATTTGTTTATTTATTTATTTATTCATTTATTTATTTATCTATTCAATTATCTATTTTTGTCTATCTCTGTTATATGCTTGTTTGTCCTTTCATCTATCTATCTATATATCTATCTATCTGTCTATCTATCTATCTATCTATCTATCTATCTAATATCTATATATCTATCTATCTATTTATCTATCTATCTATCTATCTATCTATCTATCTATCCATCTATCTATCTATCTATCTATCTATCTATTTGTCTATCTATCTATCTATCTGTCTGTCTCTCTGTCTGTCTGTTTATCTATCTATCTGTCTGTCTGCCTATCTAACTATCTATCTGTTTGTCTATATATCTGTCTGTCTATCTATCTATCTATCTATCTGTCTATCTATCTATCTATCTATCTATTTATATATCTATCTACCTGTCTATCCGTCTATCTATCTGTCTATTTGCCTGTCTTTCTATATATATATATATCTATCTATTTACCTATCTATCTATCTATCTATCTATTTACCTATTTATCTACCTGTCTATCTGTCTATTTGCCTGTCTATCTATCTGTCTATTTGCCTGTCTTTCTATATATCTATCTATCTATTTACCTATCTATCTATCTATCTATCTATTTACCTATTTATCTACCTGTCTATCTGTCTATTTGCCTGTCTATCTATCTATATATCTATATATCTATCTATCAATCTACCTATCTGTCTATCTATGTATATATATCTCTCTCTCTTTCTTTCTTTCTTTCTTTCTTCCTTTTATTTTGTTTTTCTTTTTGGTTTTATTTACTATTTTTTTTCTTTCTTACTAATGTTCCATCACGCTATATTTACTTCTTATTCCCAGAGATTGAGCTCAATGTCTTGTTGAATCCATGGCTCTATCAGATTAAGCACTTGTCGACTGAATGTGTTGTTACAAAGTCCTCTTACAAGCACGCACATCGTTAAACTCAGTTTATTAACTTGGACGATCCATTCTATGCACGTTAACGACCCCTATGCCGTTTGGTCAAACGCTCACCAAGCGTCTGTGTTCTTTCGTTAAAACTGGTTGTTCTCTCTCGTTAATTCTAACAATCGCAGGACGTAATTCGTTCAACGATGGTACAGTTACCTCCCTTTAAACACTACCCTGACGCTGAATCAAATTTACTGATTTTTCTTTCTTCTACACTTCCTGACTATTGATCGCAGTTCAGCACACACACACACACACACACACACACACACACACACACACACACACACACACACACACACACACACACACACACACACACACACACCTCAAAACAAAAAAGAAGAAGAAGAAGAGAGAAAATTCCCATTTCTTCTAAGGCAACCAAATTTGGAATCGTGAAACAGGGCTAAATTGCTTTGTCTTGTTTTCTCTCGCTATCTCCAATCACATTTTTCAGCGTTGGACAGAGCAAGGGCAGTTTCATTTGTGGAACAAAAAGCGAGGAAAAGGGACACAACTTAGTTTCGGTGAGTTCGCTCCTTTGCCCAAGATGGATTCCTTGTCAGTGTCTAATCCGTTTTCTCCGTCCTCCTTAAACTGAGACTGAAGA
>JAPXFY010000029.1:15239526-15252026 GCA_030674185.1 Monoplex corrugatus
GTCTGGTTTGAAAAGAAGGTAGTGATATGGAATGACAGTATGGTGAGACATAAACTAGGTCTGGTTTGAAAAGAAGGTAGTGATATGGAATGACAGTATGGTGAGTCATAAACTAGGTCTGGTTTGAAAAGAAGGTAGTGATATGGAATGACAGTATGGTGAGTCATAAACTAGGTCTGGTTTGAAAAGAAGGTAGTGATATGGAATGACAGTATGGTGAGTCATAAACTAGGTCTGGTTTGAAAAGAAGGTAGTGATATGGAATGACAGTATGGTGAGTCATAAACTAGGTCTGGTTTGAAAAGAAGGTAGTGATATGGAATGACAGTATGGTGAGACATAAACTAGGTCTGGTTTGAAAAGAAGGTAGTGATATGGAATGACAGTATGGTGAGTCATAAACTAGGTCTGGTTTGAAAAGAAGGTAGTGATATGGAATAACACTATGGTGCGCCATAACATTAGGTCTGTGTGTGTGTGTGTGTGTGTGTGTGTGTGTGTGTGTGTGTGTGTGTGTGTGTGTGTGGTGCGTTGTGTGTGTGTGTGTATGTGCGTTGTGTGTGTGTGTGTGTGTGTGTGTGTGTGTGTGGTGTGTGTGTGTGTGTGTATGTGCGTGTGTGTATGTGTGTGTGTGTGTGTGTGTGTATGTGTGTGTGTGTGTGTGTGTGTGTGTGTGTGTGTGTGTGTGTGTGTGTGTGTGTGTGTGTGTGTGTGTGTGTGTGACTAAAGCTATAGCGTACCATGAAACTATTCCTACTTTGAAAAGAAGGTAGTGATGTGGAATGACAGTATAGTGTGCCATAAAACTAGGTCTGGTTTGAAAAGAAGGTAGTGATGTGGAATGACGGTATAGTGTGCCATAAAACTAGGTCTGGTTTGAAAAGAAGGTAGTGATGTGGAATGACAGTATAGTGTGCCATAAAACTAGGTCTGGTTTGAAAAGAAGGTAGTGATGTGGAATGACAGTATAGTGTGCCATAAAACTAGGTCTGGTTTGAAAAGAAGGTAGTGATGTGGAATGACGGTATAGTGTGCCATAAAACTAGGTCTGGTTTGAAAAGAAGGTAGTGATGTGGAATGACGGTATAGTGTGCCATAAAACTAGGTCTGGTTTGAAAAGAAGGTAGTGATGTGGAATGACGGTATAGTGTGCCATAAAACTAGGTCTGGTTTGAAAAGAAGGTAGTGATATGGAATGACAGTATAGTGTGCCATAAAACTAGGTCTGGTTTGAAAAGAAGGTAGTGATATGGAATGACGGTATAGTGTGCCATAAAACTAGGTCTGGTTTGAAAAGAAGGTAGTGATATGGAATGACAGTATAGTGTGCCATAAAACTAGGTCTGATTTGAAAAGGAAGGTAGTGGTCTGGAACGACACCGTTTGAGTTTGTAGCAGCTGTACTGTCTCGCTGGTATTGAAAAAAAACAACATTGCTTACTTCTGATGCTTGTAAAAGCTGAGTAGTTTGAGCTCTCTCTTTGAGTGCATTGAAGGGATGATTAACGGGTTGCTCCTGATTTGAGTTGTAATGTTTATCAGGGTTTGCCATGTATTGTCGCATTTTATGATTAGTTATTGGCATTGTGTACTATTGGTATGGTGGTTCCTTCATTACTCATCACCTGTCTCATTGGTTGATGTGTTTTCGAAAGGATGAAGGTTTCTGAATATGCCTAACAACAAAAATAGGTAACTTCAGTATGGTTTGACTCTCTTTTTATATGGTCTGTATAGGCCTCTCTCTGTCTGTCTGTGTCTGTCTCTGTTTATCTCTCTGTGTCTCTGTCTCTGTCTTTCTGTCTCTGTGTCTCTCTGTGTCTCTCTGTGTCTCTCTGTGTCTCTCTCTCTGTCTCTCTCTGTGTCCTCTCTGTCTGTCCATGTCTGTGTCTGTCTCTGTCTCTCTCTCTTTCTCTTTCTCTCTCCCTTCTCTCACCTTCATTTCTCTCTACCTGTGTATGTCTCTCTGTGTCTCTGTCTATGTATGTCTCTTTCTCCGTCTCTGTCTCTGTATCTGTCTCTGTCTGTCTGTCTGTCTCTCTTTCCCTCTTTCTCTCCCTCTGTCTCTCTGTCTGTCTGTTTCTCTCTGTCTGTCTGTCTGTCTCTCTTTCTCTCTGTCTGTCTGTCTATCTGTCTGTCTGTCTGTCTGTCTCTGTCTCTGTCTCTGTCTCTGCCTCTGTCTCTGTCTCTGTCTCCCTCTCTCTCCGTTTCTCTCGTCCCCTTCCCTCTTTCCCTCATTTTTAGCTCCTTCCTCTACCAGTATCCAGTGCTGACATTCTTCCTTCGGTTCCAGTTTCTATACAATTGTAATGACAACAGAATCTCGAACGAATCAGAAAAACACCAAAACAGAAGTGGAACTCGTATTTGATATAACAAAACAAGACAGGCGCTTTGACTATGATGGCAATGCAGTTGATAATCCTCATGCTGTGGCGCTCCATTCTTCATTTAGACTACGTGAGTGGACTGTACTCTATATTCACTTAATTCACTTTCATAATATATCCTGGTGTCAACCAGACCCAACCTCATCGACATCATCATCATTGTACTGAAAATGGGACGAAAATCAAAACAAAAACAAAAACAGATGAGCGCAAGGGTAACCTCCGTTAGTGCGATGATCCTAAAAAAAAGATTTGAATTCACAAATTTCCAGTCGTTAGTCCGTTGCGCTAACCACTGCAGCCATTCATTACTCACTTGGATGGAAAGAGAACTTAAAGATCGAACCATATCCAATTAAAAAAAGTAGGAGGTACAGTTGGGAATAAGCCCTTAAGTGAACACGAAACTGAGGTCAAGTTTTGGGTAACTGATGACAAAGTCGACAGCTGGTTTTCCATATTATCCAGCCCAGGCATGCTCCCCGGAGATGACAATCGACGCTCCCAAACCAACAAGTAGGGCACATTATCCATGGTCGAACCAGACCAAAGACGACCTACTATGTGAGATCACGAAGTCAAACCACGTCCAATCAAGTGTGACTCAGCCCCGTCTTAAGAATAATTTTGAGTAAATGCGGGCCGGATTTTTGTTTTGTTTTTGTTTTGTTTTGTTTTTTCTTTTCTTTTCTTTTCTTTTTTTATATATATAACGGTGGACTCGGCATTTGATATATTGAGTTCAATCCCTGCCAGCAACGTTAAAAACTGGCTTGTTTGCTGCCCATCTTCATGTTCACATCTTTCTGTTGGTGTCAGCTTAGTGTTCCAAAGGCCTCCCCTTCAACCCTCCTCCCTTCCCTCTTTCCGTTCCTCAGTTCAAGACCTTGCCAGCACATGGGGTTTTGCGCAGGTTCAAGGAATCTGCCCGGTAATTGCTGGCAGAGCATAGTCAGAACAAGATTGAGGCAGCCGAGGTGTGGTTTCTAAGAAGAATGTTGAGAGTGCCATGGACAGCAAAGAAAACAAACGAGACAGCCCTGATGGAGGCAGACACAAGAAGATCGTTCATAAGGAAGAGTAGGAAAAGACAAGCGACATTTATAGGCCATTTTATGAGGAAATGGGAATTAGAGAACATGGTCACAACAGGTAAGCTGGAGGGAAAGAGAGCACCGGGTAGACCCAGGGAGAAAATATTGGACTGACTTGCGGAGTGGCTGAGGACAAAGAGGGTGGAAGATATGCTTGCGGCAACAAGATTTAGATTCATATGGAGGGCCATGATCGCCAATGCCATGTGGCAGTGCACTTGATGGTGATGATAAATTGCTGGCAGATTTGGGTGGAGCTCGTGTGGAATTTTGCGAGTGCGATGAATCCCTCTTGAAGAAACTCCGAAACCCCGTTGAGTAAATCTCGCCTACACGGACTCTTTAATGCCCAGTCCTTGCAAACCTCTATAAAGTTCAAACAAGTGTGACTGCCCACCTTCAAGCAAACAGGAACCAGAAGAAAAAAAACACTAAAAAAAGAATAAGAACGCGTATCTAATACAATGTTGTCTTGTCTTGTTGTAATAGATACGCGTTTTTATTCTTTTTTCGTGGTTATTTTTGTTTCTTTTGTTGTTTTTTTGTTTTTTTCTGGTTCCTCTCTCACCATCACCATCACCATCACTATGTGCCCTGCCGCGTGGCGTTGGCGATCATGGCCTTCCATACGAATCTATCTCCTGTTGCTGCAAGTACATTTCCCACCCTCTCCGTCTTCATCCACTCTGCATGTCCGTTATTTCTCTACCAACTTGAAAAGCTTGGGCTCCGTAGTTTCACGCTTCGTTCCTTTCAAATTCGCGCACATCTTTTAAGTTCTGTTTGGAAAGTCTATACTAATCGTCACTTCCGTTAATGGCGTCGTCTAGACAGAAGGGACATAACTGTGGCGACTTGTGTTGGTTGTTGCTTTGCATTAGTCACCAGTAGATCGCAGTGCGTGGGCCGGTGGCCATGGTGTTCCATAAAATTCGCTGTTGTGTGAATGGAAGGATACTATATGAAACACCATGACGAGAATGTAGTATATACATACGTAATACATACATATACAATATATGTATACATGTATGTATATATGTATATATATATATATATATATATATATATATATAAATACAAATATAAATATATATACATGTATATGTATACATATTTATATATATATATATGCAGACATATATATATATATATATATATATATATATAATATACACGCACGTACACACACCCACGCACACACACACACACACACACACACACACACACACACACACACACACACACACACACACACACACACACACACACACACACACACACAGGACATCATCATCATCATTATCAGGTGCCCTGCCGTATGGCGTTGGCGATCATGGACTTCCATCTGTCTCTATGATGAAATGATCGTCTGATGAAATGATCGTTCCCAGGTATTTGAATTTATCAACCTGTGTCAGGGTTGTGCCATTTGCTATTATTTTGCATGAGGGGATTTCATGTTTTTTTTTACTGATCACCATGACTTCAGTCTTCCTGCTGTTTAGTTCCAGCCCCTTACCTTTGCTTTCTATTTCAGGTATATTCACAAGGTTTTGTACCTGCTGTTTAGTTCCAGCCCCTTACCTTTGCTTTCTATTTCAGGTATATTCACAAGGTTTTGTAGGTCGCTTTCACTTTCTGCAATTAGCACGGTGTCATATGCGTATCGAATGTTGTTTATCATTTTCCCTCCAACCTTTAATCCAGGGTCTTCTTCTAGGTTTATCATGATGTTTTCGCTGTAAACTGAAAACAGATCTGGTGACAAAAAGGAAACCCTGTCTGACTCCTCTTTTGATATTTTGGAAAGAGCTTACATTGTTTTTTATTCTCATTGCAGCTGTTTGTTCCCAGTACACACAGGACAGAGGAACCTAAATGTAGAAGTGTGTAGGATTCTCTAGTTAACGAGCCTTTTTTTATATTTAGATTGTAAGGTTGGCCTACTACAGGCCAGTTTTAATCATAATTATCCCGATATTGTAGTTTCTGTTTCAGTTTCAGTTCAGTTTCTCAAGACGACGTCTCTGTGCTCGGAACGGATTCCATATGCACTAACGTCACATGTGCCATGCGTATATAGGCCAGAAGTACTACTAATACTGTAGATTATAAGGAATATACAGCGTCATTGCTAATTGTTTTACTTTGTGGGTGGAAGTTTCCTAAGTTTAATAGGTAATATTTGAATTTTCGGCTGTATCTCTTTTCAATATATGTTTATTTGAAAAGTCTATAAAGAAAAGATATCATCAAACTGGGACGATTTTAGACCATCCCAAACACAGTCTCTGTCCCTCCATGACGTGGCATATATTAATTAGCTAGTTAGTTGGTTAATTAATGCTTTCTCTCCCGCCCTCACTCACTCTCTCTCTCTCTCTCTCTCTCTCTCTTTCTCTTTCTTTCTTTCTTTCTTTCTCTGTCTCTCTATCTCTCCATTTATCTATATATCTATCCCTGTCTGTCTGTCTGTCTGTCTCTCTCTCTCTTTCTCCCTCTCTCTCTCTCTCTCCTCTCTGTCTCGGTCTATATATATATATATGTGTGTGTGTGTGTGTGTGTGTTTATACATATATTCCTCTCTCTCTCTCTCTCCCTCCCTCTCTCTCTCTCTCTCTTTGTCTGTCTGTCTGTTTATCTGTCTGTCTGTCGGTCTGTCTGTCTCTTCTCCTTGTTTGTTTTGATTTGTTTCTTGTCCCTCTTCCACCTTTTCCACTTCTCTGTCTCTCTTAATCTTAAATGAGGAGTCGACTGAAAGCGTACTTTGAAATTAAACTTCACCCAGTTAAATACAACTTCTCGACCGGAGAGAAAGTGTAACTTTCACAACAGTTAAGATTCGTTTTGAGAAAAAAGAAGATGAGACAGCTGAAGAGCATCTATAAGTCATGACCTGGATGTGGCCTAGCCTCCTTAGAGTTTACAGAGTCTGGGGCCGAAACATTAGCTTGAAATGGGCTTCTCCTCTGAGGACGATTTTCTGTCCAGTTCTCTTCAGAGTTTCTTGTTACCACTGAAGTCACCGAAGAACTCTCTTCCTGATGTTAGTTGAGAGATATTTGTTGGTAAGAACGCTGCCTGATGTTAACGGATAGGTATGTGTTGGTACGATTGCTTCCTGATGTTAATTGATAGGTATTTGTTGGTAAAAATGCTTCCTGATGTTAACTGATAGGTATTTGTTGATAAAAATGCTTCCTGATGTTAACTGATAGGTATTTGTTGGTACGATTGCTTTCTGGTGTTAACTGATAGGTATTTGTTGATAAAAATGCTTCCTGATGTTAACTGATAGGTATTTGTTGGTACGATATTGCTTTCTGGTGTTAACTGATAGGTATTTGTTGGTAAGAATGCTGCCTGATATGAATTGATAGGTATTTGCTGGTAAGGATGCTTCTTGATGTTAACTGATAGGTATTTGCTGGTAAGAATACTTCCTGATGTTAACTGATAGGTATTTGTTGATAAAAATGCTTCCTGATGTTAACTGATAGGTATTTGTTGGTACGATTGCTTTCTGGTGTTAACTGATAGGTATTTGTTGGTAATAATGCTGCCTGATATGAATTGATAGGTATTTGCTGGTAAGAATGCTTCTTGATGTTAACTGATAGGTATTTGCTGGTAAGAATGCTTCTTGATGTTAACTGATAGGTATTTGCTGGTAAGAATGCTTCTTGATGTTAACTGATAGGTATGTGTTGGTAAGAATACTTCTTGATTTTAACTGATAGGTGTTTGTTGGTAAGAATGCTGACTGACGTTAACTGATAGGCTTTGTTGGTAATAATGCTTTTCATTTTCTTGAATACTGTTTAACCTCGGCCGATTCTGCCGGCTGTTTCTAATACTGTTGCACGGATGTGAAGCATGGACAGTCAACACTCAAAATCAGAACAAGACTGAGGCAGCTGAAATGTGTTTTCTAAGAAGAATGTTAAGAGTTCCATGGACAGAAAAGAACTAACAAAAAAAAGTTTTGAAGGAGGCAGACACAAAGATCATTAATAATAAAGAGTAAGAAAAACAGCACAAGGAAGACCCAGGGAGAAAATATTGGACAAACTTGCGGAATGGATATAGACAAAGAGGGTGGGAGATGTATTTGTAGCTATAAAAGGTAGATTCGTATGGAAGGACATGATCGCCAACCCCATGCGACAAGGCACATTATGATGATTATGACCGAAGTCACATCATGTTCAGCTTAATACAACCTGGCTACAATTCAGTGTTCCAGAACTCTCTTCTTTGCTAGTATCTTAAAATATCTACAATCTCTTTTACATCAAGTCTTTAGGGACTCTCAAAAATCTCTTTTTCTTAGTAGAAGGAAAAATCTGTGACTGTAAATTCATGCTCCGTTCGAACGCATACAATCCTTTCAAATGTGTTGCGAAAGTCTACACTAATCGTCACTTCCGTTAATGGCGTCGTCTAGACGGAGGGGACATAACTGTGGAAGACAAGTGGCGACTCCTTTCAGCTGTTGTATAACAGCAGAGGACGCTGTGTGTGGCTGAAGTATTGGTGTCCCACAAAACTGGCTGCTGCTTTGAAAAGAAGGAAGTGATTTAGAAGTACAAGGTTTTTAGGACACGGTACCTAAACTATTCCAGTGGTATTGCTAAATGGCTCCTCCAGGGAACTGATGGGAAAGGAGACGAAGAAGAAGATAGAAAATAACGATGGACTGACAACATTGCGGAATGAATAGAGAAACCATTTGTGGAGACCCAAACTTTGGCACACAACCAACAGAGATGGCGGTAAACTTGTGAACAGCTATTTAACGCAAAGCCCCAGTTACTCTTTTGGGGAATTAAGAATGAAGAAACAGAAGAAGATATATATATATATATATATTATAAGGTTGCTGGACTATATTCCTGACAGGGCACAACTTTTTATCTGATTTTTGTAAGAGTAAAAGATTAAACACAAGGATTTTCTTGTTCATTATAGTCACATAAGATCGTTGCTTTTTTATTTTTTTTGTCACTATCATTGTTCCTTCTCATTTGATATTTGCTGTTGTTGTTGTTGTGATCCTATGGCTTATCGCCGACGAGGATGGGGAAATTTCATTCATGATTGTTGGATTGTTAAGTTTGATAGTGGATACTTGTTGATATATTAGGGGATAGTAGTAGTAGCATAAAGGTGTGTATGGCTTTGGATATGTGGATAAAAAGAACAATTACTCAACTTTATGCTCTTTTGCCCTATTGTACGCGCTCCATCCTATATTTGACTTCTTTTACTCTCTCTCTCTTCCTCCTCGCTCTCTCTCTCCCTCTCTTTTCTATCTCTTCTCTCTGTCTTGTCTTGTCTGTCTCTTTCCTTCTTCATCTTCTCCTCTCTTTCTCCTTCTTTTCCTCACTTCTTCTTCTCTTCTCTCTTCTCCTCTTTTCTCTTCTTCTTTCTCTCTTCTGTCTTTTCTTCTGTTCTTGTTCTTGTTCTTCTTCTGTTCTTGTTCTGTCTCGTTCTTGTTCTTCTTCTGTCTTGTTCTTCTTCTTCTTCTTCTTCTTCTTCTTTCTTCTTCTTCTTCTTCTTCTTCTTCTTCTCTCTCTTCTTCTTCTTTCTTCTCTTCTTCTCTTCTTCTTCTTCTCTTCTTCTTCTTCTTCTTTTCTTCTTCTTCTTCTTCTCTTCTTCTTCTTTCTTCTCTTCTTCTTCTCTTCTTCTCTCTTCTTCTTCTTCTTCTTTTTCTTCTTCTTCTCCTTCTCTTCTTCTTTTCTTCTCTCTTCTCTCTCCCATTCCCCTCTCTCTCTTCGTCTCTCTCTCTTCTCGTCTTCTCTCATTCTCTCTCATTTTCTCTCTCTCCTCCTCTTCTCCCCTTTATCTCCACTGTTTTTTCCCTCCCCCCTCTCTCTTTCTTCTCTTCTCCCTTCTCCTCCACTAACTCTATCTCTCTCCTTCCTTCTCCTCATCCTCCCTCTCCTCTTCTCTCTCTCTCAATCTCTCCATCCCTTACTTTCTTTACTGTGTGATGTATACTGGAATTAACACCCTCCTCTGAAGACACAAAGATCCAAAACGACTGGCCATAAATCAGATGAGACTGACATCCTTCTACTTCCT
This sequence comes from Monoplex corrugatus, assembly GCA_030674185.1. Lineage (NCBI taxonomy): Eukaryota > Metazoa > Mollusca > Gastropoda > Littorinimorpha > Ranellidae > Monoplex > Monoplex corrugatus. The sequence continues at coordinate 15,249,101 of JAPXFY010000029.1, forward strand.
TTCGGCTCTCTAAATAAGCCTGTCCGTTTGTTTTTCCACTATTGCACATGAACTATCTAATCCTCGCTGAAGTAAAGTGGGCTGACATTGTTTTGACAATGGACACGGTGTCTACATCATAGATCTAATAGTAGGATGGAAACTCGTCACAACAAACTTTCACTATCCTCTCTCGTCCGTCTAATCTCTTTGTCTTGTCGGTCTTGTCTGGCTTGTCTTGGTCTGTCTGTTCGTTCTTTTCGTGTCTGTCGTTCTGTTGTTTTCGTTTTCTTGTCTTTCTTTGTTCTCTTTTACTCTCTCTTTCTCCCCCCTACTCCTCTCTCTTTCCTCCTTTGCTTCTCTCTCCTTCTCTCTCTCGTTTCTCTCTCTTCCCCTCTCCCTCTTTCTCCCTTTACTGCCACTATCTCTTTTCCTCCCTCTTTCTCTTTATTCTCCTCTTGCCTCTCCCCCATCTCTCTCTATTTCCATCTTCTCTCTCCTCCTCTCCCCTCCCCTCTCTCTTCCCCTCTTATTCTTTCTCTCTTATTCCTGTCTCTCTCCCCTTCTGTTTTCCTTCTTATCTTTCTCTCACTGCGTTTCTCTGTTCCTTCCCCCTCTCTTCTTTTCTCTCTCTCTCTTCTCTTTCCCTCTCTCTCTTTCTCTCTTTGCTCTCTCTCCTTTCTCTTCTCACCTCTCTTTTCTCCTTCTCTTTCTCCATGCCTCTATATCTCTCTCCTCTCTCTCACCTCATCTCTTCTCTTTCTTGCCAATGCAACTCTTTACAGTGTGAATGTAGTGCTGGGAATTAACAACCTCTTGAAGGACAGGAAAATCACAAAAAAACGACTGGCATAAATCGAGAGTGAGACTGACAGTCCCATTTACTTACAGGGCTCCCTTTTTCGGCTCTCTAAATGAACCTGTCGTTTGATTTATTCCACTACATTTGCACCATGAAGTCTATTAATCCCCCGACTGGGAAGTGAAAAGCTTGGGCTGACCAATTGGTTGTTATTCATTGGATGGGACCACGGAGTGCTCTACATCATTAAGAATCATAAGTAAGGATGGAAAACTACGTCACAACAAACTATCATTATTCGCTATCCCTCTATGTATGTCTTGTCTTAGTCTCTTCTTGTTGTTGTTGTTGTTGTTGTTCTTGATCTTGTATTAGTGTTGTTCTTCTCTTATATTGTTCTTCTTCTTCTCTTGTCCTCCCCATTCAACCTCTCTCTCCTCTCCTCTTCTCGTCTTCTGTCTTCTTCTCTCTCTCTTTCTCACCCCCCCCCCTTATCTGTCACTGTCTCTTTTTCCCTTCCTCCCTTTCTCTCTCATTTTCCTCTCACCCCTCTCACCACTAATTCTCTCTCTCTCTCTCTCTTTCCATCTTCTCTTCCCTTCCTCTCCTCCCTCTTTCTCTCTTCAATCCCTCCTCTTCTTCTCTTCTCTCTTATTCCTGTCTTCCTCTCTCCCTCTTTCTCTCTACTTCTCTCTCTCCCCTTCTGTTTTTTTTTCCTTTATCTTTATCGCCCCTTCCACACACACACCCAAGAATCGCTTGAAGGTATGAACGTCAGTTTGTTCTGCAATGTCTATTTTTCATCAGAGTAAATGAACGTACGTTTAAATCTGGCAACTTACATATAAACGTCTTGACAGAAAGAGACGTCGTCATTGGAGCTGTTTCTGAATATGTATACTATTACAATCACGTTTTATACTTTTATTTTGCAATATTAAAGAATGACCAGTGACCTATATTGTGTTTCTATACTGTTTGAAAAGTATATAATCAAGAATTCCTGTATTTTTTTTGTTCCTTATATTTGTTTACACCTTTCAATCGAGCTTTCCTTTTTTTTATATATATTTTTACGTCTGACTTTGTTATAAGTGCATTGTATTGCTTATGTAGAGATAGATGCGAGGTTCTGGCGTTCACTCGCCATTAACAAGACTCGAGTTCCAGTTCGTTCCGCTTGAGGCTTCAATTTTCTCCTCAACTTGACCGAAAATCAACTGAACGTTAGTCTTTCGAAAGGGACGAAAAAAGCCGACCACTGCTTTCTGAATCTGCACACGCTGAAGATCACGGCATTGAAATCATAAAGAGCAAAGCATTCGCCTGGCTTTCCAGTATAAAACATTGAGAGATAGATCATTCTCAGTTCCCTCTCCTTAAGTCAATTACCTCATTACCTTTCAAAGCTTGTAAAAAAAAGGTGCGCTGGCTGTGCCGACGAGGCTCAACGGAAAAGCATGCTCGATGTTTACATAATAAATCCATTTGACAAGAAGAAACTGAATGTGAATAGGAATACTCATCTTCCTAAATGATGTAAATGTCTTATGTAAGAAGAGTGAGGAGTCTCATTCTTCCATAAAAGAAATGAATGTGAATAGGTAATCCACTTCCATAAAAAAATGAATGTGAATAGAATATCATCTTCTAAAGAGAACAATGGAATGTGAATAGAATACGCTATTTCCATAAAAGAAATGAAGAATAGAATTCCTCTTCCATAAAAAAAGAATTGAATAGGAATATCATTCTTCCATAAAAGAAATGAAGTGAATTAGAATTCATTCCTTCCATAAAAGAAAAATGATGGATATGTCACAGTCTCAACGGAAAATGAAGTCGAATAAGGAAATCACTTCGATAAAAGAAATGAATGTGAATAGGAATACATCTTCCATAAAAAAATGAATGTGAATAGGAATATCATCTTCCATAAAAGACATGAATGTGAATAGGAATATCATCTTCCATAAAGAAATGAATGTGAATAGAATACATCTTCCATAAAAGACATGAATGTGAATAGGAATATCTTCTTCCATAAAAGACATGAATGTGAATAAGAATATCATCTTCCATAAAAGAAACGAATGTCAATATGAATATCATCTTCCATAAAAGAAACAAATGTCAATATGAATA
>JAPXFY010000029.1:15257026-15259526 GCA_030674185.1 Monoplex corrugatus
ATATACACACATGCATATATATAAACACCTGGTTTTAGCAGCCTAATAGAAGAAAATGGACTTGGATGAGTCCAGGAGATAATACCAAAAATCAGATTGACTACATCTTGGTTAATACAATATTTAGAAATTCTTTACTGTCAGCAAAAACACTACCAGGCGCAGACTGCAACAGTGACCACAATCCTGTAGTAGGGAAGATGGGAAGATTTAGGTTGAAATTACGGAAAAGAAAACAGACCAAAAGCAACATCAAAATAGATCTTGGACTCTTAAAGACAGATGAAATGATACGTCAGAAATTTAATGTACATGTTCAAAACAAATTCGGTGCTCTGAAAGACGTTGGTGACAGTGAGGAACAATGGACAAAATTGAGAAATTCGATAAATGAAGCTCGCGAAGAAATCCCTGTAGTAGATAGAAAAGCAAAAAGAACTGGATACAAAAGACATTTTAGGTTTGATGGAGGAACGGAGGAAGGCAAAGAGAAACGAGGAAATATACAGGAAGATAAACAAAGAAACAGGAATAGGTGCAATAAAGCTAAGGAAGCTTGGCTGAAAACAAAATGCAAAGAAATTGAAGACCAGCACAAAACTGATCCTCAGGGTATGTACAGACGAATTGAAGAAATTGTCCACAGGAAAAATACATGCACATCAACCGGTTGCTTAAAATCGAAAGATGGTACGATTCTCACGGAATAAAGACAAAAATATTAGACAGATGGGGAGAGTACATTAAAGACCTTTTTGAAGATGACAGAAACGCAGAACACATTATAAGAAAGAACGTTGAAGGACCACCCATAATGAAAGATGAAGTTAGAGCAGCATTGAAAAAGATGAAACCAGGAAAAGCCCCAGGACCAGACAACATTACTACAGAGATGATTGAAGCCCTGGAGGAATTCGGTACAGAAAAAATAACAGTCCTCCTAAATGAAATTTACGACACTTGAAAAATCCCCAAAGATATGTCAAAATCAATTTTCATTGCACTTCCAATGAAAACAAGGGCTATAGAATGCGAACTCCATCGCACAATCAGTTTGATGAGTCATGTAACCAAGGTCCTATTAAGAATAATCATGATGAGGACAAGGAATAGAATCAAAAGAGAAACAGCAGATGAACAGTGTGGATTTGTGGAAGGGAAAGGAACTATTAATGCCATATACATCTTTTGAACTATCATAGAGAGGTCAGTCGAGGTGAACAAGGATTTATATTTATGCTTTGTTGACTATACCAAGGCTTTCGATTGGGTAAGACATGAAGAATTGATCAACCAACTAGAAAGACTCAATATTGATGGAAAAGATCTACGAATAATCAGAAATATGTATTGGGAACAGACAGCTGCAATGAGAATAAAAAACGATATCAGCTCTTTCAAAACATCAAAAGAGGAGTCAGACAGGGTTGTGTTTTGTCACCAGATCTGTTTTTACTTTACAGCGAAAACATCATGAGAAACCTAGAGGAAGACACTGGATTAAAGGTTGGAGGAAAAATGATAAACAACATTCGATACGCAGATGACACCGTGCTAATTGCAGAAAGCGAAAGGGACCTACAAAACATTGTGAATATACCTGAAATAGAAAGCAAAGGTAAGGGGTTGGAACTAAACAACAGGAAGACTGAAGTCATGGTGATCAGTAAAACAACATGAAATCCCCTCATGCAAAATAACAGCAAACGGCATAACCTTGAGACAGGTTGATAATTTTAAATACAATCATTTCACCAGACGGCAGATGCACATCAGAAATAGCTGGCAGAATCGGCCAAGCCAAAACAACATTCAAGAAGATTGAAAGCATTATTACCAACAAATGATTATCAATTAACATCAGGAAGAGAGTTCTGGAATGTTATATAGAACCAATATTGTTGTACGGTTGCGAAGCGTGGACAGTAAACAAGCAAAGCAAGAACAAAATTGAGGCAGCCAAGATGTGGTTTCTAAAGAGGATGTTGAGAGTTCCAAGGACAGCAAAGAAAACAAACGAGACAGTCTTGATGGAGGCAAACACAGGTAGATCATTCATAAGGAAGATTAGGAAAAGGCAGGCAGCATTCATAGGCCATTTTATAAGAAAAGGGGAATTGGAACACCTGGTCACAATGGGAAAGCTGGGGGGAAGGAGAGCACCGGGTAGACCCAGGGAGAAGACACTAGACGGACTTGCAGAGTGGCTGAAGACAGGAAGGGTGGAAGAGATGCTTGAGGCAACAAGAGATAGAGACAGATGGAAGTCCATAATCGCCAACGCCATTCCGCAAGGCACCTGATGATGATGATGATATATACATATACATATATATATATATATATATATATATATATATATATATATATATATATGCATATATGTATTATCATGTGTGTGTTTATGTTTATGTCTGTGTGTGTGTTTGTGTGTCTGTATGTGTATGTCCTCATCCGAGCGCGCATGCGCGGTTGTGTGTGTGCACGTGCAACCGCGTGT
>JAPXFY010000029.1:15264526-15267026 GCA_030674185.1 Monoplex corrugatus
GTTTGTCTCTCTTTTTCTGTTCTTTCTTTGTCTCTGTCTCTCTGTCTCTGTCTCTGTCTCCGTTTCTGTCTGCTGTATCTGTTTGTCTCTCTCTCTCTTTCTTTCTCTCTCTCCCTGTCTCTCTCTCTCTCTCTCTCTCTCTCTCTCTCTCTCTCTCTCTCTCTCCTCTCTTTTACGGTAAAATGTTGTTGAATTTGTGTGCTGCATTTGGTTTGTATATTTTGAATGGAGTTTGTAAAGGCGACCATCAGGGTCGCTATACTTACGTATCTGAGAACGGGTGCAGCGTGAATGATTATTTTCTTATTTCTAAAGATCTTTTTTCTTCTGTTTGTAATGATTGTACCTTATATATATATCTGATCGCATTGATTCAGACCATTTTCCTGTTCAGTTACATATTACTTTCCCAAATGAAAATACATTTGGGACGGATGTTTGTGACAGTGACACAGTGATTGAAAAATTTGTGTGGAGTGATGAAAATGGTCATGTTTATAGATCAAATTTACAGAAAGAGGAGACGTGTTTGAAATTTCAATCTGCTATGAATTTGATTGATGTAGATGTAGATGATGCTTTGAACGTGTTCAATGACTGTATTAAAGATAATGCTGAAAATATGAAAAGATACTTGCATAGTAACAAGACAAACATAAACAGTGATTGGTTCGATTTTGAATGTTTAACAGCCAAACGGAATGTCCGAAGATTGTTAAAAAGATTTAGAAAAACTTTAAGCAATGAGGTCAGATGTATGTATACTATTGCGAGAAGAGAATATAAAAATCTTCTGAAAAGAAAGAGAAGATTCTTTAATCTAGCATTATTGAACAGCTTGGTGTCCACACTGAATGACCAACAGGCATTTTGGAAATCCGTTAAAAAGGCATCATTTAAAAAAAGTCAGTCAAAACGTTGCATTACTGTTAACACGTGGTTTGAACATTTTCGTTCTCTGTTGGATAAAGATGTTGTGCAAGAGGCTGAGTATACTTTGCAAGTCAACGAGGAAACAAATGACCATCTTAATCGTCCTATTTCGGTGGATGAAGTTGTGTCCGCCATGCGTAAACTAAAGAATGATAAGGCTGCAGGTCCTGATCTTATTATTGGTGAATTTTTTAAAAATGGGACAGATGATACAATTCAGTTTTTCCTGAAACTATTCAATAAACTTTTTGATGATGGCATATTTCCAGAAAGTTGGTCAGAATCAATAATTTTGCCATTATTTAAGAAAGGGGACGCCAGTAATCCAAATAATTACAGAGGAATTTCTCTCTGTAATATAAGTAGTAAATTATATAGCACCATTATCAATAAGAGGTTACAGGAATGGGTTACAAATAATGATATTACAGGAGATCACCAAGCCGGCTTTAAGAAGGGATATTCTACAATAGATCATATGTTTACTCTCCTCTCCTTTGTTCAGAAACAGTTTTCTTGTAATAGGAAATTGTATGTTGCTTTTATCGATTTTGAAAAAGCATTTGATTCTATTGATAGAAATTTGCTTTGGCCAATTTTGTTGAAGAACGGTGTAAATGGTAAATTGTTTCAATGTATAAAGGCAATGTATCAAAAAGTTAAATGTCGAATCCGCTGTGGGCTTCATTTTACAGATTATATTCAGTGTACAACTGGAGTTAAACAAGGAGATGTTTGTAGCCCTGTGTTATTTTCTATGTTTATTAACGAGCTTGCTCTGGAGGTTATCAGCAATGGGCGTCATGGGGCCAAATTTCCACATGATTTGTCAGAATTGTTTATTCTTTTGTTGGCAGATGATGTGCTGTTGTTATCTGAAACGGTTGTAGGTTTACAGAGGCAGTTAAATACTCTACAAAGAGCAGCAACTTCTTTGCATCTTAAGGTAAATTTGAACAAAAGTAATGTCGTATTTAGAAAAGGAGGACACTTAGCTGCTAGAGAGAGATGGATGTACAATGATACAGTTATGCCTGTTGTAAATGCATATAAATACCTAGGAATTTATTTTTCTACACGTTTGAGTTTTACTCTGGCTTGTAAAGATATTGCTAGCAGGGCAAAAAATGCATTGCTATGTGTGATGAAAAGATTGAATATGTTAAATAATAATTCATTTGATTTACTTGTCAAAATATTTGATTCACAAATACAGCCAATTTTGCTGTATGGAGCAGAAATTTGGGGATTAGATAAGGCAGTTATGCATTGTGAAGCTGTACACTTATTTGCTTTGAAAGGATTTTTAGGACTGGATAAGCGCACATCTAATGATTTAGTGTATGGAGAAACAAACAGATACCCATTGTTTGTTCATTCAGTTCTACGATGTATTCAATTTTGGTTAAAACTATTGCACATGGAAGACAATAGACTGCCGAAAAAATCATATAAGATGCTGTTTGATCTAGATTGTAAAGGTAAGAAGAATTGGGTTACTAGTATACGTATATGTCTGAATGAATACGGGTTTGGTAATGTTTGGTTTTTCCAAGGAGCTGGCGAT
>JAPXFY010000029.1:15277026-15279526 GCA_030674185.1 Monoplex corrugatus
GACAGAGACAGAGACGAAGACAGAGACAGAGACAGAAAGACACAGAGACAGATAGACAGAGAGAGACTGAGACAGAAACAGAGACAGAGACAGAGAGACAGACATACAGACAGACAGACAGAGAAAGAAAGAAAGAGAAAGAAAGAAAGAAAAAGAAAGAGAAAGAGAGAGAGAGAGAAAGAGATAGAAACAGACAGACAGACAAATAGAAAGAGGCAAATGGAGAGATACGTAAATAGATACATATGTAGATCAAAAGAGTCAAGATACGCAATTAAAAAAGTCTATCAGCGTTGTTCCTGTGTGAAAAAGGTTTTCGTGAACAAGTTAATTGAGAATTTTACCAGTCAACGAAGAAGAGAGATAGTCACATAGATAGGGACTTACAGAGAGAGAGAGAGAGAGAGAGAGAGAGAGAGAGAGAGAGAGAGAGTGAGAGAGAGAGAGAGAAAGAGAGCAAAGAGAGATGGACAGACATACAGACAAAGAGAGAGAGAGAGCAAAGAGAGACGGACAGACAGACAAACACAGAGAGAGAAAGAGAGAAACAGAGGTCAAAGAGAGAAGAGACAGAGAGAGGGGGAGGGGAAGAGAAAAGTAAAGACAGGCAGACAGATACGTACATACATACATACATGCATACATACATACACACATACACAAAATACATACATACATACATACACACATACATATATGCATACATACAACATAACAACATACATACATACATACATACATACAGACAGACAGACAAGCATATATACATACATACATACATTCAACATGCATAATACATACATATACATACATATACATACATACATATACATACACATATACATACATACATGAAGATGGATACATAGACAAACAGATATAGACCTTTACAATTGTCGTTTCCTGATATCATAACATCATCATCATCAGGTGCCTTGCCGCATGGCGTTGGCTATCATGGACTTCCATATGTCTCTATCTCTTGTTGCCTCAAGCATCTCTTCCACCCTCCCTGTCTTCAGCCACTCTGCAAGTCTGTCTAGTATCTTCTTTCTGGGTCTACCCGGTGCTCTTTTTCCTTCCAGCTTTCCCGTTTTGACCAGGTGCTCCAATTCCCCTTTCCTCATAAAATGGCCTATAAATGTTGCCTGTCTTTTCCTAATCTTCCTTATGATTGATCTGCTTGTGTCTGCTTCCATCAAGACTGTCTCGTTTGTTTTCTTTGCTGTCCATAAAACTCTCAACATCTAATAATATGATAAAGATATATTATATATCATATCATACATCATGTTAATAGCATCATAAACAACCACCGATATCAGCATAATTATTCTAATCACGTCATATGTATCGATTAGAAATTAGAATAATGTAATTTCAAACGTATGATATTGGTTTTGGATCCATGACTACACGAAAACTTTCAGAAAGAAGAGACAGCTAACGAGACTTAATTCATCATCATCATGTACCCTCTCGCATGGCGTTTGCGACAATGGTCCTTTATGAGAATATATATTTTGTCACTGCAAGTATATCTATCACCCTTTCTTTCGTTATCCACTGCACAAGTCCGTCCAATATTTTCTCCCTGGGTCTAGGTGGTGCTTTTTTCTCCAGCTTTCCTGTTGTGACTAGGTGCTCTAATGTCTCATGCTTCGTAAAATGTCGGGTAAACGTTGCTTGTCTTTTCAAATCTTCTTCACTGACGTTTTTTTTTTCTGTCTGCCTCCTTCTAGACTGTCTCGTTTGTTTTATTTGCTGTCCATGGAACTCTTGACATTCTTTTTTAGAAACCACACTTCAGCTACCTGAATCTTGTTCTGACTCTGTGTGTTGACTGTCTACGTTTCACATTTGTACAACAGTATCGTTTCTATATAACACCGAAGAACTCTCTCTTCCTGGTGTTAATTGTTAGGTATTGGTTATTCTCTGCTATTCTACAGTCACTATAATCATAAACACTGACTGAATTAACTTTACTATCATCATTGCTATTATTACGTTGTGTGGTTTTGTCTTTTTTTATTTTTGTCTTTTAATTTGTGCTTGACAAAGGCCAGTTGGGCGAAAAATTTGCTGCTGTCTTGTCTTGTCTTATCTAGTCTAGTATTGTCTTCTCTTTTGTTTTGTCTTGTCTTGTCTTTTGTCTTGTCTTGTCTTCTCTTCGTGCCATGATCATTTTGGATATTCCCCATCAAATGGCACCCGTTTTCAGAGGGGATGGGCCCCGCCCACGTGGTGCTGGCCCCGGGAAAAGTTGAGGTCTCTGTCACCTCGCTCCCCTGTGACCTCTGGGTTATGGAACTATCTAGGTAGGACATCAGGACCTGGCCAGCTCGTGGGCTTATGTGCAGGCTTAAGGCGTGTGCCGTGATCATTCTGGATCTTCTCCATCACATGGCACCAGTGATGTTAGAGCATATAAAATCATTCTGAGCGTGGTGACGTCATCTTGAGAGACTAAAACTGAAACTGTCTTGTCTTGCTTTAT
>JAPXFY010000029.1:15284526-15287026 GCA_030674185.1 Monoplex corrugatus
ACCTAATTTGATTGCTTGAGCGAGGGCAGTCACGCTTGTTTTGGATTTCAGTCTGTTAGCAGGGGTTTCAGCTTGTGGTACTTTGTACATATTGTGTTTAGTTCACGCAACTGTGGATGAATATATGACCTGTTCATGGTCAGGGGAGGTAAAGCACTCAGGAACAGGAGCAGGATCCATATTACACGCAGCTAACCCAAGAGTGATGAAGTCTGTATTACCTCGCTTCCCCTTAAACCTGCGTATCTTGTATCTTATAACTATCTTTGCCTTTATCCTTTTAGTCTCCTTACATATTTCCATGCACTTAAGATTAATTGAGAACTCTAGTCTTTGAATAACTGTGTGAGAAATGTGGAATATGCTTTGCTTTATAACTCCCCTCATTTTAGTGTCAGCATATACACCACTCTGCATAAGAACTTCACAAAACAACAGAAAATCTTACAAATAAAAGCGGATGCCTTTATTCAGTATCCAAGAAGAAACGCTTGATTGGTCATGAATAACAACAATGTAGACCTGCAACATTAGAAAATAGATAGGATATTTTATGAGGCAAGAGAAATTAGAGCACCTAGTCACAACAGGAAAGCTGGAGGGAAAAAGAGCAGCTGGTAGACCCAGGGAGAAAATATTAGACGAGCTTGCGTAGTGGATGAAGATAGAGAGGGTGGGAGATGTACTTGCAGAAACAAAGGATAAATTCGTATGGAGGGCCATGATCGTCAACGCCATGTAACAAGGCACATGATGATGATGATGGTGATGATGAGACCAGCAATCTCTGAAACTGGATGTATGGGGGACATTTTTATCTGAGCAGCGTCATTTTCTCTGTGGAAAATGGCCCTTGTCTGCTGATGCTTTTGCAGTCATAACAAACGCATCCACTAACAACCATAACTAAGACAGTCCTGACCACAGACTTCCATCATTAGCAAAAACAAAGTTTGCTTCAACAAATATCAATAACGCAGTGCCAAACTTATCTTCCATTTTTAGCAGTGTCTGGTTTTAAACTATGATTTCCGCATCTCCTCTTCCCAAACGAGCATCTTGAACCAGACGGACGGCTGGTTGTTTCTTTTGATAGAGCCAAGATCTGATATCTCGAGTTCAATCCCAGCTTGAACAAAAATTAATAATGGCATGTTTGCCGCCCATTTTAACGTTTCTATAATTCTGGTGATGTCAGCTTTATGTTTCATAGATCCACCCCAACCCCCAACCCCCACCCCATCATCTCATGAGTTAAAGATCTTGCCAGCGCAAATAGTTTTGAGCAGGCTGAAGGAATCTGCTAGGTGTCTGCTGGCAGACTTGGTGGAGCGCATATGAAACCGATTAGAGTGTGATGAATCCTCTCGAACGGACTCCAGACTCAAATCATCCACAGACTGTCAGTCAGTCAGCCTCAGTCAGTTAGTCAGTAAATTCGCCAATTCAGTCAGTCAGTCTCAGTCATCAGCTCACCATTCAGTCAGTCAGTCAGTCAGTCACTCGCTCAATTCAGTCAGTCACTCAGTCATCATTTCAGTCAGTCAGTCAGTCACCCTCAGTTCAGTCAGTCAGTCACATCACTCCACATCACTCAATTTAGCCAGTCAATCACTCACGCAGTTCAGTCAGTCAGTCAGTCACTCACTCACTCACTCACTCAATTCAGTCAGTTACTCAATTCAGTCAGTCACTCAATTCAGTCAGTCAGTCAGTCAGTCAGTCAATTCAGTCAGTCAGTCAGCCAGTCAGTCTACAGCATCACTTCTTGGAATGTTGGCTGCCCACACTGCTCTTCGTGTCTCTGTCCTCCACATCTTGTCTTTCCTCAACCAGGTTTGAAAAATCTCTGACTGTTACGACCTGTCCACTCCTTGATGTTTCCTAGGTAATCTGTTCGTGGTCTTCCCCTTCCTGTTTTGCCCTCGACTTTTCCCTGTATGACATCTCTCATGAGAGTGCTTTTTTGTTTCTGCACACATGCCCAGACACACGAGCACTCGTAAAAATAAAGAATGAAATCAGTATGTGTGTGGTTAACAAAGGCAAAATCAATCTGACAAACACAAATTGTCTTTCATATTGGTGTCTCTCTTTCTTCCTGCTACTATGATTACTGACGCTTGAGGTCTGATCCCAGAAAGCTTGTTGTCTTTTGTCACAGAAGGCCACCCTTATAAGCATGAGTAAAAGACAGTATTTGTTTGGTGAAAAGAAGTTGGATCCTAATCTGAACGTATCTGAACACTAACTGATAAGACAGTGTTTGTGGTGAATTGAGGACTTTTATGATACTTTGATACGAAAATGACTTTTTATGATGATGAGAGAGAGATGATGATGATGATGAGATGATTGATGATGATGATGATGATGATGATGAGATGAAGAGATGATTGAGAAGGTAAAAGATATAAGAATAAAAAAAAGATACTGGGAAGAAGAAATCGACTTACTATAAACGCTGTTCTCTTATTATCTGTATCTGTCTCTTTGTCTC
>JAPXFY010000029.1:15289526-15302026 GCA_030674185.1 Monoplex corrugatus
TTGGTTGGTTGGCTGGTTGTTGGTTGGTTGGTTGGTTGGTTGGTCGGTCGGTTGGTTGGTTGGTTGGTTGTGTTGGTTGGTTGGTTGGTTGGTTGGTTGGTTGGTTGGTTGGTTGGTTGGCTTTTCCTTATTTTGGAGGGGGTCTGGATGGTAGAGATAAGTTAATGAAAAAGAACATGGGGACTGTGCCAGTTGCAACAGTAACAGCAATTGAACTAAGTCCGTTCTACGTAATTCATTCAGAGATCAGATTGTTTGCCTATTTTTCGGTATGCAGTTGGCAGACATCTGTAGGAGAGCAAAGGGGAGATTTTACTTTCAGTTTCAGTTTCTCAAGATGACGTCTCCACACTCAAAATGAATTCCATTACGCACTGACGCCACCGGTGGCAGGTGATACAACAGAGAGTGGAAGACAAACACAACAAAAGGAGAATGTATCCCTATACCACTGTCTGGAATTGTCAACGCATGGTCTAGATCTGGAATCCAAGGTAGCTTACACGATGCCCTGTTGAACGGATCTTAGTGGGAATTGTTTCAAACATGTAATGTAAACTGGAGCTCTGCAATATTCCCTTATCCATCTCCAAGACACATGTGTTCTTACTCCACTCCCAACTCTAGTGTCTCTCCTGCCAGCACCATCCCAGCCTGAAGTTTCAGTTTCCATTTCTCAAGATGACGTCACCGCGCTCATATTGACGTCATCTTGAGAAATTGAAACTGAAACTGTACTATCTTCAGTGAGTCTCTGATTAATGATCATAGCTATGATACATACTCGTTCGTCTGATCGATTGAAGTATTATATATGTATTTGTTTGTATTTTTCTTTGTTTGTTTGCTTACATGTCAACACGAAGACTTTGTCCAATCAAATAACTGAACAATTTAAAATGCCAACATTCTATTAGTTTAGCTTTATGTTGTCAACATCTTAAATTTAACATACTAGAAAGGACCACAAAGATAATATGAAGTAAACACGCGAAGAGTTAAAATGCCCGAAACGGCTCTCTGAGAATTATGGACTTGTGTCTTCCATGGTCTCTAAACTTTGACTCAGTCTCATGTTATTAATATGTCCGTCCACCTTGCACACTTAGTTTTGATTACCAAGGTCCACCCTGGGCGGCTTTTTCTTACTGGGATGTGTAGGACATGGAGTGTAAGAAAGTAAGGATGAATTCACAAATGGGAGAGTAAAAAAATGTATGTGTATGAGGGGGGGGGAGGGGTAAGATTTACAAGCCTCTTAGAGTTGAAGCTGAGGAAGTATAGTTCATGGGATAAACTGTTGCCTGTGTTTTGGTTCTAAAATGGCTTCTTTAAGAAATCAATAAGTCTTCCAGTGGTGAATTAAACAGGTTGGTGCAAATTATGTCTAAAGGCAGAGCATTCGGTTTATTGACAGAGCAAGACTCCATCTGCTTGTAATGCAGAAGTGGATTTATGTTACTTTATTTATAATAGTAACTATATATCTTTATTATTGTGACACCCATTCTAGTTACCAAGATGCATCCACGGCGAGTAATGGGGGAGGTAAAAACGGAATAGAAACACATGAAAGAAACAAGGAATGAAGAGGAGGCGGAGGAAAGAAAGACAGAAAGAAAGAGCGACTAAGGGGAGACAGACTGGCTTGCCATTTTGCCCTTAGGTGTGACAAGAGATTTTGAGGAACGGATTTGTATGCCTGGCAATTTCTCCTCGGTCTGAGCAGTGAAAGGGGTGTAGGAAGTTAACAGCTCGTCTATGGGTTGATTAGATTGCTAGGTGCAAACATATTGCTCTATTCATGGGAAGAACCTGACCTTGTAACCCTGCAAAGAGAAAGCCTCTGGCGCTTGGAAGTTTTCTCCTGGTATCTGCAACTTAATTTTCCTTATTAGTGTCCTTATACATAAGTATATCCTTCCCATCCAACTAATACATACGTACATCTATCCATTTAGCTATGTATGCCATCTCATATCATAGAATAAATTTGTTGTCAGAGACAGAAAACACGTGAGCTGAATTAATCATTCATTCATAACTTTTTGTTTTGTTTTGTTTGTTTTTTGTTTGTTTTGTTTTGTTTGTTTGGGTTTATTTTTTTGTCAAAAAATTAGTTGTTGCATTATTTGAAAAAAAAAGACTTTCGTTTTGTATGTTCTTTTACTTAAATTATGCTTGGATTTTCTGATCAAAGTAACTGTTAGGGTTAAAAAATGATACGAATTTGGGAAAAAACGCACTAAAATAGATTCAGAACTCGTATTTACTATAACAAAACAAGACAGGAGTGAATTGTTGGCCAACTGGCCATTGTCAAGCGTACACAAAAGATGGAAATAATAGATGCAAAACACTTAGCCTATACACACACACACACACACACACACACACACACACACACACACACACACACACACACACATATTCACACACACACACACACACACACACACACACACACACACACACACACACACACACATACACACACACATACACACACACAAACGAACAAACAAACAAACGAATAGTAGACAACTTCCCAAGCGCGTCATTGAGCTGGAGAAAATTGCAGATGTTTATGTTTTGATTGTTTAACTTCAGTTATTTTTGCAATCAGTTATGAGAATGAATTGCTCATATTTGTTTTGTCTTCTGTTTGTTTTTGTGTTTTATATTTATTTATGTCTTCTGTTTGTTTTTGTGTTTTATATTTATTTATGTATTTCTGTATTATGTATTTATTCATGTGTTTATTTATTTATCTATTTATTTATTCATTTATTTATTTATCATTTATCTATTTATTTACTTATTCATTTATTTATTATTTTATTATTTATTCATTTATTTATTTATCTGTCTATTTATTGATTTTTACTTATAAGAAATCGTTTTGATATACCAAGTCTGAAATACTTCTGTGGGCGTACAAATGTAACATCAGTACAGTGACAGAATATATGATAAACTAAAGGAGAAAGAGCTTGTTCAACATTCTTCAAGGAACACTTGTTTGATCATGAAAGACCACGATTGTAGACCAGCAAAGTTTGTGATGGGATTAGGGAAACACTTGTGTCTAATCAGCGGTCATTTTCTGTGTGGAAATTGACTGTTGTTTGCTGATGGCCGTACATAATGATGCCAGAGCGTCCACTAACGACCCACAGACAATGAAGCATAACTATGAACGTTCTTCATGAGCAAAACCTTACGTTATAACAGCAGCCAATAAGACACACACATAGACACTCAAACATGTATACATACAGACATACACGCATTCACACACATACACATATACACACACACACACACACACACACACACACACACACACACACACACACACACACACACACACACACACACACACACACACATTCAGTTTCAGTTTCTCAAGATGATGTCTCAAAGCTCAGAATGAATCCCATACGCACTAATGACACAGGTGCCATGTGTATGGTGATCATGATACAAGCCTTAATCCTGCACATAAACCCACGAGCTGGCCATGTCCTAAGGTCCTACCTAGCCTGTGTTTTACCAAGTCTACATTTTTATACTTGTGTTGTTTTAGTTTATAATTGGAACAAGCTTGGTTAAATGTAAATGATATGCGTATCTGTGTATAATATCTTGTAAGATATGTAAGGAATTCAGGGCCGAAACACTTGTCTAAAGGGGGTTACTTCTCTGAAGACCTTCTGTTGTCTAGCTCTCCCTAGAGTTTCTTTCTACCTGCACATGGTCAGTCCATTGACTTCCGGGAATAGTTCGGAGGACATTCGGGAAAGACCGAAGGACACTGGGAAAGACTAGATCTGCGGGCTTTGTGGGTTGGCTTCCCACCTTGCCTTTGATAACATGCCACGAGTTTTTCAAATGAAAGATGCTCCCAGGATTCACCGAAAGGGGGAGAGAATGATGAATCCATCGGCACTGACTCCATCACGACTGGAAACGCACAACGGACCATGATTAATGACCAGTTGGAATTTCCGTGTGCGTGTGGAAGGAGATTCACCACCAAACGCGGCATGAAGATCCACAGGACAAAAATGGGCTGTTTGAAGACACATACGAACCAGCAGCAGCGCACTGCGATAGCAGGTGAGACGTTGGATGACCAAGGCCAGGAATTAAACCATAGTGCCAAGGACATCCACGCTGACGGTTCTGATGCGGATTTTGCACAAGCTCTTAACGCCAAACGTGGAAAACTCAATTTGCCGCCTGCCGGTGCAAAAGAACAATGGGAGAAATTAGATGAGGAACTTGTCCTTAAGCTGAATGCGCTAATAGGGAACAGTACGCTGGAACACAAACTTGACACATACGGAGACATCATATACTCTATCTGCAGGGACACTTATGGAGTGAAGCAGCCAAAGACAAAAACGCCTCCCCAGAAATCCAGAAGACAGCAACAGATGGAGAGCATCCGGAGGGAGAAAAGGAAGCTTAAAAAGCGAATGAAAACTGCCTCAGAATTCGTGAAGCAAGGGCTCCTGGAACTCTGGAAAGATCTGAAGGCCAAACACAATGCTCTCAGCAAAGTGGAATCAGCAAGGCGAAGAAAGAGCAAAAAAAAGAAGACTCAAGATCGTTTCTTCAAAGATCCCTTTGACTTTTCAAGAAAGCTGTTTGAACAACCCAAATCAGGGACTCTCACAGTGGGCAAGGAAACCCTAGAGCAGCATCTCAGGGAAACATATTCCGATTCTCAGCGCGAGGCACCACTTGAAATCCAAAATCTGGTTTGGCCTGCAGCGCCAAAAGGAAAATTCAATAAGAAACCACCAACACTGGATGAAGTGAAGAACGTAGTAAAGAAAGCCAGAGCCAAGTCAGCACCTGGACCAAACGGAATACCATACCTGCTCTACAAGAAATGCCCAAAAGTGCTCGAGTGGCTCCACAAGATGATTCGATCAGCATGGAGGAACCAGAAGATCAGCGACCAATGGATGAGAGCTGAAGGAGTGTACATTCCGAAGGAGCAGAACTCCAGCAGCATCAATCAGTTCAGGCCAATATCACTTCTGAACGTCGAGGGGAAAATCTTCTTCTCTGTTATGGCAGCAAGATTGACAAAATACCTGACTGAAAACAAGTATCTGGATATGTCAGTCCAAAAGGGAGGCATACCAGGAATGCCTGGATGCTTGGAACATGCCACGTTGATTTGGGATGCCATCCAAAAAGCAAGAACAGAGAAGAGAGACATTGACGTAGTTTGGCTTGATCTGGCGAATGCATATGGATCAGTTCCACACGATATGATCCAGCTGGCTCTTGAAATGTATCACATCCCAGAAAACATCCGAACAATGCTGAGGAAGTATTTCCAAGGGTTCTCAATGCGGTTCTCTACCAAAGAATACACCACGGACTGGATAGACCTAGAGGTGGGCATTGCAATGGGCTGTGCAATCTCTCCCATACTGTTCGTGTTGGCAATGGAAGTCATCTTGAAAGCTGCAATGAAGAGTTCAGGTCCAGTGAATCTGGGAGATGGATACCAGATGCCTCCTCTGAAAGCTTTCATGGATGACACAACAGTCTTGTCCACGGATGAGGAAGAGACACACCAAATCTTAAAGCAGCTGGATGAGCTGGTGGCCTCTTCAAGAATGAGGTTCAAACCTAAGAAATCCCGAAGTCTCTCACTGCGAAAAGGAAAAGTGGCAGATTCAGTCAAATTCATGGTAGCCAACCAAGCCATCCCCACTGTCACAGAAGAGCCAGTAAAAAGTCTCGGAAGATGGTATGATGACTCCCTGAAAGACACACAAAGGGGATGTGAAACCAAGCAAACAGCAGAAGAAGGCCTGAAGAAAATAGATAACTGCGGACTGCCAGGCAAATACAAAGTCTGGTGTCTACAGTTCATGCTGATACCAAAGCTGCTGTGGCCACTGCTAATCTATGACATTTGTACCAGCACAGTCGAAGCAATGGAAGCCAAAATCAACAAATACACAAGAAAATGGCTCGGTGTCCCACACTGGTCTCACTGATGTTGCATTCTACTGTCGTCAAGCAATGCTGAAGCTACCTCTCAAATCCATAGTGGAGGAATACAAAGTTGGAAAAGCAAGACTGTTGAGCATGCTGGAGGAATCGGAAGACAATATCGTGAGATCAGTTCATCCAAAGCTGAGAACTGGCAGAAAGTGGAAAGTCCAAGAGGCTGTAAACAATGCCAAGAGAAACCTCAGCATCAAAGAAATAATTGGACACACGCAAACCAACAGACAGGGACTGGGAGCAACAAAAATGCAGTGGTGGTCCAAAGCCAAAGGGAAGGAAAAAAGAGACATGATCATACAGGAGTTGAAGGAAGAAGAAGATGTCAAAAGAGTGCAGAAGGCAGTCCAGCAAGGTCAACAGGGGCAATGGACAACATGGGACAGTGCACTCCAAAGAAGTCTCAGCTGGAACGATATGTGGCACATGGCTCCTCTAAGGATAAGCTTCCTCCTCAGATCTGTATATGACCTGCTCCCCTCGAATGCAAACTTAGTGAAATGGGGGAAAGCAGACGACCCAGCATGTCCGCTCTGTCAGAAGAAACAAACAGTGGAACATGTCCTAAGCTCTTGCAAAGTAGCGCTAGCCCAAGGAAGGTATACATGGAGGCACAACCAAGTTCTGAAAGTGATCACAGATGTGGTTAGCGAAAAAACCATGACCCCAAACACACCAATTGCTATGACAACGTTCTACAAAGCAGGAGGGAAACAGGTCTGGCCCGAAAGTGCTATGACAACCAGCACATTGCCAAAGGGTCTTCTGGATGGAACAGTCGACTGGGAGTGTACAGCAGACCTCCCAGAGTGGAGAAATTACCCAGATGTCATCAGCAAGACAGGCATGAGACCAGACATCGCTCTCCACTCTGACTCCTCGAAACAAGTGATTCTGATAGAACTCACTGTGCCATACGAAAGCAGAATGGAAGAAGCACATATCTACAAGACCGAAAAATACGCCGGTCTTGCCAGCACCCTGAAGAAAGCAGTCTGCGGGTCAAAATCTTCGCCATAGAGGTCGGGGCAAGAGGGTTTGTGGGCACCTCCGCTTATGATCTCATGAAACAACTCGCCATTTCTGGGAAGAAGAGGACTAGAGCCCTTAAAGCGATGGCAGAGGCAGCAGAAAGGAGCTCAAGCTGGATCTGGGCAAGGAGGAACGAAAAAAGTGAACTTCATAAGGATTAAATTCCCTACAGATGATGTGTGCCCCGTTAGCACATTGGTAAAACCGCGTACCGCAGTTCTGAATCGCCCAGGTTCGATCCCCGGCGTGGGAAAAAAAAAAATAGACAACAGCAGAAGGGCATCCAGGAGTCATGACCTGGATGTGGCCCGGCCCCCCGAGAGTGTAAGGAATTCAGGGCCGAAACACTTGTCTAAAGGGGGTTACTTCTCTGAAGACCTTCTGTTGTCTAGCTCTCCCTAGAGTTTCTTTCTACCTTTCTACCTATCTTGAAAGTAAAGAACATTTTCATAAATTAGATAAATAAACAATCAAAGATCTGAATCACAACACTAATAGCCGCTCGGTATAAACTTCTTACATCACAGACCCCCCAGTCAATGCACAAAGCCTCTGCTGCCTATCAACAAGGTGAAGACAATAGTTCCTTAATCAGACACATCCACTCAAATAAACACAGATTACAGTTGAAAAAGATGCTTTGACAACAACCAACAAGACATTGCCAATAAACGATTTTTGTCTCAGCAATAGTCTGGTCACGATCAGCCCATTGCTTTCTCTTTTATCAGTAAACACACAGGCAATGTAGAAATGAGAATGATTAATGAGACCAGAAGCAAACCCTGTCTAACACCATTCCTCTTGTTTATCCATGTTTGTCTTTCTTCCTTCCACTATGATTAACGATGCTTAATTGAAGATGGAAGCGATAGTCTCAGACAGGTTGCTGCTTTCTCTGGTCCAGACAAGAGGCTGCCCCACTCAGCATGAATAAATGACAGTGCTTGGTGAAAAGAAATTGAATCCTCATCTGACCAGTGATAGATTGACAGACATTGTGGTGTGAAAGGGTAAAGATTTTGGTGGTAGTGTCAGATAATTTATAATTTTTGTGATGGAAATGGCCGTTGGTGTTGGATTAATGCCAAGAAAAAAGGTCATTGGGGAAAAAGTGAAAGGATTGAGAGACAGAGAATGACAGTTCTACTACTCGTCAACACCTTCCCTCCCTGTCTTTGTCTTCTTTATCTACCCATCTCTCTCTCCTCTCTCTCTCTCTCTCTCTCTCTCTCTCTCTCTCTGCCTGTCTGTCTCTCTCTCTCTCTGTCTTTCTCTCTCTGTCTCTCTCTCTTCCACTCTCTCTCTCTCTCTCTCTGTCTCTCTCTTCCACTCTCTCTCTGTCTCTCTCTCTGTCTCTCTCTCTCTTCCACTTTCTCTGTCTGTGTCTCTCTCTGTCTTCCCCTTTTCTGTGTGTCTCTGTCTGTCTGTCAGTCTGTCTGTCTGTCTCTGTCTCTCTTCCTCTCTCTCTCTTTCTCTCTCTCTCTCTTTTCCTCTCCTCTCTCTTCCACTCTCTCTGTCTCTGTCTCTGTCTGTCTGTCTGTCTGTCTCTGTCTCTCTGTCTTCCCCCTCTCTGTGTGTCTCTGTCTGTCAGTCAGTCTGTCAGTCTGTCTGTCTGTCTGTCTCTGTCTGTCTGTCTGTCTCATCTCTCTGTCTCTCTGTCTCTTTGTGTATCCCTCCCTCTTTACCTCCTTCGCAACCCCGTCTGAGTGAAACGTATTTGACAAAATCATAATAATTTGCAATAGAATATCATGTTTACTAAACAAAAGCAGTTTTTCGGTGCTTAATGCTAAGAAATGTATAGCACAAAGTGCTGAATGTCATAAAATATGACACTGCGTACGCCACAAAAAGAATACTTTAGAATTTGTGCACGACTGACCTTTTGATTCCAACTCTTGAAATCATTTCTCATAATATGTAACTTGTTTGACTATACATGGATATACCTATTTATACTTACACAGTCATAGATTTCGGCTATGCTTTAACTGAGACTGATAGAAACGAACAAATCAGGACTTAGAGAAAACATCGTGACTTCTTCGCAACTTATATTTAAACTAGGTATACACAGCCCGCTCATATTCCAAAACCAAACAAACTAGACCAAACTAGACAGTCACTTTAATCATAATACATACGAACCCAACAAATTGCTTCAGTTATTTTGGATTCCGCACAAAATCCTTTTCCCTGCGTGGATGCTGGGGGTTCTTTCAGTATAAATAGTATCCCCACCTTCCGGAAATCCTGTGCGAGCAATTTCCTCTTTTCTGTCAGTCTCTTTGTTCTTGATTGTTCCTTTGATTTTTGTCATTTCTTCATGTCATCTTCTGGCTTGCTGGTCCATTCACCTGTATGTGTTCGATAAAGTCTTACATACTTTCCCTAAAGATTTATAACTGGATACACGTGTTAAGTGGATTTTCGGTTCTAGGGAAATGTGATATCCTAAAACAGTAACAGGTAATTTTCACCTGTTTTCACATGTATTTTAGTGCCCTTAGTATGCTTGAATTTGTATTCAGGTATATTAAATTGGATGGAGTGGTCAACGCCAGAGGCACCTCCTTAAATTATATTTGGGAAGGCATTGATTGTGTACTTAATTTTCTTGTCCTTTTATCCTGCTGATAAATTGTATATGTTTTGAAAGGCTATAGCCCTGATATGGTCATACACAATTGGCTGGGCTTTAAACAAAAATACGAATAACAATAACGATAACTAAGACCGACAAAAACGACCAAAATCAGGACAAAGAAAACGCCCTGATTGATTTACAACTTCAAGTTAGAACTAGGCACACGCATCCTCCACATATTCCCAAACTAAGCAAAATAAAAAATCCAAAACACGTGTGACTGCCCGCGTTCAAGCAAACAAGAACCAGAAAATAACACGAAAGAAGAATAAGAACTCGTATTTAATACAACAAGACAAGACAGTCGCAAATGTTCGGCCAACTGGCCTTTGTCATGCGTAAGATAACAAACAAACACCAGGTACAAAAATTAGGAGAAAAAGACTGCTGCTCGGTCGAGTGTGAGAAAAGGAATGACAGACAGATAGACAAAGACCAGTTGACCGAAAATGTGAGCCTGTCTTGTCTTGTTGTATTGAATACGCGTTCTTATTCTTCTTTCGTGTTTTTCCTAGTTCCCAAGCAAAATAAGCCAAATAGGCAAGTCACTTTTTTATCATAACGCATACGAATGCAGCAAATTGTTCCAGATATTCTGGATGCTGCACACAACTCTACCCACTCCATCGCCCTGTGCCTGCTGTTCTTGGTGCCAGACCATGCTGTGTGGACTTGCAGGCCTCAGCCACAGGCAGGGAGAAATCTGATCTCAGCCTGTTGTTCCCTTGGGATCTGCTGGCCAGAAACGTGATGCCCCTTGGCTGGGATTGGTGTTTGTGGGGCGGTGGCTGTGGTTTGAACGAAATAAAGAGAAAGGGGTGGTGGTGGAGAAAGAGAAAAGACAGACAGACAAACAGAGACGTAGAGAGACAGAGACAGATACAGAGATAGAGATAGGCAGACAGACAGACAGACAGATAGGTAGATAGATAGATAGATAGATAGATAGATAGATAGATAGATAGATAGATAGATAGAGATACGTAGGTAGGTAGGTAGGTAGATAGGTAAGTAGTAGTTAGACAGACAGGCAGATAGATAGATAACAGACAGACAGATAGATAGATAGATAGATAGATAGATAGATAGATAGATAGATAGATAGATAGGTAGATAGATAGATAGACAGACAGACAAACAGACAGATAGATATATAGATAGATAGACAAGCAGATAGATAGATAGATAGATAGATAAAGAGACTGATAGATAGATAGACAAATAGACAGTTAGAGAGAGGGAAAGAAAGACAAAGTGAGAAAGAGAGAGAGAGAGGGGGATAGAGAAGGAAAGAGAAAGAAAGAGAGAGATACATACATACAGACAGGCAGACAGACAAACAGACAGTTCGTAAAACTCTGGACAGAGCAGCAGGGACGTTTCAGTCTTTCTCTCTTAATTTTTGTTACTGGTGTTTGTTTGTTTGTGATCTTACGCTTGACGAAAATTTGCGCCTGTCTTGTCTTGTATTAAATACACGTTCCTATTCTTTTTTCATGTTTTTTTTTTTGTGCTGGTTTCTGGTTTTTTTGTTCGTATTTGTACACTTGTGTATTTGTTTCTTTGTCTTTTTGTTTCTGTGTTTTTTTTGTTTTTGTTTTGTTTTTATCAGTTAGGTGTGTTTGTTTGTTTGTTTGTTTGTTTGTTTGTTTGTTTTGTGTTGTGTTGTTTACGTGTTTCTTGACCAGTTAGTCGGTACGCTGGTTGGCTTACTGGCTTTATTTTGCTCATATGTAATGACATGTGTTTAAAAACAAAAGAAAAGGAACACAGAGCACAGAGAAACATATATGTTTAGAGAAGAGTCATCAGTGTATTAAAAGATACATGAAAACTTGAGTGCATATTTTCACTACTAATATGATCAACATTAATTATGACCATTTTGACAAATTATAGCAGTCTGCCACGTAGGTTTTACTGAATCCATTAGTCATTATTACTTTATAACACCTACACGTATGGAATCATTGTATGCACCATTGTTTACACTTACTTGTGTCGTAGCGCTGTCGATTAATTATGTTGCTCTCAATTATATAGATATGTAAAACCACTGTAACAATGCCATTTTAAAGCAAAAACAGAAGAATGATGTTTTAGTTATTTTATCTAATGGAATATTGTCAACTAAAATATTAAATGAAAGATGGAGCAAGAAAAGCAATGAACAGAAAGAGGGGATGGGAATTAGTGTAATTTGTCTGTCTGTCTTCGATCTGTCTGTCTGGTTGGCTGGCTGGTTATCTGCCTGTCTCTGTCTCTTAATGTAATTAGTAAGACTTCTAGATGATTCTGAGTCGCTTTCACAACGTCTTCATGTCACCTCAGCTTTTAAATCTTTTTACCTAACCCAGCTGTAAAAGAAGGAAAGAAACAAAGTCATTCTTTCACAAACACCCACTAAAAGCCATCAACATAAAACCTCATCGGGTGACACACTGCTGCAATGTATATTTAAGCTATCTATCACTCGTTGGATGAAAAACCAGTTGCTTTTTGTCAAACAAACATCAGTTTTTATTTGTGCTGATTAAGGTGGTCTCCCACCTAAACCAAGGGGAGAGAACCAATATTTCTAGGATTATTTCTCGTCATCAGCAGCATCCATCATAATGGAATGAAATACGAGAGATAAAGTGTAAACACAAAACTTGTGTTATGTTGTTTTCCTAACCTTGTTAGGCACACTCAATGATTCCATTGCTCATTTGTGTGGGATGTGTGTGTGTGGGCGTGTGGATGTGAGTGTCGGTGTATATTTGGGGTGTGTGTT
>JAPXFY010000029.1:15307026-15317026 GCA_030674185.1 Monoplex corrugatus
CAAGATGCCAGAAACTAGCCAGAGGAGATGGACGAATGCAGAAGGACAGTAATAAGCACATAAACCTGAGAAAATTAACTTACGGAAAGAGGGAGAAAAACCTCCACCACTAGGAACTTCTCTTTGCAAGGAGGCTGGGCCAGACTGTTCCTGTGAATAGAGCAATCTGTCCCCGACTACAATTTGCACCTTGTAATCTAATTCGCCCCGAGATGAGTTGTTGACTTCCTAAACAACCCCTTTTACAGCTCAGACCCAGGCAAAATTGCTGGGAGGACAGCACACTTTCCTCACATTCTCGCCCCTCCTAACACCAGAGTTGAAAGCTCGTCCACCTCGCTAATCTCTCTCTTTTCTTTCTCAACCCTCTTCCTCTTTATTCATCTCAGTTTCTCCCTTTTTTAGTCATATAAGACCATCAGGGTAGACCTTGCTAACAAAAAAGCATGAATTTAAAAAAATATGAATCCATACAAGATGAATCAGGAATGCAGAGCCTATGAAGGCACAACCCCAGTTTTTTCCCCAAAAGCTGTCTTAAATTTTCCACTCTTTCCTTGTCCACTTCATGTCTTCTGTCTGGTCCCTTTCTTTCAGACTGAGGTGGGTGTTGGGTAGAAGGAGGACGATGGTGGGGAAGGAGTGGAGGGAGAGGTCGTGGAGCTCTAATTCACTTTATAGAAAACAGCTCCCACCAGGGGCCACTTGCCACAGAATGAGGGGAGCTAATTTGGATCCCAATTTTTGGCCACAGCCATGCTTGAACAGTCTGAGTAGATGGCGAGACTGGACGAGTGTTTCTTTTCATTGTGATCACCTTTCACTTCTTCTCTCCACCTAGACAGAAGACAGATAAACCAGAACACACGCACACACACACACACACACACACATACAAACACAGAGAGAGAGAGAGAGAGGGGGGGAGGGAGAGAGAGAAACACAAACGCACACACACACACACTATTCAATGTTCTGCGTTGAATAAATTGATAAGCCCCAACTGGGAAATTGAGAGTAACTGCAAACACATTAAAATCGCACCAACACACAAACGCACACACACACACATACACACACACACACACACACACACACACACACACACAACACACACACACACACACACACACACACACACACACAAGCACACACACACACACACAACACACACACACACACACCACACACTCACACACACGAATTATAAGGGAAATGTTACACATTATCCGGAAAGACACTAAACATTTTCAGGTAACTGCAGCAAGCTGACTTGGCTCCAACAGCATTGAATCTTAATTTCCTTTGGGTAACATAAACATCCCTGAGATCTGAAGCTCATGCCTGGACGTTTCAGTGTTTCTAAACAATCTGCTCAGACCTTCTCACAAGATAGCAGACTTCAGATTAGCTTCTCAGAGCAGACATCACATGGGATGTGACAATCAACCAGGTTGACTCTATTGCCGAAATTAGGTACAACACACAATGTTTTAGGGAGAAATCTGCGAGAAATGTAGGGAACAGTCAGATTTGTTTCAGACAGAAAAACAAGCAAACAAACAAACAAACAAAATTCACACACAAAGAAACAGCATTCCTAACGGGGTCGTTTTTGTTTGTCTGTTCCTTTGTTTCTTTGTTCACTGATTGGTTTGTTGTTAGTTTTTTGTTTTTGTTTTATTTTGCTTGTGAGGCTTGTTTTTCTTCCTTCCATCCATCCATCCTTCCTTCCTTCCTTCCTTCCTTCCTTCCTTTCTTCCTTACTTTCCTTTTTTTTTTTACTTTCTTTCATTTTCTTTTTTTTCAGTATACAAAGGCAGAAAATTTGTTGATGTTCACAAAACGAGGTAGTGTTTTGTCAGAGACTTTAATGGGAAGAATACATTTCAAAAATTGATATTTGAAGGCATAATCAAATGGCTTATTGTGTAGATACAAATGTTCCTTCTTATTGTCTTCTAATTCTTAATTTCTTTTTGTTTTGTTTTGTTTCGTTTTTTTTCCTCATCAGTGGTTTTTGTTTATGGTTTCTTTTTCTTGATTTCTTTTATATTTACCCAATACCTGAATGGCATGATAAACACATTGCATTTTATTTTGTTCCCTTGTCATGTAAGTTCTTGTCTTTCTCTGATACAAACAAGTACTTACAACCATATAATAATTGCGTATAATCATACAACAATCATATAAACATTCCTAAGGACAGCGAAGTAATCTTGATCAATCAACATTCAATACATCATAGTCATCATCTCGCTATCAAGACGTACCATCTAATAGGGTGATGGAGTTTTAAGCGAACTGAAGTGTTGGTCTCTTGATACAGTCTGAAATTATCAAACAGACTATTGTGTCATAAACCTTATGTTGTCTGTTAACACATGCTAGGAGTAAGCCTTAGAATAATACACAGTAACATACTTTGAAGCCTTTCAGTCGTTTTTCCTGATAACTTTGGAAGGTTTTCAATCATTTGCTCTGATAACTTTCATATCAGTCACATATTTGAATATATTCTGCATATTCAATAAACCGTGTACAATAAATTTTACATACAACGCTCCATTTCCCAAATGCTGCAATAATAAAGCATGAAATGCATGTACGTGCGTGTGCGTGTGTGTACGTGTGTGTGTGTGTGTGTGTGTGTGTGTGTGTGTGTGTGTGTGTGTGTGTGTGTGTGTACGTGTGTGTGTGTAGGAGTGTACACGTGCATGTCAGGGCTAGGCACAAAGTATGTACGTGTTATAGATCCTAGATAGCTTATTGTATTTGAAGCCAGTGCTGTAAGAAGAATAAGAGAAGAAAAGAGGGGAGATTGGAGTTTTGTTTATTTGTTTATTCATCTATTTGTTTATTGGGGGGATAATCCATATTATAGACAAATATGGCTATTATATGTTATGTTTAATGCATAGGCATTGCATTAAAAAGAACAGAAAAAGGAGGCAAACATTTAGCAGCAAAAATTGAAAAAGAAAAACAAACCAGCAAATTTAAATAACCTTATGAAACGACAACCCTGCCGTTGACTTCACGTAGAAAACACATATCTAAATCACTTTTTCTTTAAAAACAACAAGAAAAAAAGCTCTGGCCCATGCTTCCAGTGAGTCATAATGAGCAACATTTTCATAGCTTTCACCTTTTCTGTGACACGGCCATATTTCATGTTCACCTGTCTGCCAAAGCAGCGCTTCATGAGGGCTGTTTGAATGCAGTTCATACGTCAGCTGTAGTTAGGACAATCCTGGCTTGAGTGGAACGATGTCCCACTCTCCTCTTAAACGTCTTGATGTGGTGTTGCCCATGTGCATATGCTTACGCATGCGCAGACGTAGCCACATGCTCACGCGAGAATATCCGCCCTTTCTAGTGTCCACACCCCCCACTCTCCACTCCAAACACACATGCACAGAAACATCTCTGCACAAACACAGACACATCACATTTATCACATTTTGCTCCCATCTCTGTCTCTGTCTCTGTCTCTTGTCTCTGTCTCTCTGTCTCTGTCTCTCTGTCTCTCTGTCTCTCTCTTGTCTCTCTCTCTCTCTCTCTCTCTCTTCTCGTTCTCTCTCACTGTCTGTATTCTTCATCTCTTCATATGTCCGTTGATCTATCATTCTCTGTGTCTGCTCCTCTCTTTTTCTCTTCTTCTCTCTGTCTTTCTCTTTTCTTCTTCTTCTTCTTCTTCTTCTTCTTCTCTTCTTCTTCTTCTTCTTCTTCTTCTTCTTCTTCTTCTTCTTCTTCTTCTTCTTCTTCTTCTTCTTCTTCTTCTTCTTCTTCTTCTTCTTCTTCTTCTTCTTCTTCTTCTCTTCTTCTTCTTCTTCTTCTTCTTCTTCTTCTTCTTCTTCTTCTTCTTCTTCTTCTTCTTCTTCTTCTTCTCTTCTTCTTCTTTTCTTCTCTCTCTGTCTGTCTCTTTCTCTCTCTCACTCTGTCTCACTCTGTCACTTTCTCTCTCTCTTTCTCTCTCCACTCTCTCTCTCTTTCTCTCTATCTCTTCTTCTTCTCTCTCTCCCCCATCTATCTCTTAATCTCGGTGTCTTTCTTTCTATCGCTTTCATTTTTCCCCTTTCCTGTCTCAACATCCTCCATTCTCTTTCTTTTCTATGTCACCACTGAAACCACAATGCATAAAAGCATCACAGAGAGGGATGTGACGCAAACTCCCAATGCTATTTTCCATGCAAAAGTCAACCACGTCATGTTGGCCTGCCTATCATTAAGCAAGGGAGAAGTAGACAAGAACTTAGCAGGCTATGTGGAAAAAACAACCTGCCTGCCTGTGTGGTGGTACAAGAACTTAGCAGGCTATGTGGAAAAAACAACCTGCCTACCTGTGTGCTGGTAGATACTTTATGTGCTTGTCTTGTTGCCTTTGATGCTTCGATTTGTGTTGTGAGAGCAGTTGGATACCCCCCCCCCCCCATAATATCTCTCTTTTACAATCTTTCACAAGCTTCCTAGAATCTACGTTTTTTAATAACAGATTCCCCAGCCATCATTACTTGCTGATGAGATGACCATTCATCCTGCTTGGCTTTTCCCTCCTTTTATTGTTTTTCTTTTTCTTGGTGTTTAATTTCTCTGTTCCTGTGAAAAGGGTTTTCTGATTCAAACCCACCCTGTGTGTCTGAAAGTGTATCTGAGTTCTTGTGTATGCATGGGGAGCCATTATCTTTACAATTTTTTAAAGTTTATTTTTCTGCAGTTTGCAAATAACCTCAACAATATATTCATATTGATGACACATTCATATTCATTACGTATGTGGTAGAGAGAGTTTTAAGAATACTGACAGAACTCATGCGGGAAAAGTCCAAAGCTACAAACTTTCACAAGACAATCTGAAATGGATTTGTTTCAAAAAGAAGATTAGCCATAGAACCATATATGTATATATATATATATATTATTTATTTCATTTATTTATTATTTATTTATTATTTATTTATTTATCTATTTATTTATTTATATTTATTTATTTTTATTTATTTATTTTATTTATCTGTCTATTCATTTATTTTTGCTTAGAGAAATCGTCTTGATATACGAAGTCTGAAATACTTCTATGGGCCTACAAATGTAACATCAGTACAGTGACAGAATACTGATAAACTAAAGGAGACAGAGCTTGTTCAACATTCTTCAAGTAACACTTGTTTGATCATGAAAGACCACGATTGTAGACCAGCAAAGTGTGTGATGGGATTTGGGAAACACTTGTGTCTAATCAGCGGTCATTTTCTGTGTGGAAATTGACTGTAGTTTGCTGATGGCCGTTCATAATGATGCCAGAGCATCCGCTAACGACCCACAGACAATGAAGCTAACTATGAGCAAAACCTTACTTTATAACAACAGCCAATAAGGCATAGACACACACATAAAGACACAAACATACATGCACACACACATACAAGCATTCACACACACTAACACACTCACGCACACACACACACACACACACACACACACACACACACACACACACACACACACACAACACACGCACGCACACGCACATCACACAAAAACACAAATGCACACACATGCACACACTCACACACAAACACACCCCATACCCACACACACACAAACACGTACGCGCATACACACATACATGCAAACGCATACATCTGCCACACACACACACACACACACACACCCCACCACCGACCACACGCCGCGCACACACACACATGCATGCAAACGCATGCATCTGCATAGACAGAGATAGACACTCGCACAAACATGAAATAGACACACATACGCACGCAACCACGCACACGCACACGCAACACACAACACACACACACACACACACACACACACACACACACACACACACACCACACACACACACACACACACACACACCACACACACAAACACACACAACACATACAAACACACACACAAAACACACATGTACACACACACACATCACACACACACACACACACACATGCACACACACACACACACACACACACACACACACACACACACACACACACACACACACACACACAATATTCAGTTTCAGTTTCAGTTCAGTTTCTCAAGATGATGTCTCAATGCTCGGAATGAATTCCATAATTATGCACTAATGTCACAGGTGCCATGTGTATGGTGATCATGATACAAGCCTTAAGCCTGCACATAAATCCAGATGAGTCCTTGCCTAGCCTGTGTTTTACCTAATCTACATTTTTATACTAGTGTTGTTTTAGTTTATAATTGGAACAAGCTTGGTTATATGTAAAAGATATGTGTATCCGTGTATCTTATCTTGAAAGAAAAGAACAGATACATAAAGTAGATAAATAAAGAATTAAAAATTTTAATCACACACATCACATGCCACTCAGTATAAACTTTCCACATTACAGAAAGCCCCCCCCCCCCCCACCCTCCAGTCAATGCACAAAGCCTCAGCTACCTCTCAACAAGGTGAAGACAATATTTCCTTAATCACACACATTCACTCACATACACACAGATTACAGTTGAAAAAGATGCTTTGACAACAACCAATAAGACATTGCCAAAAAC
Organism: Monoplex corrugatus; assembly: GCA_030674185.1. Classification (NCBI taxonomy): domain Eukaryota; kingdom Metazoa; phylum Mollusca; class Gastropoda; order Littorinimorpha; family Ranellidae; genus Monoplex; species Monoplex corrugatus. Next base: position 15,313,594 of record JAPXFY010000029.1, read on the forward strand.
GATTTTTGTCTCAGCAGTAGTCTGGTCACGATCAACCCATTGCTTTCTCTTTTATCAGTAAACACACACAGGCAATGTAGAAATGAGAATGATTGATGAGGCCAGAAGCAAACCCTGTCTAACACCATTCCACTTGTTGATCCATGTTTGTCTTTCTTCCTTCCACTATGATTAACGATGCTTAATTGAAGATGGAAGCGATAGTCTCAGACAGGTTGCTGCTTTCTCTGGTCCAGACAAGAGGCTGCCCCACTCAGCATGAGTAAATGACAGTGCTTGGTGAAAAGGAATTGAATCCTCATCTGACCAGTGATAGATTGACAGACATTGTGGTGTGAAAGGGTAAAGATTTTGGTGGTAGTGTCAGATAATTTATAATTTTTGTGATGGAAATGGCCGTTGGTGTTGGATTAATGCCAAGAAAAATGGTCATTGGGGAAAAGAGAAAGGATTGAGGACAGAGAATGACAGTTCTACTACTTGTCAACACCTTCCCTCCCTGTCTTTGTCTTTTTTATCTGCCCATATCTCTCTGTCTGTCTGTCTGTCTCTCTCTCTCTCTCTCTTCCTCTCTCTCTCTCTTCCTCTCTCCTCTCCTCTCTCTCTTACCACTTTCTCTCTCTTCCCTTCTCTCTTGTCTCTACTCTCTCTGTCTCTTCTCTCTCTGTCTTCCCCTTCTCTGTGCCAGTCTGTATGTCTGTCTCTGTCTTTCTCTATGTCTCTCTGTCTCTGTCTCTTTCTCTCTCTTTCTCTTCTCTCTTCTCTCTCTCTCTCTTTCTCTCCCTCTCTCTTCCACTATCTCTCTCTCTTCCATTCTCTCTCTTTGTCTCTCTCTCTATCTGTCTCTTCTGTCTTACCCCTCTCTGTGTGTCTCTGTCTGTCTGTTAGTCTGTCTGTCTGTCTGTCTCTCTGTCTCTCTCTATCTCTCTGTCTCTCCCTCTATTTGTGTCCTCCCCCCCCCCCCTCCTCTACCTCCTTCGCAACCCCGTCTGAGTGAAACATATTTGATAAAATCATGATAATTTACAATAAAATACCATGTTTACTAAACACAAGCTTTTTGGTGTTTAATGCCAAGCAATGTATAGCACAAAGTGCTTAGTGTCATAAAATGTGACACTACGTACACCGCAAAACACAATACTTTAGAATTTGTGTACGATTGACCTTTTGATTCCAACTCTTGAAATCATTTCTCATAATATATAACTTGTTTTACTATACATGGCTATACCTCTTTATCTATTTACACTTACACAGTCATAGATCTCTGCTGTGCTTAACTGAGACTGATACAAACGACCAAATCATGACTAAAGGAACACATCCTGACTTCTTTACAACTTACAATTAAACTAGGAACACACAGCCCCAACATATTCCAAAATGAAACAAACTAAACCAAGTAGACAGTCACTTTTATAATAACGCATATGAACCCAGCAAATGGTTTCAGTTATTCTGGATCCGCACAAAATCATTTTCCCCGCGTGGAGGCAGGGGATCTTTCAGTATAAATAGTATCTCCACCTTCTGGAAATCCTGTGCAAAAAAAATCCTCTGTTCTGTCACTCTCTTTGTTTCTTCTAGTTCCTTTGCTTTTTGTCATTTCTTCCTATCATTTTCGGGCTTGCTGATTCATTCACCTGTATATGTTCGATAAAGTCTTACACACTTTCTCTAAAGATTTATAACTGGATACACGTGTTAAGTGGTTTTTGGTTCTAGGGAAATGTGATACCCTGAAAGAACACAAGTAATTTTAACCTGTTTTCACGTGTATTTTAGTGCCCTTAGTATGTTTGAATTTGTATTCAGGTATATTAAATTGGATGGAGTGGTCAACGCCAGAGGCACCTCCTTAAATTATATTTGGGAAGGCATTGATTGTGTACTTAATTTTCTTTTCCTTTTATCCTGCTGAAGTATTGTGTATATTTTGAAAGGCTATAGCCCTGATATGGTCATACACAATTGGCTAGGCTGTAAACAAAATACGAATAACAATAACGATAACTAAGACCGACAAAAACGACCAAATCAGGACAAAGAAAACGCCCTGATTGATTTACAACTTCAAGTTACAAATAGGCACACGCATCCACCACATATTCCAAAACTAACAACATAAAAAATCCAAAACAAGTGTGACTGTCCGCGTTCAAGCAAACAAGAATCCAGAAAATAACATGAAAGAAGAATAAGAACGGTATTTAATACAACAAGACAAGACAGTCGCACATTTTCGGTCAACTGGCCTCTGTCAAGCGTAAGATAACAAACAAACACCAGATACAAAAATTAGGAGAAAAAGACTGAAACTTCCCTGCTGCTCGGTCGAGTGAGAGAAAAGGAATGACAGACAGATAGACAAAGGCCAGTTGGCCGAAAATTTGCGTCTGTCTTGTCTTGTTGTATTGAATACGCGTTCTTATTCTTCTTTCGTGTTTTTCCTAGTTCCCAAGCAAAATAAACCAAATAGGCAAGTCACTTTTTTATCATAACGCATACGAATGCAGCAAATTGTTCCAGATATTCTGGATGCTGCCACACAACCCTACCCACTCCATCGCCCTGTGCCTGCTGTTCTTGGTGCCAGACCATGCTGTGTGACTTGCAGGCTGGGCCACAGGCAGGGAGAAATCTGATCTCAGCCTGTTGTTCCCTTGGGATCTGCCGGCCAGAAACGTGATGCCCCTTGGCTGGGATTGGTGTTTGTGGGGCGGTGGCTGTGGTTTGAACGAAATGGAGAGAGAGAGGGGTGGTGGTGTGGTGGAGAAAGAGAACAGACAGACAGACAAACAGAGACGTCGAGAGACAGAGAGAGATACAGAGATAGAGATAGACAGACAGACAGACAGACAGATAGATAGATAGATGGATGATAGATAGATAGATAGATAGATAGACAGATAGATAGATAGAGATACGTAGGTAGGTAGGAAGGTAGATAGGTAGGTATATAGGTAAGTAGTAGTTAGACAGACAGACAGACAGATAGATAGACAGACAGACAGACAGATAGATAGATAGATAAGACAGACAGACAGACAGACAGATAGATAGATAGACAGACAGACAGACAGATAGATAGATAGATAGATAGATAGATAGACAGACAGACAGACAGATAGATAGATAGATAGACAGACAGACAGATAGATAGACAGACAGACAAACAGACAGATAGATATATAGATAGACAGACAGATAGATACATACATACATACATACATACATACATACATACATACATACATACATACATAGACAAATAGACAATTAGAGAGAGGGAAAGCAAGACAAAGTGAGAAAGAAAGAGAGAGAGATACATACATACTCATACATCATACATCTACATACATACATACAGACAGACAGACACAGACAACAGACAGCAGTTCGTAAAACTCTGGACAGAGCAGCAGGGACG
>JAPXFY010000029.1:15322026-15329526 GCA_030674185.1 Monoplex corrugatus
TCATACTTTATCAATCAGATGTTTTGTGATGAATGTTGAATTGAGGGACAGAAAACGAGTTATTCAATATAGTCGTTATTCCTTTGCTTAGTCGATATAACCAACCGATCAGTAAAGTAATTATTTATATTTGTATCTCCATTTCAGTCTTTGCAATATGTTGTGTGTTTTTATTAAATGTCCAGTCAATGAGATTTTACTACTATATCACCGCATTCCTTGATAACTTCAGGGTTACAGGAAAGCGTTTCCTTCTTTATCAGTCAATCAGCTTGTTGTTGCTGTTGCAGTTGTTGTTGTTGTTGTTGCTTTTGTTGTGTCCACATAAACATGGGAGCAATTTCATAACCATGAGATAATCTGACACGGCCCTTCTATTGTGAAAACACACACACACACACAAACACAAAATATTTGTACAAAATTCCTAAATCACGAAATTACGAAACGTAATTATACACACTAAAAGCTGCAATTTGTGTTTAGATATCACCGTTTAAATGATGATCTAACTACTTTTCACCAAACACTGTCTTTTACTGATGCTGAACAAGACTGTCTAGACCAAACAAAGCGACAACCTTTCTGACATTAGCTCTCGTCTCCAATCAAGTATCATCAATCACGGTGTAAGGAGAAAAAGCAGATCAGGGTAAACAAGGGGATTTGTTCTGGAGAGAGATTGTTCCTCATCTTGTTAACCACACTCAGTAATCTCAGTGTTCGTGTGTGTGCACGGGGTGTGTTGGAGGTCGTGGAAACAAGGCAGTAATTGATTATTACCAGACTTTCTTGATGGCAGACAATGTAGTTGGCATTGCCTGGCCTGTGTGTCCTGACACTCGACATTTGACTAATGATAGAAGTTTGTGGGCAGCTCTGTATTATTTGTGGTTGTTAGTGGAGGCATCCATCAGCCTTGTGACTCCAGATGCAGCACCACTTTCAGACCAATTTCCAAACATCTCATGACACTGATTGGGTAAAATGTATATATACTACAGACAAACAGATTCATTTGTTGTTCAGCTTCATGCTTATTTTTGGCCAGACAACCAGTCCCTAATGATTGTTGAATTAATGACAAACACATCAGCAGACTGTTGAGATATTTTCATAGATTTTGGTTGTACGCATATCAAAAAGATCAGTCAATCATGATTTATAAGAAATAAGATAATGAAGAATATATTCTACAAGTATCATTCAGGTAATAACTGGCTAGTTTGGAAAAGAGAAAGGTAATGAATGAATTGGAAGACAAATCATGGATCCTTCATCCTCAGTCACTTCCTCCTCCTTTCCCCTGGCCACCATTTCCTGTCAATCTTTATCTCAAAACAACATCCATTCTCATCAGTGAGACAGCACATCCACAATAACAACTAAAATCACCAACCTCGTACACACAATTGAATGTCTGTCTATCTATCACTGGTTCGATGAGAATCCAATCATTTTTCACCAAACACTGTCTTTTACTCACTCTGATTAAGGCGGCCTCTTATCTATACCAGACTCAGCTACACTCTTTTCGGGATTATTCCTTATCTTCAATCAAATATTGTCAATCCTAGTGGAATTGTTTTTGATAGATATACATACATACATACATACATACATACATACATACATACATACATACACACATCCACAGTTAGATAAGTAAATAGATAGATAGATAGATAGATAGATAGATAGATAGATAGACAGATAGATAGATAGATAAATAGATAGATAGATAGATAGATAAGAGGTAGCAAGGAAACCAGTTCAATTCTGGATAGATAGATAGATAGATAGATAGATAGATAGAAGACAGACAGACAGACAGACAGATAGATAGATAGATTGATAGATTGATAGATTGATAGATTGATAGATTGATAGTAGATAGATAGATATATATATATAGATAGATAAATAGATGATAGATAGATAGATATATAAACAGACAGATAGATAAATAGACACATAGATAGGTAGGTAGGTAGATAGATAGATACACAGATAGATACATAGATAGATAGACAGATACGTAGATATATAGATAGATAGACTTAATAAATTCCACAATCACAACACGTGTTTCCTACCTCTAACAATACAGTTAATCAGAGACACAAGATGCCAGAAACTAGCCAGAGGAGATGGACGAATGCAGAAGGACAGTAATAAGCACATAAACCTGAGAAAATTAACTTACGAAAAGAGGGAGAAAAATCTCCACCACTAGGAACTTCTCTTTGCAAGGAGGCTGGGCCAGACTGTTCCTGTGAATAGAGCAATCTGTCCCCGACTACAATTTGCACCTTGTAATCTAATTCGCCCCGAGATGAGTTGTTGACTTCCTAAACAACCCCTTTTACAGCTCAGACCCAGGCAAAATTGCTGGGAGGACAGCACATTTCCTCACATCTCCGCCCCTCCTAACACCAGGGTTGAAAGCTCGTCCACTTCGCTAATCTCTCTCTTTTCTTTCTCAACCCTCTTCCTCTGTATTCATCTCAGTTTCTCCCTTTTTTAGTCATATAAGACCATCAGGGTAGACCTTGCAAACAAAAAAGCATGAATTTAAAAAATAATGAATCCACACAAGATTGAGTCAGGAATGCAAAGCATATGAAGGCACAACCCCAGTTTTTTTTTCCCAAAAGATGTCTTGCATTTTCCACTCTTTCCTTGTCCACTTCATGTCTTCTGTCTGGTCCCTTTCTTTCAGGCTGAGGTGGGTGTTGGGTAGAAGGAGGACGATGGTGGGGAAGGAGTGGAGGGAGAGGTCGTGGAGCTCTAATTCACTTTATAGACAGAAACAGCTCCCACCAGGGGCCACTTGCCACAGAATGAGGGGAGCTAATTTGGATCCCAATTTTTGGCCACAACCATGCTTGAACAGTCTGAGTAGATGGCGAGACTGGACGAGTGTTTCTTTTCATTGTGATCACCTTTCACTTCTTCTTCTCTCCACCTAGACAGAAGACAGATAAACCAGAACACACACACACACACACACAAACACAGAGAGAGAGAGAGAGGGGGGGGGAGGGAGAGAGAGAAACACAAATGCACACATACACACTATTCAATGTTCTGCGTCGAATAAATTGATAAGCCCCAACTGGGAAATGGAGAGTAACTGCAAACACATTAAAATCGCACCAACATACAAACGCACACACACACACATACACACACAACACACACACACACACACACACACACACACACACACACACAACACAAGCATACACACACACACACACACATACACACACACACACACACACACACACACACACACACACACACACACACATACACACACATACACACACTCACACACACGAATTATAAGGGAAATCTTACAGATTATCCGGAAAGACACTAAACATTTTCAGGTAACTGCAGCAAGATGACTTGGCTCCAACACCATTGAATCTTAATTTCCTTTGGGTAACATAAACATCCCTGAGATCTGAAGCTCATGCCTGGACGTTTCAGTGTTTCTAAACAATCTGCTCAGACCTTCTCCCAAGATAGCAGACTTCAGATTAGCTTCTCAGAGCAGACATCACATGGGATGTGACAATCAACCAGGTTGACTTTATTGCCGAAATTAGGTACAACACACAATGTTTTAGGGAGAAATCTGCGAGAAATGTAGGGAACAGTCAGACTTGTTTTCAAGACAGAAAAACAAGCAAACAAACAAACAAACAAAAATTCACACACAAAGAAACAGCATTCCAAACGGGGTCGTGTTTGTTTGTCTGTTCCTTTGTTTCTTTGTTCGCTGATTGGTTTGTTGTTAGTTTTTTGTTTTGTTTTATTTTGCTTGTGAGGCTTGTTTTTCTTCCTTCCATCCATCCATCCTTCCTTCTTCCTTCCTTCCTTCCTTCCTTCCTTCCTTTCTTCCTTACTTTCCTTTTTTTTTACTTTCTTTCATTTTCTTTTTTTTCAGTATACAAAGGCAGAACATTTGTTGATGCTCACAAAACGAGGCAGTGTTTAGGCAGACTTTAATGGGAAGATTACATTTCAAAAATTGATATTTGAAGGCATAATCAAATGGCTTACTGTGTAGATACAAATGTTCCTTCTTATTGTCTTCTAATTCTTAATTTCTTTTTTTTATTTGTTTTGTTTCGTTTTTTTTCCTCATCAGTGGTTTTTGTTTATGATTTCTTTTTCTTAATTTCTTTTACATTTACCCAATACCTGAATGGTGTGATAAACACATTGCATTTTATTTTGTTCCCTTGTCATGTAAGTTCTTGTCTTTCTCTGATACAAACAAGTACTTACAACCATATAATAATTGCGTACAATCATACAACAATCATATAAACATTCATAAGGACAGCGACAGGGAAGCAATCTTGATCAATCAACAATTAATACCTCATAGTCATCATCTCGCTATCAAGGCGTACCATCTAATAGGGTGATGAAGTTTTAAGCGAACTGAAGTGTTGGTCTGATGAGACAGACTGAAATTATCAAACAGTCTATTGGTGTCATAAACCTTATGTTTTCTGTTAACACATGATAGGAATAAGCCTTAGAATAATACACAGTAACATGCTTTGAAGCCTTACAGTTGTTTGTTCTGATAACTGTGGGAGGTTTTCAATCATTTGCTCTGATAATTTTCATATCAGTCACATATTTGAATATATTCTGCATATTCAGTAAACCGTGTACAATAAATTTTACATACAACGCTCCATTTCCCAAATGCTGCAATCATAAAGCATGAAATGCGTGTACGTGCGTGTGCGTGTGTGTACGTGTGTGTGTGTGTGTGTGTGTGTGTGTGTGTGTGTGTGTGTGTGTGTGTAGTGTGTGTGGTAGGAGTGTACACATGCATGTCAGGGCTAGGAACAAAGTATGTACGTGTTATAGATCCTAGATAGCTTATCGTATTTGAAGCCAGTGCTGTAAGAAGAATAGAGAAGAAAAGAGGGGAGATTGGAGTTTTGTTTATTTGTTTATTCATCTATTTGTTTATTGGGGGGATAATCCATATTATAGACAAATATGGCTATTATATGTTATGTTTAATGCATAGGTATTGCATTAAAAAGAACAGAAAAAGGAGGCAAACATTTAGCAGCAAATATTGAAAAAAAAAACCCCAGCAAATTTAAACAACCTTATGAAACGACAACCCTGCCTTTGACTTCACGTAGAAAACACATCTCTAAATCACTTTTTCTTTAAAAACAACAAGAAAGAAAGCTCTGGCCCATGCTTCCAGTGAGTCATAATGAGCAACATTTTTATAGCTTTCACCTTTTCTGTGACACGGCCATATTTCATGTTCACCTGTCTGCCAATGGAGGGCTTCATGAGGGCTGTTTGAATGCATTTCATACGTCAGCTGTAGTTAGGACAATCCTGGTCTGAGTGGAACGATGTCCCACTCTCCTCTCAAACGTTTTGATGTGGTGGTGCCCATGTGCATATGCTTACGCATGCGCAGACGTAGCCACATGCTCACGCGAGAATATCCGCCCTCTTCTGGTGTCCACCCCCCCCCCCTTCCCCACTCCAAGCACACATGCACAGAAACATCTCTGCACAAACACAGACGCATCACATTTATCACATTTTGCTCCCGTCTCTCTCTCTCTCTCTCTCTCTCTCTCTCTCTCTCTCTCTCTCTCTCTCTCTCTCTCTCTCTTTCTCTCTCTCTCTTTCTCTCTCACTGTCAGTGTATTTCTCCATCTCTGTCAGGATGTCCGTTCATCTATCATTCTCTGTGTCTGCTTCTGTCTTTCTCTCTCTCTCTCTCTCTCTCTCTCTCTCTCTCTCTCTCTCTCTCTCTCTCGATCTCTCTCTCTGTCACTCTTTCTCTCTCTCTTTCTCCTTGTCTTTTCTTGTTCTTGTTCTTCTTAGTCTTGTTCTTGTTGTAGTTCTTGTTCTTCTTCTTGTTCTTGTTCTTGTTCTTGTTGTTTTCTTCTTCTTCTTCTTTTTGTTTTTCTTCTTATTCTTCCTCCTCTTCTCTTTCTTCTTCTTCTTCTCTCTCTGTCTGTCTCTCTATCTCTGTCTCTTTGTCTGTCTGTCTCTCTCTCTCTTTCTCTCTTTCTCTATCTCTCCACTCTCTCTGTCTCTCTCTTTCTCTCTATCTCTTCTTCTCTCTCTCTCCCTTATCTATCTCTAAATCTCAGTGTCTTTCTTCCTATTGCTTTCATTTTTCCCCTTTCCTGTCTCAACATCCTCCATTCACTCTCTTTTCTATGTCACTACTGAAACCACAATACATAAAAGTATCATGGAGAGGGATGAGAAGCAAAGTCCCCAATGCTATTTTCCATGCAAAAGTCAACCACGTCATTGTTGGCCTGCCTATCATAAAGCAAGGGAGAAGAAGACAAGAACTTTAACAGACTATGTGGAAAAAACAACCTGCCTGTGTGGTGGTACAAGAACTTTAACAGACTATGTGGAAAAAAACCTGCCTGCCTGTGTGGTGGTACAAGAACTTAGCAGGCTATGTGGAAAAAACAACCTGCCTGCCTGTGTGCTGGTAGATACTTTATGTGCTTGTCTTGTTGTCTTTGATGCTTCGATTTGTGTTATGAGAGCAGTTGGATGTCCCCCCATATCTCTGTTTTACAATCTTTCACAGGCTTCCTTGAATCTACGTTTGTAAAACAGATTCCCCAGCCATCATTACTTGCTGATGAGATGACCATTCATCCTGCTTGGCTTTTCCCTCTTTTTATTTATTTTTTTTTCTTGGTGTTTAATTTCTCTGTTCCCGTAAAAGGGTTTTCTGATTCAAACCCACCCTGTGCGTCTGAAAGTGTATCTGAGTTCTTGTGTATGCATGGGGAGCCATTATCTTTACAATTTTTTAAAGTTTATTTTTCTGCGGTTTGCAAATAACCTCAACAATATATTCATACTGATGACACATTCATATTCATTACGTATGTGGCAGAGAGATTTTTAACAATACTGACAGAACTCATGTGGAAAAAGTCCAAAGCTACAAAGTTTCACAAGACAATCTGAAATGGGTTTGTTTCAAAAAGAAGATCAGCCATTGAACCTTTCCAAAACTTTACAGTATTACGTCCAGCTCAGAAAGAGAAATATGAGAGGGAGTGCAATGTTAAACACAGATTTGTTGACAGGTAAGACATGCACTCTGAAGCAAAAAAAAAAAGAAAGAAAATGAAGGTACAGAAACTTTTAGGCATTTTCAAGGCACAGACCCACCAAAGTACAGATCCACCAAGACACAGACCCACGAAGAACAGAATCACCAAGGTTCAGACTTCCAAAGGTTCAATCCTGCTCAGGCAACAATCATCCAAGGCGGCAAGTTCTCACTGAGACACCAGCCCATCAATGTACAAAACACACAAAGGAAAAAGCCTGCCAAAACCAGGACTAGCTTGCACTTTATCTTGCTAAGGTATGGAAGAGCTATGCAACGACGAAACCATATGGAAAAAATTCTTTAAGGCTAAAATTATTTTGGGTTGT
>JAPXFY010000029.1:15342026-15344526 GCA_030674185.1 Monoplex corrugatus
CAGACAGACAGACACGCAGACACGCAGACACACAGACAGAGACAGAGACAGAGAAACAGACAGACAGAGAGAGAGAGACAGACAGACAGACAGAGACAGAAAAGAGAGACAGAGACAGGGAAAAGAGACAGAGAAACAGAGATGAAGATGAAGAGGGGATCATTAAACGATTACCTGGTTATGTGTCTGTTTGCCTGTTTGAATGTCTATCTGTCTTGCCGTTTGCATCTTTCCCTCTGACAATAGTTGATAGATGTGATGTAATTTTCCATTGTCGCTTCAATCATCACTCAATTTCATGTAGTTACTTCTCTGTATGTCTGTCTGTCTGCATGCCTCTCTCTGTCTCTGTCTCTCTCCGTCTGTCTCTGTCCGTCTGTATGTCTTCCGTACATCCGTCTGTCTGTCTGTCTGTCTGTCTCTGTCTGTCTGTCTGTCTGTCTTCTCCTCTCTCTCTTTCTTCTCTCCCCCGTCTCATGATATGATATGATATGCGAATGATCTGCTCCAACTGAAAAACAAATAACCAAAAATACGAACGACCTCACCCACCTACCCTTAGTAAAAGAAAAGCCCAAAACAAAACAAAAGCAAAACAAAAACCAAACAAAACTTCGGCAATCCTCCCATTTGTCATTCGAATTCCACACGCAGAACGACTGACTAGACAACAGAAGTAGGAGACAGTCAACAGTTAGAGAGAAAATGGTCAAAAGCTCTCTACATTCCGTGTTGGAATATTTTTCTTCATGGTAAAATTCCAAGTCTATCGTTGAAGTACCTGTCCGTTCGAAATTGGTCAAACGTTTAAAGTATTTGATCGTCTGCTGCCTACTAAAATCTTCACACAATACGTTCAAGCCATAGAAAATTTCTTTCAGTTATCTTTTCAAACTGAAAACGATATTACTTTCGCAAAAACATACTGATTAGAATTATTTGTGTGAATGTGTGTGTGTTGTGTGTGTGTGTGTGTGTGTGTGTGGTGTGTGGGGTGGTGTGTGTGTGTGTGTGTGTGTGTGTGTGTGCGTGTGTATGCGTGTGTGTGTGTGTGGTGTGTTTGCTAGTATGAAACTCACACTGTTTCATTATGTAACTTTTGAGTGTACACATCACCTGATTATTCAAATATCCACTAATAAACAGCGCAGACAATATACCTGGTGCTGCAGACAAACAGTCAAAGAGATAGCGACAAAAAAGTGAATATGAGAGATTGAAGAGAGAAAGAGACAGAGAAGACAGAGACAGACAGACAGAGAGAGAGGGAGAAAATAGAGAAGAAGAATGACAGACAGAGAGAAAGCGAGAGGAGAGAAACAGAGAGAGAAAGAATCAGAGAGACAGGACAGAGAGACAGAGACAGAAACATAGAGACAGACAGAGACAGAGACACACAGAGAGCGGCAAAGGTACTAACAATAACAACAGGAAACAAACACAATTCTTCATACCCAGTTCACCTCAACTCCCCACACTTAAATGCAATTTCCCAGCAAATGCAGTGTTGTCCAGTACTACATAATTTCGTCAGAAGCGAACGTGCAGACAACACAAATACATAGTTTTTCGCTCATAGATTTCTTCATCTCTTTTGGGAGCACACAAGTGACTATAGTCATGAAAAAAAGAGCACAGTTGATTTGTCAAGTATTTGGACAGCGCCCATTCCTTTCAGTCACTTTGAGGACCACTTCTCCTCTCGATTAGTTCATCATAAACTGATTTTTGCTGGGACTGTCTGAAGACATATGGAAGAAACACATCAGTTTTTTGCATGGCGAAGCCGTGAAGAACATGTTATGAATTGAAACTAGGAGGACTGGACTGAGAGTTACACAATGGTAGACAAACGGATAGACAGATGTATGGATAGATACGTAGACAGAGAGACAGACAGATAGACAGACAGATAGATAGATAGATAGATAGATAGATAGATAGATAGATAGAAATATAATATAAGAGAGAGAGAGATAAATAATGAGATAGAGAGAGATACATACATACATAGAGAGAGATTGAGAGATACATAGATAGAGAGGTGTGCCTGCGTTTATGTGTGTGTGCGTGTGCGTGTGTGTGTGAGTGTGTGTATGTATATGTGTGTGTGTGTGTGTGTGTGTTGTGTGTGTGTGTGTGTGTGTGTGTGTGTGTGTGTGTGTGTGTGAAAAAGAGAGAGTGAGAGAGACAGACATACATACAGACAGACAGAGACAGACAGAGAGAGAGAAAAGAGAGAAAGTGAGAGACATAGACTGAGAAGACAGAGACTGAGAAGATAGAGAGAGAAGAGAGAGAGAGAGAGAAAAGAGAGAGAAGAGAAAGAAAGAGAAAGAAGAGAGAGAAGAGAAAAACAAAAGAGAGAGACAGAGACAGAGACAGAGACAGAGAGACAGAGACAGAGAGAATGTGTAAGAAAAGGAAGGAATCAGACGGGAAAAAAGAGACAGTGACAGACAGAGTAGTCCAGAAAAGGCAAACAATTGGAAAAGTCCTG
>JAPXFY010000029.1:15347026-15349526 GCA_030674185.1 Monoplex corrugatus
ACACACACACACACACACACACACACACACACACACACACACACACACAACACAGAGAAACAGAGAGATAGAGAAGAGAGACAGAGACAGAGAGACAGAGACAGAGAGACAGAGACAGAGAAAATAAAATGAATTGGCGACAAAAAATGTCCGAGTATGTCTTTTCATCCTCATTCATCTCCGTTGTTAGTTGTTATAGTACACAGCATGGTGACAGTTGATTGTCTGGCACTAGAAGTGGTTGTGCTGATGATGCTGGTGGGTGTGTAGGAGGGGATGGAGGAAGACGATGGACAGAGTAGGTGTTAAAGATGGTAGGAGACGCAGACTCAGACTTATTGATTTGTCATGAGAACCTATATAAAAAAAAATTATGCTTATAACACGCCAGTGATTATATAAAGCAAAGGTGATCACTGGGTAATAATTTTATTTATCTCATCTTTTTTGTCTTTATTCACAGATGTCTTTTTTTTCTTGAAATCTAATATAGCTTTGCAAAATATTAACGATAATTATCACATTGTTACATATCGACAGTCTAGTCAGCTATTGGTCAAACTTCAGTATGAACAGATACGAATCAATACGATTCTCTCTGTCTGTCTGTCTGATCTGTCTGTCTGTCTGTCTGTCTCTCTCTCTGTGTCTCTCTCTGCTCTGTCGTTTCTCTGTCTGTCTGTCTGTCTGTCTCTCTCTCTCTTCTCTCTCTCTCTCTCTCTCTCTCTCCTCTCTTCTCTCTCTCTCTCTCTCATCTCTCTCTCTCCGTCTCTCCTCTCCGTAGATCAAAACAACGTTTCAGTAAGTTATCGGTAGTAACATATAGTTGGACAGAAAGCACTATCTTTAGGCTGAGAAGTAGTTCAACGTGACTTTTTACCATGAATCCACTGTCTTCAAGGTTTTTTTTTTTTCAAACTTATTGTGATTCGTTTTTGACAAAACACAAATAAAGGCAATGTTTGCTGAACATTATTACGACATAATGGAGAAAACTGAACAAGATTTATATATACAATGGATTGAACAAAACTGTTATAAATATTTCTATTAAAACAATGCGATAGGATTAATACTGACTTAGTTTAATCCTATCGCATTGTTTTTAATAAAATATTTATGACATGAAGTTCATCATCAGTTGCAGATGAACTACATTTCACTGTCATGGTTCTCTTCGTGAGTTTGTGTAATTACTTCCTATCAATTTAAAGTTCATGTGCACTAGTCTACGTACGAAATATCAGGGGAACAAAAGAGGATCCAAATTTACTGGCAACAGCCTGGATATGTACTTATGTGAGTAGTTAAGTTTGGTTTTTATCGAAGACCTATTCTGACGGTTTCAATCTGCACTGTTTTAGGGGGAAGGAGAGGTTTCTGCTGTAAAGGACAGAAACTTTTCAGTACAAGACTTAAAACAGAACTACAGAAATATTGTGGTCAAATTCATGTAACTGTTGCACAGTCAAAAGCCTCGATCCTTTAAGCCCTACATTCTATCTTTCTCTTCTTCTTTTTCCCTTAACTCCATGAAGAGTTCATGAGACGCCGCATAAGAAGAACTGTTCACCAGATTTTTCTAGCTCTGTCAGTTGTGTGCTAGGCCCTGGGTCTCTGTAAATGATTTTCTATCCATTTCGCAATGTTGGCAATCCACCATAATTTATTTTTCTGTCTTTTCCTCCGTCCCTCTTCCTCAATACCTCAATGGAGAACTGTGTAAGTAAGGTCATTGGATTTTTATATATGGCCAGTCCAACCAAGTCATCGTTTTAAATTGATGTCAGCAGACCTTCATAGGTCTGTTTTATGGTTTGGTGCACTTGTTCAATGGCGATATGATCATTGTAACTGATGTTTCATACCTTGCGATACATCTTACTTCCATCGCTCGGATTCGTTTTGCCAGATAATGATAATGATAATTACAGTATTTATACTGCGCCAAATATTGTCAATTCAAATCAAAGCATACCCACATAGCAGGCATACGCATACAATCAACAAAGACTAGCTTACAATATTTAATACTTAAAAAAATACACAGACCAAGGGAAAGAAATAGTTGTAGAAATCATTGTCGGGAAAAGAAGTGGGTTTTCAAACTGGATTTAAAAGCAGAAAGGGAACGTGTTAGGCGAAGGCAGAGCGGAAGTCTGTTCCAGGCTGCTGGTCCTGAGACAGCAAAAGAACGCTGGCCAACACTTCATAGTTTTAATCTAGGGATCTGAAGAAAAGACTGTATGAAGCTGAGCGCAAGATGCGAGTTGGCGTATAACTATTGATGTGCTGTGAGAGTCCATGTGTGGCTTGCTTGCAGGCAGATGGAATATATCCAGTTCTTTGTCCTTACATTCTATAAACAGTAACAATACAGAACTCAGTAACTTACAGTTCTGTGGCACCATTTGACTGATATTTACTACCTTCATCCCCCCGTACCTACAACTTAAATTTGTCAAAAGATTAGAAAATTATAAGACATATATCTCAAAAT
>JAPXFY010000029.1:15354526-15359526 GCA_030674185.1 Monoplex corrugatus
TCTCTCTCTCCATCACTGTCTCTCCCTCTGTCTCTGTCTCTGTGTGTCTGTCTGTGTGTCTGTCTGTCTGTCTATCTATTTCTCTGTGACTCTCTCTTTCTCTCTATCAGTTTCTCTCTCTGACTCTGTTTCTCTCTCTCAGTCTCTCTCTCTCTCTTTCAGTCTCTCTCCCTCTCTCTCTTAGTCTCTCTCTCTCTCTCTCTCTCTTTCTCTTCCTCTCTCCTCTCTACTTTGTCTGTCTCTGCTGTGTCTCTGTCCTTCTCTCTGTGTCTGTCTCCCTATATCTTTGTCTTTCAGTTTCCATGTCTTTGTCTATCTGTCTCTAAGTGTCTCTCTCTTTGTCTCTATTTCGTTCGTACATTAATTCTTTTAACGTCTATTCACATATGTGCTTTTAGACAAAGTTTCTATTTCATTATCTGTGTCTGTCTCTCTGCTTGTCTGTCTCTGTTTGTCTGTCTCTGTCTCTGTCTGTCTGTCAGTATGTCTGTCTGTCTGTTTCTCTTTCTCTCTCTCCCTCCCCCCCCCCCCCCCCCTCTCTCTCTCTCTCTCTCTCCCTCTCCCTCTCTCTCTCGTTTCCTCTGAAACAGACAGGCTCAAAGAACTGAACTCAAAGTCAGAGACAAACTACGCCTCGCCAGACAGAAGAAAAAGAGTTTAAAACATCGTTCATCACGCCACAATTAATTAACTCTCCTTTCGCGCCGCCTCATTGCATTTCCCCCCAGGCACCACAAGCAAATTTGAAACTATCAGAACCCAGCCAGAACGTTTGTTTAGAGACGCCAAAGAGCCAGAGTAAAAGAGCCGTCCTCTGGAGTCCTCTTGTCGGCTTCAGTCCAGCCATTGTTTTAATGAAATGGAAGTTTCATATCACTTCGTCGCCCGTCGTCGCCACCATCTTGGCAGCAAATCCTCAAATAGATGGATTCTCAAACGTCTCTGTTTGCCCCCAAACCCAAACACTTTTTAAGTTCAATGACATGTGGACTTGCCTTTGTGGCCATTTGCTCCTTCTGTCTCAGAGCTTTCAAAGAAGATTGCCTTTGTCTTAAAAGACGAAATGGAGCGAATAACATAAGGGAGATTGCACTGGATTTCCATTTCATGTGAACGTGAAGGAGTGCTTGGTGTCTTTCATTAAGTTGATTCTGTTTTCTAAAGCACAAACATGCTTAGACATTTACATTTCTTTTTGAACTGGTAGCACAAAAACATGTGTGTGCTTGGTGGATCTATACTTTGCTGGGTCTGTGCCTTGAAACTGTTTGTGCCTTAACAGATCTGTATTTGTACTGGTCAGTGCTTAAATTGATCAGATTCCAGTAAACATCTGAAGTAGAAGGACCATGCCCTCATTGGCCCATGCCTGAAAATTCTGTGCCTTCAATGTTTTTTTTTTTCGTTTTTTTTCTTTAGATATGTGCTTTATCTCTCAGCAAATTTGTGCTTAGCATTACACTCCTTCCCATACTTTTCATTTTGAGCTGGACAAAATATAGTCAAATTTTGCAAAAGTTCTGGTTGATCTTCTTTTCGAAACAAATGCAGATCCATTTAAGATTTATCTCGTGAAAATTTGCTGTTTTAGACTTTTTCCACATGGGTTCTATCAGTTTTGTTAACATTTTCTGCCACCTACGTAATAAATATGAATGTGTGATTATTATGAACATACTGTTGATGCTATTTGTTAAATCTGTGTATTTCTACGTTACGTTTAATCAAATTGTTATTCCCTAAAAAAGCAGAAAAATAAAAAAAAGAAACACAAATGTTTTGTAAAGGTAATGACTTCTTATCCATAAACAAGAATCTAGATGCACTGTCACAAAGGCACAGAGTGGATTTGAATCAGAGACCCATTTTCACAGAAACAGAGACTTAACAGCAAGAACAAAAAAATCAAAAAAGCAGAAAAATAGAGGGGAAAGTCAAGGAAGATGAACGGTCATCTCATCAGCAATTATCGATGGCTGGGAAATCTGTTCTGCAAACGTAGACCCGGAGAAGCTTGTGAAAGAGAGATATGGGGAGGGGGGACATTCAACTGCTCTCACAACACAAATCGAAGCATCAAAGACGACAAGACAAGCACATAAAGTATCTACAACCTCACAGGCCTGGATTTTTTGTTTGTTTTTGTTTGTTTGTTTGTTTGTTTGTTTGTTTGTTTGTTTGTTTGTGACATAGCCTGTTAAGTTCTTGTCTTCTTCTCCCTTGCTTTATGATAGGCAGGCCAACATGACGTGGTAGACTTTTACATGGAAAATAGCATTGGGGACTTTGTCTCTCATCGCTCTCCATGATGCTTTTATGTATTGTGCTTTCAGGTGTGACATAGAAAAGAGAGAGAATGGAGGATGTTGAGACAGGGAAGAGAGAAATAAAGACGGGAAGAAAGAAAAAGACGCACAGATAAAAAGATAGAGACGGAAGAGAGGAGTAGAGAGAGAAAAAAGAGAGAGAGGGGAAAAGAGAGAGAAAAGAGGGATGGAGAGAGAAAGAGAGAGTAAGAGAAAGTGAGAGACAGAGAAAGTGAGAGACAGAGAAAGAGAGAGAGAGAGAGAGAGAAAGACAGACAAAGACAGAGAGATAGAGAAACACACACACACACACACACACACACACACACACAACACACACACACACACACACAACACACACACACACACACACACACACACACACACACATACACACACACACACACACAACACACACACACAAACACACACACACACACACACACCACACACACACGCACACACACACACACACACACACACACACACACACACGCACACACAGCTGGAGACAGACAGAAAGATGGGAGCAAAATGTGAAATGTGTCTGTGTTTGTGCAGAGATGTTTATGTGCATGTGGGGGGCGGGGGAGGGGGAGCAGGGAGATATTGAGAATAGAAGAGGGCGGATATTCTTGCATGCGCATGTGACTTCGTCTGTGCATGCGTAAGCATATGCGCACCACATCAAGACGTTTGAGAGGAGAGTGGGACATCGTTCCACTCAGACCAGGATTGTCTTAACTACAGCTGACGTATGAACTGCATTCAAACAGCCCTCATGAAGCTCTGCTTTGGCAGACAGGTGAACATGAAATATGGCCGTGTCACAGTAAAGGTGAAAGCTATGAAAATTTTGCTCATTAATGACTCACTGGAATTACGAGCCAGAACGTTTTTCTTGTTGTTTTTAAATGAAAGGTAGTTTAGAGATTTGATTTCTACGTGAAGTCAACGGTAGGGGTGTCAGTTCATGAGGTTTTTTGACTTTGCTGGTTTCTTTTTAATCTGAGAACATGCCTCTGGCGTTGACCACTCCGTCCAATTTATCGCACCTCGGATTTAAAAAACACACCTGAATACAAATATAGCATACCGAAAGATTCCAAAACATACATAAAAACAGGCATAGATTACGTAAAATTGCTTCCGCATATCTCACCCCCCTAGGGCCAAAAATGCACAAAATACATGTACCCAATTATCAATTCTAAGAAAAAGTACGTAAGACTTTGTCGAACACACACAGGTTAATGGACCATTTAGGCAGAAAATGATAGGTAAAAATGACAGAAAGCAAAGGAACAAGGCAGAAACAAAGAGAATGACAGAAAAGAAGAAATTTCTGGCACAGAATTTCCAGAAGGTGGGGATGCTATTTATACTGAAAGAGCCCCCAGCATCCCCACGGGGGAATTTGTTCATCATGCAATAGAACAAGATATAGAGTGCAAGACACACACGAATAGTCAATCTAAATGCATTGTTTTAATTTTCTTGGAAGTAGAGAGATTGAACGGGAACAGAGAGAAGAGAAAAGAAAGAAAAACACACAAACAGAAGCTGGCAAAGATAAACGGTCATCCCATCAAGAAGTAGTGATGGCAGTGAAATCTGTTTTGCAAACCAGCTCTCCGAAAAACTGGGCATAGAAGGGTATGAGAGGATATTCAGCTGCTCCCACAACACAAATCGAATCATCAAAAGCGACAAGCCAAACCCATAAAGCATCGATCACCTCAGAAGCCTGGCTGATGTTTTTGTCACATCATCATCATCATCATCATGTGCCTTGCTGCATGGCGTTGGCGATCATGGCCCTCCATACGAATCTTTTCTTTTTTTCTTTGTAGCTGCAAGGACAACTCCTACCCTTTCTGCCCTCACCCACTCTGCAAAGACTGTTTAATATTTTCTCCCTGCGTCTGCCTGGTGTTCTTTCTCCCTCCAGCTTTCCTGTTGTGACCAGGTGTTCAAATATGTGACTTTCCACCACGAAATGAGTCACTTGTCCACTTCAGGCAGTTTTCACTTTTTCATTGTTTCTAAATGTACATTTACTGCTCTTTCTAATGAAGAAAACCATTTTAAAATCGGACAATAAATACCTGAGGTACAGCCTTCAAAACATGGCACTCTTCCGAAAAACAGTTTTGAGAAAATCAAGAAAAACGAAAGTGAAAGTTTAGCATCCACATGTTGGGTAGGGTAATGCAAATAGCTTTTTCACTAAGAAAGAACCACAATATGCATAATTTATTGAATGTAAAATGTGTAGAAGGGTTCCGGCATCCGCTAAAATCAACAACTCCATAACGAGCACTGACACCCCTCTCACTTATTTTGCCCCATTGTGCAAAACGCTGCCAGTGGACAAGCGTCTCATTCCGTGATGGAAGGTCACATATGTCTTGCCTTATAAAATGTCCTATGAATGTTGCTTGTGTTTTTCCTAATGTTCTTCATATATGTTCTCATTGTGTATGTTTCTTTTGAGACTGTCTCGTTGTTTTCTTTACTGTCCATGGAAGTCTTAACATTCTTCTTAGAAACCACATTTCAGCTGCCTCAATAATGTTTTGGCTTTGCCACATATCATCATCATCATCATAGCATGCCCGAATCCTGTCATTTTCTCCCTTGCTTTATTTAATACAGACATCCCTCTCCATGATGCTTTTATGTATTGTGGGT
>JAPXFY010000029.1:15372026-15377026 GCA_030674185.1 Monoplex corrugatus
AAAAAGGAAAAAAAGATTAAGTACATATATCAATGCGTTCGCACACATAATCTGAGGACATGCCTCTGGCGTTGACCACTCCATCCAATTTATCGCACCTCGGATTTAAAAAAACACACATGAATACAAATATAAGCATACCGAAGGATACCAAAACATATATAAAAACGGGCTTAGATTACCTAAAATTGCTTCCGCATATCTCACCCCCATAGGGCCAAAAATGCACGAAATACATGTACCCAATTATCAAGTCTAAGAAAAAGTACGTAAGACTTTGTCGAACACGTACAAATGAATATGATAGGTAAAAATGACAGAAAGGAAAGGAACAAGGCAGAAACAAAGAGAGTGACAGAAAAGAAGAAATTTCTGGCACAGAATTTCCAGAAGGTGGGGATACTATTTATACTGAAAGAGCCCCCAGCATCCTCATGGGGGAATTTGTTTATCATGCAATAGAACAAGACATAGAGTGCAAGACACACACGAATAGTCAATCTAAATGCATTGTTTTAATTTTCTTGGAAATAGAGAGATTGAACGGGAACAGAGAGAAGAGAAAAAAAAAGGAAACCACACAAACAGAAGCTGGCAAAGATAAACGGTCATCCCATCAAGAAGTTGTGATGGCAGTGAAATCTGTTTTGCAAACCAGCTCTCCGAAAAACTGGGCATAGAAGGGTATGAGAGGATCTTCAGCTGCTCCCACAACACAAATCGAATCATCAAAAGCGACAAGCCAAACCCATAAAGCATCGATTACATCAAAAGCCTGGCTGATGTTTTTGTCACATCATCATCATCATCATCATGTGCCTTGCTGTATGGCGTTGGCGATCATGGCCCTCCATACACATTTCTTTTTTTTTTTTTTTTTGTAGCTGCAAGAACATCTACCCTTTCTGTCCTCACCCGCTCTGCAAAGACTTTAATGTTTTCTCCCTGTGTCTAACTGGTGTTCTTTTCCCTCTAGCTTTCCTGTTGTGACCAGGTGTTCAAATGTATCTTGCCTTATAAAATGTCCCATGAATGTTGCTTGTGTTTTTCCTTATCTTCATTTCTGTTCTTATTGTGTTTGCTTCTTTCAAAACTGTTTCGTTTGTTTTCTGTCCAAGGAAGTCTTAACATTCTTCTTAGAAACCACATTTCAGCTGCCTTAGTCTTGTTCTGCTTTGCCACATAGCATGCTAGAATCCTATCATTTTCTCCCTTGCTTTATTTTATGCAGCCAGCATGGCAATTTTGGCTTTTTATATGGAAAAGAGCATTTGCGACTTTTCGTCTCATCATTCTCTGTGATAATTTTACACATGGTGGGTTTGGTAGTGCGTTAGGAAAGGGAGACAGATAGAATGATCAGGAGGGAGAGAGGCAAAAATAGAGGAGATACGAAAAGAAAGCTTGGATTCAAGAGAGAAAGAGAGGACGAGGCAGACAGGGCAGGAATGTGTAGAGACATACGGGTGGAGAAACACTCAAATGGAAAGAACAGGAAAGGGAGAAAAAGAGAGAGAATTTTCGTATTGCGTGTGTGTGTGGGGGGGGGGGGGGGAGGAGGGGGTATGTGTTAGGTGTAAAGTGTGCGGTGTATGTGTGTGTTTGGGTGTGTGTGTGAGTATGTGTGTGTGTGTATGTGTGTGTGTCTGCGTGTCTGTCTGTGTGCGTGTGTATGTGCGTGTATGTTTTAGTGTGTATGCACACGCTTGCGCGTGTGTATACAAAGAGATAGAGAGATTTTTGCAGTGTCTGTGTATGTGTTGTAGTGGAAGGAGGGTGTTGGGTGCATGTGCATATGTGTGTATGCGTCTGTGTGTGTGTGCGCATGGAGGCGTATATGCACACGTGTGCGTATGTGTAGAGATGCGTGCACCTGTGTATGTACACGTGTATGCATGGGCGCATGCACCACCATATCAAAACTTTTGCACATAAATTAAGGGACATCGTTCCCCTCAGACCAGGATTGTCCTAATTACAGTTGGCGTATGAACTGCATTCAAACACCCTCATGAAGCGCTTCTTTGGCAGACAGGCGAACATGAAATATGGCCGTGTCACAGAAAAGGTGAAAGCTATGAAAATTCTCCCTACCGATGATTCACCGGAATTTCTAGCTAGATGAAGACGCTTTTCGTTTGTTTAGCTTAGTTTGTTAGTTTGAGATTTACTTGAAGTCAACGGCAAGGACGATATTCTTTTTTTATTGAGATTAGTTAGAATGTATGATTTGTTTCCTTCTTCTTCTTCTTTCTTCTTCTTCTTCTTCTTCTTCTTCTTCTTTCTTCTTCTTCTTCTTCTTCTTCTTCTTCTTCTTCTCTTCTTCTTTTCTTCTTCTTTTTTCTTCTTCTTCTTCTTCTTCTTCTTCTTCCATTCTTCTTCTTCTTCTTCTTCGCAATTCTTCTTCTTCTTCGCAATTCTTCTTCTTCGCAATTCTTCCTTCTTCGCAATTCTTCTTCGCAATCTTCTTCTTCTTCGCAATTCTTCTTCTTCTTCGCAATTCTTCTTCTTCAATTCTTCTTCGCAATTCTTCTTCTTCTTCGCAATTCTCCTTCTTCTTTCTTCGCAATCTTCTCTTCATTCTCTTTGTCCTGTTGTATTTCATTGAAGTGTGTGTGTGTGTGTGTGTGTGTGTGTGTGTGTGTGTGTGTGTGTGTGTGTGTTGTGTGTGTGTGTGTGTGTGTGGTGTGTGTGTGTGTGTGTGTGTGTGTGTGTGTGTGTGTGTGTGGTGTGTGTGTGTGTGATGCTTTAATGCTTATGTATATATTAAATTCTCCATCTTTTAAGATGTGTACTGCGCAGTGAGTCCAAATAGGTCTTCAGTAAAGCACTGTACAAAAACGATTTATCACTATCACAATGATCGTTTATATTGTTTTTTTAACCCTAATAAAATCAGAGTATTTTCAAAATTAATGGTAAACAAACGAAAAATATCAAAAAGCTGAAAGATGAAATTTAATATGTCTTGATACTTTTCCTTTCCTTCTTTCTTACTTTCTTTTTCTGCTTCTTTCTTTGTTTTTTCTTACCTTCTTTCTTTCTCCCTTTTGTTTCTTTCTGTCTTTATTTGTTTCATTCCTTTTTTTTGTGGAAAATTCATCGCTTCTTCTTTTTCTTTCTTTCTCTTTTCTTTCTTTCTTTCTTCCTTTCTTGCTTTCTTTCTTTCTTTTTCTTTCTTTTTTTTTACTGTCCTCTTTTTCGAAATTTAATCTTTTCTTTTTCTCTCTTTGTTTTCTCTCTTTTTCTACCTCCATCTTATTTTTTTTTTTTTTTTTTCTTCTGGTTAGACCATGGCAGACTGGATACAAACGAAGATATCTGGGCTTGCTACGTCAGTAAATGTGTGTACACACGTCATGTCCCAAACGAAGTGTTATAAAATGATGATAGTGTTTTCTGCTTTTTGCTGCTGGCAGCAGATAAATCACCAGGGATGTTGGATAAAAAAAAAACTGTTAGAGGCTATGTAGTGATGGGAGAAAGGGAGGGGGGGGGGAAGAGGGCTAAAAGAGTGAGAGAGGAGAGAGGAGGGAATGTGTGAGAGAGAAAAAGATTCGATTTAACTGTTAGTTGTAGTGTGTGTGTGTGTGTGTGTGTGTGTGTGTGTGTGTGTGTGTGTGTGTGTGTGTGTGTGTGTGTGTGTGTGTGGTGTTGTGTGTTGTGTGTGGTGTGTGTGTGTGTGTGTGTGTGTTGTGTGTCTGTGTTGTCTGTCTTGTGTGTGCGTGTGGTGTGTTTGTGTGATGTGTGTGTGTTTTGATGAATGAGTGTGTATGTGTTGCGTGTGTGTGTGTGCACGCATATGCACGTTACACAGTATCTTTATGCATATTCATCCGTGCAATTTGATGACAATGACGATGATGAAAATGAAACGGGAAGAGACAGGAGACAGACAGACAGCAAAACAGACAGGAAGAAGAAAAAGACAGACAAGACAGACAGACAGACAGACAGACAGACAGAAACAGAGACAAAGACAAACAACGGCACAGACAGACAACAGAAAGACAGCACAGACAGACAAACGAAAACGGCACAGACAGACAAACAGAAAAACAGGCACAGACAGACAAACAGAAAAACAGCGCACAGACAGACAAACAGAAAAACAGCGCACAGACAGACAAACAGAAAAACAGCGCACAGACAGACAAAGAAAAGCGCACAAGACAGACAAACAGAAAAACAGCGCACAGACAGACAAACAGAAAAACAGCGCACAGACAGACAAACAGAACAGACAGCGCACAGACAGACAAACAGAAAGACAGCGCACAGACAGACAAACAGACAGACAGCGCACAGACAGACAAACAGAAAAACAGCGCACAGACAGACAAACAGACAACAGCGCACAGACAGACAAACAGAAAGACAGCGCACAGACAGACAAACAGAAAGACAGCGCACAGACAGACAAACAGAAGACAGCGCACAGACAACAAACAGAAAGACAGCGCACAGACAGACAAACAGAAAAACAGCCGCACAGAACAGACAAACAGAAAGACAGCGCACAGACAGACAAACAGACAGACAGCGCACAGACAGACAAACAGACAGACAGCGCACAGACAGACAACAGAAAGACAGCGCCACAGCAGACAGAACAAACAAGAAAAGGACAGCGCACAGACAGACAAACAGAAGGACAGACATACAGAAACTGAGACTGAGACGGAAAGAGAGAGAGAGAGAAGAGAAAGAGAAGGGGGGAGGGAGAGAGAGAGAGAAGACAGACAGACATAATGAGAAGAAAGAGAGGAGAGAGAAGAGAGAGAGAGAGAGAGAGAGAGAGAGAGAGAGAGAGAGAGAGAGAGAGAGAGAGAGAGAGAGGAGAGAGAGGAGAGAGAGAGAGAGAGAGAGGAGAGAGAGAGAGAGAGAGAGAGAGAGAGAGAGAGAGAGAGAGGATGACCATTCATACAGCCGCCTTTCTTGCGGATCGTATTTTTTACCATACCGTCACACACAATTCATTTCAAATACCCTGTCCCATT
>JAPXFY010000029.1:15384526-15389526 GCA_030674185.1 Monoplex corrugatus
TGTCATTGAAGACGTTGGTCAAATCTCCTAACCAACACAGCAGGTGTCCATGTCTTTGGAGTCTGACTATGCCAGGGTATAACAGGAAAGCTGGAAGGAAAAAGAGCTCCAGGGAGAAAATATTGAGCAAACCTGTGGAGTGGATGAAGACATAGAGGGTGGGAGATGTCCTTGCAGCGACAAGGGATAGATTCGTATAGAGGGCCATGATCGCCAACGTCATGCTGCAGGATGACAGTGATAATTTGATGATGATGCCAGGACAAGTTATGATAGTAAGTGTAGAGTACATGCCTGTCACGCAGTCTCAATCCCAGATGAAACTCCGTAGCGTCATGATTATCATCCTCATCGCCATCATCACCATAGCATTGTGAAAGCTGCCCTAGCTTTTGTGGCCATTAACGTGACGTAGGAAATGGAACAAATGAGAAAAAATGAGCTGAGCACAAAGGAAACCACATAAGTGTGATGACCACCAAAATATTGTTGATTGGTTTAACAATATCTATGATACTACTTTATTTCTAAATATTTAAAGTGGTCTAAACCACGCTCCAAATCATGGTCAGTTCAGATAATATGCAACTGGAACCACAGAGTAGACCAATAATACAGTTCAAAAGTGGTCGAATTCCTCGAGTAGTTAATGGGAAATATCTTTGCTAATATTGTTAGGTGTGTATTGAAAAGACGGTGTGTTCGTTTGTCTTTGGTGGACTGACACGAGTGTGCAGACTTAAATCAAATCGCAGAAACGAGGAAGTAAACACAAAACAAAACAGTCGCCGTGGTGTAGTGCCTGGTGCAGTGGACTGCTGACTGGAAGGTTGTGGGTTTAAATTCTCATCAGTCACTTCAAGAATCATTGTGGGATTTTTTTGGCTCTAACTGGTTTGTACCCAGAGTTGTGCGTATAGTAGACTCATTGGGAAGACTGGAACCATACAGATGAGTCTTATCTACCTCAAATCTTCTGACCACCACTGGTCTGTATCTCTCGGGCCCGGTTGATACAAGGACATTTTAGATAGTAAACTTAGAGTACAGCCCTGTCATGCAGTCCAGGCAGAACTCCATGGTATATCATGATTCTCATCCTCACCCCCTCATCATGGCATTGCAAAAACTGTACCAGCTTCTGCGGCCACTACGGCGACGGAAAAAATGGGACAAAAAAGGTGGGGAGCTCAAAGGAAATCTTAACGTGCGATGATCCTATTTAAAAACAAACAAACAACAACAATGGAATTAAGAAAGAAAAACTAAATAGCTAGAAAACCACTTGAAACAACCTTTCTCTCTCTATGAAGTATGCATGGGTTTTATTTATCTATCTGCCTGCTTGTCTGTCTGCTGTCCGCACTCGTGAAACACACAGACAAAGAGACCATCGCAATGGATTTTACAAAAAAGTCAGAAACGAACTACGCCCATCAGCAGACTTGAAGTACAAGAAAATGTTAAATACCTCGTTCATCAGGCCACGATTAATTAACTCTTCTCACGTACCACCTCATTTTCTTCTTCTCCAAGCGCCACGACCTAATGGCAAAAGATGGGAACCAAACCAGAAAGGTTGTATAAAGACACAAAAGACACAGAGCCATAGCACTGTCCTCAGGGGTCCTCTTATCGGCTGAGTCCAGCCATTGTTTTAATGAGATGGAAGCTTCATATCACTTTAGTCGCCTTTCGCCCTGCCATTTGGCCAGCAAGTCCTCAAATTGATGGGTTTCCAAACGTCTCTGTTTGCCTGAAAACCTAATACACGTTTCAAGTGTAACTAAATGTGGACTTGCCGCTTCTGACTATTCGCTCCTTCGATATCCCAGCTTTCATTTTCTAAGAAGGTTGTCTTTTTCTTAAAACTCGAAATATGACAATGAAAGTAAAGAAAATTACAGATGGTTTCTATTACTGAATGTTCTCTGTATGTGCAGTCTGTTTTCACAGCGTGTTATGTTTTAGATGTTTTTATTTTCTATTTCACTTTACGACCACCATTGGGATGTGTACCACAATTTTCATTTTTTTTCTTCTTAATATTGCACCTCAGAAAGGAATGCACAAACAATTCTTGACATAAAGACAACCAAGCCAAGATGATGATAACAATAATGATGATGATGATAAGAATGAATGTAATAATGAAAATGATAATAATGATAATAATAGTAATAATAATAATAATAATAATAATGGTAGTGGTTATGATGATGATGATCATAATGATAATGATAGTAATCATAAAGATTATAATATTAATCGTGTGTGTGTGTGTGTGTGTGTGTCGTGCGTGCGTGCGTGCGTGTGTGTGTGTGTGTGTGTGTGTGTGTGTGTGTGTGTGTGTGTGATTGTGTGTGTGTGTGTGTGTGTGTGTGTGTGTGTGTGTGTGTGTGTGTGTGTGTGTGTGTGTGTGTGTGTGTGTGTGTGTTGTGACAGACAATATATTACAACTCAAATTGTGTGTGCTTTGTGCACTGCAGGTTTCGTCGTTGTTGAATATTGCTTTGATGAGAGTACGTGCCTTGATTTGAAGCTTGAATCAAGATTTGGCGCCTTATAAATGTTGCTATTATTATTATTATTATTAGTAGTAGTAGTAGTAGTAGTAGTGGTAGTAGTAGTAGTAGTAGTAGTAGTAGTATAGTAGTAGTAGTAGTAGCAGTAGTAGTAGTAGTAGTAGTACTAGTAGTATGATGATCAACATCATCATCATTATTATTATTTTTATTTTTATTTATCATTATTATTATTATTATTATTATTATTTATTATTATTATTATTATTATTGTTATTGTTATTATCATTATTGTTATTATTATTATTGCTATTATTATGATTAATATATTACTATTATTATTATTATCATCATTATTATTATTATTATTATTATTGTTATTTTTATTGGTCAGTGTCCTAGCTGATCTATGCTTTAATGAGATCGTGACAGTCCACATTTGAGCATCAGAGGGTTTCGTCTCTGCAGGCATATCTGCCTTAATATGTCTGTACGCTGGTAGCTGATTAATTTAGTGGGTTTGTAACAGATCCCTGCTCCAGCAGATCTATGCCTTGGTGGGTTTTTAGCGGGTTTGTAACACAGACCTATGTTCTAGCAGATCTGTTCTGTACCTTGGTGAGTTTTTAGAGGGTTTGTAAACGGACTTATGTTCCAGCAGATCTGCATATTGATGGATTTCAGTGGGTTTGTTACCATATATTTATGTTCTAGCAGATCTAGACCTTGGTGGGTTTTCAGTGGATTTATTACCATAGAGTTGTGTTCTAGCAGATCTATGCCATGGATTTTTATCGGGATTGTGTTGTAGCAGATTTATACCTTGGTGTTTTTTGTTTTTTTTTAGTGGGTTTTAGCACATATTCTGTTCTAGCAGATCTATACCTTTTAGTATGTATTTAGTGGGTTTTTGTCACAAATTTGTGTTTTAGCAGATGTTTGGTGGGTTTTTAGTGGGTTTGTACTATAGACCTGTGTTCTAGCAGATCTGTACCTTGTTGGGATTTAGTGGGGTTTTGTCATAGGCTTGTGTTCAAGCAGACCTTTATCTAGGTGGGTTTTTAGTGGGTTTGTACAACAGACTTGTGTTCTAGCAGACCTATATCTTGTTGGGGTTTAGTGGGTTTTTGTCACATACTGTGTTCTAGTAGACCTATACCTTGATGGGCTTTTAGTGGGGTTTTATCACACACGTTTGTTCTAGCAGATCTGTCCCTTGGCGGGTTTTTAGTGGGTTTGTACACCAGATTGGTATTCTATACGTTGGTGGATTTGTAGTGGGCTTGTATCACACACTTGTGTTCTAGCAGATCGATATCATGGTGGGTTTTACTGGGTTTTACCACAGACTTGTATTCTAACAGATCTGTACCTTGTGGGTCTTTGCCTCAGAAAATATGCTTGGTGGTGCAGTTACATATCACACTAAACCAGAACCGCGATAAAACTTTGAAGAAAAAAATCCATCCATGAATAGCCACGAAATATCTACTCATTTTCGAAAAAAAGTGCGATAGAACCCGACAGAATCGTGTCACAGGCACAAACAGTTGATTTACATCCACATCCCCTGTTTCAGAGAGATTGAATAGCAAGACAATATAAAAAAAAAGAAAGAAGAAAAACCCCAAACCCACAAAAACCTGTAGAAGATGAACGGCCATCTCATCAGAAAGTAATCATGGCTGAGAAATCTGTTTTGCAAACCTGGTCCAGTAAAAAGCATGGGAAAGAGGGACAAGGGAGACTATCCAACTGTGCCCACAACACACATCGAGGCATCAAAGACGACAAGACAAGCACATAAAACATGGGCCATCTTGACAGCATGGCGAGGGGATTTTTGTTTTTGTTTATGTTTTTTTTTTGTCACATAATCTGCCAGGCGCTGGTCATCTTCTTCCTTGCTTTATGATCGGCAGACAGCCGTGGCGTGGTTGACTTTTGCATGGAAAAGAGCATTTGGGAATTCCCCTCTTGTTGCCCTCTGTGATAATGTTATGGATGGGAGTTTCAGTGTTGGGTTAGTAAGCATAGAGAGGCAGAGGGAGAAAGAAAGACAAAAAGAAAGAAGAAATGAAAAATGAGAGATGCAGATGGGAGAGAGTGAGAGAGACAGAGACAAAGTCAGACACAAGCAGAGACATACAAAAACAAATACAAATACGTACACACACACACACACACACACACACACACACACACACACACACACACACACACACACACACACAACACATACACACACACACAACACACACACACACACACACACACACACACACACACACACACACACACACACACACAGAATAAATCTGCTGGAGCAGCGTTTTATGTTCCAAAATTTAGAATACAAAAGTCTTTTTTCATTGGGCCAAATATATCTATATTTACAGCGGAATTAGTCGCTATTACACAAGCGTTGCATTATTTAGTAGACCTTAAACCTGTATTTGTCAAAGTAGTTCTCTT
>JAPXFY010000029.1:15412026-15419526 GCA_030674185.1 Monoplex corrugatus
ATATCACAGCTATAACTGTTTCAATACACAGGAAAAAAAGGACAAAAAAGGAAAAGAAAATTAAGTATACATATCAATCCATTTGTGCACGTAATTATAATCTAAGGAGATGCCCCTGGCGTTGGTCACTTGGTCCAATTTATCGCACGGGGGTATTTAAAAAACATACCTGAACCAAATTTAAGGGGGCAGACCTACCCAGATTTGGGTATCAAGATTGTGATGTTCAGTGTTTCAGTTCTAATGAACCAATCACCATGATATTTGGCAAGAAGATACCTCAGACAGTATTCTTTGGATTGAATATCTTTGTTGGGTCTGTGAGTTATGAAAAGTTAACACAAATTAATTAATTAAAAAATGTTCTCGCGAAAATTAAAAAATATAGTACATACTGTGACATTTATAACTACACATATATTCATGTTAGGAATTTGATATTTAGTGCGCAAACACATCTATATAGTATGTATGGCATGTAGTAAAATCTTAGCTCTACTATCATTATTTTCTGTACAATCATCACACCAATTTTTAGAATAATTTTAATAAAAAAAAATTATAATACAACTTTTGATAAAAATGTTTCTTTCAAGCACAACTGCAAGATTTTACTACCGGCTATAGGTACCTGTCCCTGCTATATTTGTGCCAAATATCAAGGAAATCGGATGAAAACTTTTAAACATAATTATTATGTCTGATGTATAGGCCTACAATCTCGCGAAAAATCGCAATTAATTAATTAATTAATTTTTGTCACTTTTTCATAACTAACAGACCCCAACAAAGATATTCAGTCCAAAGAATACTGTCTGAGGTATCTTCTTGCCAAATATCATGGTGATTGGTTAATTACAACTGAAACACTGAACATCACAATCTTGGTACCCAAATCTGGGTAGGTCTGCCCGCTTAAACACAGTTAAGGACGCCAAGACATAATGTAAAAATGGGCCTAAGTTACCTGAAATTGCTTACGCGTATCTCTTTTCCCTAGAGCCAAAAAATGCACTTCATACATGTACCCAATTAGCAATCCTGAGAGAATGTATATAAGATTTTAGCGAACACATACAGGTGATTGGACCAGAAAGACAGAAAATGATAGGAAGAAATGGCAGAAAGCATAAGAACAAGGCAGAAAAGAACCAGTGACAGAAAAGAGGATATGTCTAGCACAGAAATCCCAGAAGGTGGGGATACTATTTGTACTGAAAGAGCCTCCGGCATCCCCACGGGGGTCCAAAGGAGGTTAGTTTTAACCTTCCAATATTACAACAATTTAACGAGGAGACAAACAAGCAAACAGATGATTAAATATATTACTCAATAAATCAATAACAAAGTGAGCGTAAATAAACAGATAAATAGATAAATTTATTAGTAAATAGAAATAAAACATCAAATAAAACGTCAACTTCATGTTAAAAGGACAGGTTTTTCTGAACATTTTGCTTTGCAAAATTAGCATGAAACAAGATCTGAATTAATAAAGGACAGAAAGGAAGTAAGCTAAAACGGCAAAAAGACAGACACAGAGAGAGAAAAAAGGGAAAGAAATAAAACAAACAAAAATTCTCTGGAATCAAGTTGAACGACACTTCAAAATTATTGAATTCTGAAAACACAAGTACCATGCACTTTACGTCGGAACATGAATGAATTTGACGTTGAGCACCTTCTTTCTTCCTTTATTCCTCTCTCTCTCTCTCTCTCTCCTCTCTCTCTCTCTCTCTCTCTCTCTCTCTCTCTCTCTCTCTCTCTCTCTCTCTCTTTCTCTCTCTCTCTCTCCCTCTCTCTCTTCTCTCCCCCCCCCTCTCTCTCTCTCTCTCTCTCTCTCTCTCTCTCTCTCTCTTTCGTTCGTTCTTTCTTTCTTTGATTTTGCCTTTCTGTCTGCCTTTCTTTCTTTCTTCCTTTCTTTTTATAATTTGTAATTTCTCTATACATTCGTTCATTTATGTATCTATTTATTTATCTGTTTCTTTTAATTATTTATTTACTATGTATTTATTTCTTCAGTTATTTGTTTACTTACCTGTTAATTAATTAATTAATTAATTATTTGTTTGTTTGTTGTCTACATCTTTATTTGTTTATCTTTTTATTTTATAAATTCAATTATTGTTTATTTGTGTTTTGTGACATGTTGATAGAAAACAACTGGTTTGCATAGACCGCACGGAGCTTTTATAGACTTGATGTTTACGCGTTTGATCTTTTTCACATTTCTTTCTTTCTCTGTTTTAGTACGGCCCATCTGTCTTTATCTTGGCTACATTCATTTATTTATCTATTTTGATTATTCATCCATTTATTTATTTATTTATTTGTTTGTTTGTTTGTTTGTTTGTTTGTTTCTTTGCTTATTTGTTTGTTTGCTCATTTGTTTGTTTGCTTTTCCATTTATTCGTGTATTATTTATGTTTGGATTTATTTATTTATTTATTTATTCATTCATTATATTATTACTATTCATTCAATTTCATTTTTTATTGTTTAATGATTATTTAGTCAGCCAATCAGTCTGTCAGTCTGTCATGCAGTCAGTCGGTCGGTCGGTCGGTCAGTAAGTCAGTCAGTTAGTTGGTTGTTGGTTGGTTGGTTGGTTGGTTGGTTTTTTGGTTTGGTTTGGGTTTTTTGGTTGGAAAGTTAACTTATTTATTTATTTATTTATTTATTTATTTATCTATTTATTTGTTTATTTATTTATTTATCTATTTATCTATACAATCATTAATTTCATTTGTTTTTTATTTGAATATTTATCTATTTATTTATCTATTTATTAATTTATTGATTAGTTTCTTTCTTTCTTTTCTTTACCTATTTTTTTTACAAGTCAGTCAGTTAGTGAGTTAGTGAGTTTCGAGTTAGTTAGTTAGTTAGTTAGTTAGTTAGTTAGTTAGTTAGTTAGTTGTTAGTTAGTTAGTTGTTAGTTGTTAGTTAGTGATAGTTAGTTAATAGTTTAGTTAGTCTAGTTAGTTAGTTAGTTGTTAGTTCGTTAGTTAGTTATTAGTCTAGTTAGTTAATTACTTACTTATACTTACTTATTATTACTTACTTACTTACTTACTACTTACTTACTTAGTTAATATCAGTCAGTCATTTACTGATTTGTTTGTTTGTCATGTGTCTCTATTTTTTTTTATCTCTTTATTTCCTTAATCTGATTATTTTTTATTTGTGTTTTGTGAATTGTTGATAGAAAACAACTGATTTGCTTAGAGCGCACGGAGCTTTTATAGACTTGATGTTTATGCGTTTAATCTTTTTCACATTTCTTTCTTTTCTCTTTTTTTTATGGTATCTGTCTTTGTCTTGGCTCTACTTATTTATCTAGTTATCTATTTATTTATTTACTTATTTATTTATTATTTATTATTTATCTATGTATGTATTTATGTATTTATTTATTATTTATTTACGTATTATTTAGTTTGTTTGTTTATTTATTCATGTATTTATTTGCTCATTCAGTCAGTTTATATGTCTATTTTTTCATGTATTTATTTATCTATTTATTTATTTGCTGATATTCTATTTATTTATTTATTCAGTATTATTTATTATTTATTTATTTATTTATTTATTTATTTATTTATTGTATTTATTTATTTATTTATTTATTTATTTATTTATTTATTTATTTATTTATTCTTATTTATTTATTTTTATTTATTTATTTGTTTGTTTATTTATGAATTCATAAATGTATGAAATAAATTCATTTATTTGTTTGTTTCTTTGTTTGTTGATTGATTGATTGATTGTTTGATTGATTGTAGGATGGATTGATTGATTGATTGATTGACTATGATTGACTATGATTGATTGATTGATTGATTGTTATTAGATTGCTTGCTTGCTTGTTTGCTTTGCTGCTTGTTGCTTGATTGATTGACTTATTCATTATTTATCTATTATTTATTTATTCATTTCTTTATTCATTACTTATTAATCACTCATTCAGTCAGTCAGTTAATCAGTATTAGTTAGTTAGTCAGTTAGTTAGTTAGTTAGTTAGTTCAGTTAGTCAGTTAGTCAGTTAGTTGTTGGTCAATTGGTTGGTTGGTTGGTTGGTTGGTTGATTGGTTGGTTGATTGGTTGGTTGGTTTGTTAGTTAGTTAGTTAATTAGTTAGTTAGTTATTAATTAATTATGTTTAGTTAGTTAGTTAGTTTAGTTATGTTAGTTAGTTAGTTAGTTTAGTTATTTAGTTAGTTAGTTAGTTGGGCTAGTTAGTTGGCTAGTTAGTTGGTAAGTTAGTTGGTTATTTCGTTGGTTAGTTAGTTGGCTAAATGGTTAGTTATTTGTTTGTTTGTTACGTACCTCTTGTGTGTTGATCTGTTATTTATTTTCTGAATCCGATTATTCTTACTTTTGTTTTCTGAACTGTTGATAGAAAACAACTGATTTGCTTAGAGCGTACGGAGCTTTTAAGACTTGATGTTTACGTTTGGTCTTTTTCACATTTCTTTCTTTCTCTGTTTTTGTACGGCTATATGTCTTTTCTTGGCTACATTATTTATTTATTCATTATTTTTTTTATTTTTTTTATTTATTTATTTATCTATTTGTTTATTTATTTATTTATTAATTATTTGCTCATCATTTGGTTCATTTATTTATGTATTTGATTATTCATTTACTTATTTATTTATCTGTTTATTTATAATTGAAAAAAATATATCAATTTATTCATTTGTTTGTTTGTTTGTCTGTTTGCTTATTTGTTTGTTGATTGATTAAATTGATTGATTGATTGATTATTAATTGATTGATTGATTGATTGATTGATTGATTGATTGATTTTGACTTGTTTATTATTTATCTATTTATCTATTATTTATTTATTTACTTATTAGTCAGTCATTATTCAGTCAGTCAGTCAGTCAGTCAGTTAGTCAGTCAGTTAGTCAGTTAGTCAGTTAGCCAGTTAGTCGGTTAGTCAGTTCTTTAGTTCTTTAGTCAGTTAGTCGTTAGTTGGTTAGTAGGTTAGTAGGTTGTTGGATGGTTGGTTGGTTGTGGTTGGTTAGTTGGTTGGTTGGTTGGTTAGTTGGTTAGTTAGTTTGCTAGTTAGTTGGCTAGATAGCTGGCTAGTTAGTTGGCTAGTAAGTTGGTTAGTTAATTGCTAGCTAGTTGGCTAGTTAGTTGGCATGTAAGTTGGCTAGTTAATTGGCTAGCTAGTTGGCTAGTTAGTTGGCTAGTTAATCAACTAGTTCATTTGAAAGTTAGCTAGTTAGTTGGTTAGTTAGTTTGGTTAGTTAATTGATTAGTTAGTTGGCTGATGGTTAGTTGTTTGTTTGTTTCTTATGTACCTCTGTGTGTGTTGATCTGTTTATTTTCTGAATCCGATTATTCTTTACTTTTGTTTTACTGAATTGTTGATAGAAAACAACTGATTTGCTTACAGCGCACGGAGCTTTTATAGACTTGATGTTTATGACGTTTGGTCTTTTTCACATTTCTTTCTTTCTCTGTTTTAGTAGGCTATATGTCTTTGTCTTGGCTACATTTATTTATTTATTTATTATCTATCTATCTATCTATCTATCTATCTATGTATCTATTATCTATATATCTATCTATCTATCTATCTATCTATCTATCTATTTATTATTTATTTATTTATTTATTTATTTATTTATTTATTCATTTATTTATTCATTCATTCATTTATTTATCATTTGTTTGTTTGCTTATTTGTTTATGCTTTTATTTGTTTGTATATTTGTTTGTTTATTCGTTTGTTTATTATTCATTTATTTCTTTACTTATTTTCTTATTTATTTGGTAGTTTGTTTGTACATTTGTTCATTTATTTTTTTAATTCATTTATTTGTTAAATATTATTTGTTTATTTTATTTTATTTATTTGTTTGTTTGTTTGTTTATTTATTTATCTATCTATTTATTTGTGTATTCATATATTCATTTAGCTATTTCTTTATTCATCTATTATATATATTATTGTCTGTTGATTTGTTTGTTTATGTATTATTTGTTTGTTTGTTTGTTAAAAATGTTTGACTTGAACATTTTCGTGTCTATTTATCTTAAGACCAAGAGGAACGATGCTTATATTCATAGCAGTTGTTTGTTTCTTTTATTTGTTAGCTTTCGGCACAGTCATTAGTTTTTGTGTGTGTGTGTGTGTGTGTGTGTGTGTGTGTGTGTGTGTGTGTGTGTGTGTGGTGTGTGTGTGTGTGTGTGTGTGTTGTGTGTGTCTGTGTGTGTGTGTGTGTGTGTGTGTGTGTGTGTGTGTGTGTGTGTGTGTGTGTGTGTGTGTGTGTGCTTGCGTGCATTTGTTTATGTCTTGTTTTGTCTTTTTTTTTTTATTCCTCTTCCCCATCTTAAACAGAAAAAAAACAAAAAAACAAGCTATTTCCAAACCAAAATCCTGAATGCCTCCTCTTCAAGAGAACTCTTTACAACCATGAATCATCTCCTTGGCACACGAAAAGATTTACCTCTCCCAACAAAACACACAAATGAAGAACTCCCATCTGTATTCTCCAAGTATTTCCCACAAAATACAAACTCTTCGTGACAGGCTTGACAGGACACCCTGTCAACCTGCCCACCTGACCCTTCCTTCTCTGGCACACCTCTTACTACTTTTACCCCAGTCTTACAAGAAGAAATTCTCAACACAATCAGATCCATGTCGTTCAAAACCTGCGAACTGGATCCTCTTCCAGGTTCTTCTACTCTGACTGTCTCCCTACTCTCCTCCCATTCATCACTGACATCATCAACACTTCTCTTCAAACTGGAACTGTCCCAGATTCTTTCAAGTCTGCTATTGTTCACCCTCTCCTCAAGAAATACAATTTAGACCCAAATGAACTGAAAAATACCGGCCTATCTCTAATCTCTCTTTCTTGTCAAAACTCATCGAAAAAGTTGTCCTCAACCAGCTGAACTCTCACCTGTCTGTCAACAATCTCCTCAATCCTTTCCAGTCAGCCTACCGCCAGTGCCATAGCATGAAACTGCCCTGCTACATATTCTCAACAATCTCCTCCTTGCAACTGATACTGGCAAAGTCTCTCTCCTCACACTCCTTGATCTGTCTGCAGCCTTTGATACCATTGGTCATGGTATTCTCCTTTCTAGACTTCATCATACTTTTTGGCATCTCTGACATTGCTCTCTCCTGGTTCACTTCATATCTATCAAACAGAAAACAAACTGTTCTCATTAATGGCACTTACTCTCAACCTGCATACCTGACCTGTGGTGTTCCACAAGGATCTGTCCTTGGCCCTGTTCTTTTCACTCTTTACACTTCCCCCCTGTCTACCATAGTCCCCCTTTTAGCACACCACATCCAACTTCTAGACAGTGACACACCAGACAATATACAGCGCCTCTTGACTCGCACCACTGAGTGTTACTCGGACATTAAGAACTGGATGACGTTCAACAAACTTCAGCTTAATGACGACAAGACAGAAGCTATCCTCATTGGCACCCGTCAGAAACTTTCTCAGCT
>JAPXFY010000029.1:15432026-15437026 GCA_030674185.1 Monoplex corrugatus
CTTCACAGCCAATCCCAAAACATTTCCCATTTCAACCAATGAGAATAAAGATACCGAAAACAACACTGGGTCTTCAATCCACAAAAGCAAAATGAGCCAAAACACTCTACACAACAACGAAAATGCAAAAAAAAAAAAAAAAAAAAAAAATGAAAATAAAATTAAAAAAAACAGCAGTGTGAAAATAACAGCAGCATATCCGTTACAATATTGTATACGAGCGGGTCGTCTCTGAAAAAAAAAATTACAGTAAAATGTTGGACTGATGGAGATTCGAACGCACGATCTTCCAGTCAGCAGTCTGTAGTGTCAACCGCTTTGCCCCGCTGACTGATTTGTCCTTTACAGTTTGTCATTATCGGTAATGTTGAGCATAACCAACATCATCATCATTTTGCTTGATACCTAATCTGACAAACAGAGTTGTTTTGGCTAATCTCTGTAGTCCCCTAGGAAACAAGGCTTGGTTGAAACAAAAACCCGCTTATAGGGCTAATCTCATGGCCTTGGAAATACAGATCGAACCCCTCCCCACTCTCTCTGTGTCTCTCTCTCTTTCTCTCAGAATGTCGTAGAACGATAGATTATGCTATGAGTTTGATAGATGTTGATGTGAACGAGGCACTAAATGCGTTTAATGTTTGTATTAGAGAAAGTGCTGAATGCATGAAGAAACGTGTATTTGTGAAAGATAGATATCTACTTGGGGATTGGTTTGATCATGAATGTGTAATTAGTAAAAGGAATGCTAGAAGACTGCTTAGAATATGTCGACGCTCGAAGAAAACCGAGGACCAACACAATTATTCAGTTGCTAGGCGTGAATATAAAAATTTACTTAAGAGAAAGAAAAGGCAGTATAATGATACAAAACTGACTAAGCTTGTAAACTCTATAAAGAACCAAAAAGAATTTTGGAATGAAATTCATAAAGTTTCTTTCAAAAAGAAAACAACCTAGAAGTAACATCACTATTGATAAATGGTACGAGCATTTTAAAGCCTTGTTAGATGCAGACATGGACAGTACATTAAGTGAAGACTTGCCATTTGATGAGGGTGATGATTATATGAATCGTCCAATATCTATTAAAGAAATACATCTTGCACTCAAAAAACTTAAGAATGGTAAGGCTGCTGGACCTGATGGAATTATAGGTGAACTCTTTAAAAATTCATGTGAACAAGTTGTACAGTTTCTTTTAAAATTGTTCAACACTCTTTTTGATAAGGGTCAATTTCCAAGGAACTGGACTGAATCTGTTATTTTGCCACTCTATAAAAAAGGAGATATCAATAATCCAAACAACTATAGAGGAATTTCCCTTAGCGACATAAGTAGTAAACTATTCAGCATAATCATGAATAACAGATTGCAGGAGTGGGTACAATTAAATGACATAACAGGTGACCATCAAGCCGGGTTTAAAAGGGGATATTCAACAATAGACCATATGTTTACTTTATTAGCTATGGTACAGAAACAATTTTGTGGTAATCGTAAATTATATGTTGCATTCATAGATTTTGAGAAAGCATTCGATTCTATTAACAGACATTTACTTTGGCCTATATTGCTTAAAAATGGTATTAGAGGCAAGTTGTTTCGGTGTATTAGAAGTATGTATGACATGGTGAAATCCAAAGTTAGATGTGGTGACCAAATGACTGAATTAATTAATTGCTCAGCGGACTAAAACAAGGTGATGCATGCAGCCCTGTACTTTTCTCTCTTTTTATAAACGAATTAGCGATTGAAGTAATTAAAAATGGAAGGCATGGTGCACTTTTTACACGGGATGCTTACGAATTGTTTACACTTTTGCTTGCTGATGATGTTGTCTTGATGTCAGAAACAATCATTGGATTACAGACACAGTTGAATAGTTTACAACGTGCATCAGCAGCACTTCAGTTAAAGGTTAATTTATCTAAAAGTAATGTTATAGTATTTAGGAAAGGTGGATATTTGGGTGTGAGAGAAAAGTGGACGTATGATGGCAATGTAATGCCCGTGGTAAATGTGTATAAATATTTGGGAATAATGTTCTCAACACGTTTGAGCTTTGCTGGTGCATGTAAAGATCTAGCTAGCAGAGCCAAAAATGCCTTATTAAGTATAATGCGACGTTTGTATTTTCTTAATAACAATTCTTTTGATTTATTTGTTAAATTGTTTGATTCTCAGATTCAACCTATTGTACAATACGGGTCTGAATTATGGGGTTTAGATAAAGCTGCTGCTCACTGTGAATCAGTTCACACATTTGCCTTAAAGAAATTTTTGGGAGTGGATATGCGTACTCCTAATGATTTTGTGTATGGAGAGACAAACAGATATCCATTATATGTAAACTCTGCCGTTAGATGTATCCACTACTGGTTTAAATTAATACAGATGGAAAATTATAGAATACCTCGCAAAGCGTATAATATGCTGTGTGATTTAGATGCCAAAGGTAAACACACCTGGGTGTCGAATGTACGTGCTTGTTTGTTTGAATATGGATATGGTGTCGTATGGATTAATCAAGGTGTTGGCAATTTAAATAAATTCATACGGGAGTTTCGTCAGCGTTTGACTGACTGTGGATGGCAGAAATGGAACGATCACGTTCAAAGCAGTGACAGATTTAATATTTACAGAACTTTTTGTAATACTCGTGAAGTGAAATCATATATAACATTGAATATGAACAGACATTTTAAATATGTGACAGCAAGATTTAGATTTGGCATATCAGAAATTAATGCCCATTATTTTAGATATAGATCTCACAGTGAGAGTGATTTATTGTGTCCATTATGTAAAAATTCAAAAGAAGATGAAGTGCACTTTTTGCTTTGCTGTCCAGCACTACAAAATATTCGAGAGAAATTGATTCGACCTAAATATCATAGGCAACCTTCATTATTTAAAATGACTTTATTGCTGTCATCAAACGCGTCTGATGTTGTATATAATCTATCTTTGTTTTTGTATAAAGCATTTAAGTTTAGAGAAAAAGCAACGTCATGATGCAGTACAACTTATGCTGCCCGTTTTGATTTTTGTCAGTGAACATGTTGCATATATACTGTGTACAAATTGTTTCATGGATTTCTGTTTTTCCATAGTATTTACACATTTAAGAGACGACAATATGTTATTGTATAAATTAAACTTCACTGAAATGACTAGTGCGTATAGATTGATGTCTTAGGTTTGTTATTTATAAGAGTATTGTTCAAATGTTAATTTCTGTTTTAGTCTATGTACAATATAACATTAATGTGATTGTCATGATGCCAAATAATAGTTTTGCTTATGTATTTTGTACCCCTTCATGAGGGGCAATGGCCTATTACATGAATAAACCATCTGAAGTCTGAAGTCTGAAGTCTCTCTTTCTCTCTCTCTTTTTCTCATTCTCTCTCTCTCTCTGTCTTTCTCTCTCTGTCTCTGTCTCTCTCTCTCTCTGTCTTTCTCTCTCTGTCTCTCTCTCTCACTTTCTCTCTGTCTCTGTCTGTCTGTCTCCCTCTCTCTCGCTCTGTCTGTCTCTCTGTCTCTGTCTCTGTCTCTCCGTCTCTCTCTCTCTCTTCTCTTTCTCTCTCTGTCTGTCAATCTTCCCTCTCTCTCCCCCTCTCTCTCCCTCCCTCTCTTTCTCCCCCCTCTCTCTCTCTTTGTCCATCTGTCTTTCTGTCTCTCTGTCTCTATCTCTGTATCTGTCTGTCTCTTTCTTTCTTTCTCTCTGTCTCTCTTTCTTTCTTTCTTTCTTCCTTCCTTTCTTTCTCTCTGTCTCTCTATGTCTTTGTCTCTGTCTCTCTCTCTTCCTCTTTCTGTCTCTCTCTCTGTCTCTGTCTCTCTCTCTCTGTCTCTGTCTCTCTCTCTCTGTCTGTCTCTCTCTCTCTCTCACTCTCTTTCTCTGTCTTTCTGTCTTCATCTCACTTTCTCTCTCTGTCTCCCTGTGTCTATATCTCTCTCTGTCTCAGTCAGTCTGTCTGTCTGTCTGTCTG
The DNA here is from genome assembly GCA_030674185.1 of Monoplex corrugatus. Lineage (NCBI taxonomy): Eukaryota > Metazoa > Mollusca > Gastropoda > Littorinimorpha > Ranellidae > Monoplex > Monoplex corrugatus. The sequence goes on from JAPXFY010000029.1 coordinate 15,436,022, forward strand.
TCTCTCTCTCTGTCTCTGCGCCTCCCCCCCCCCCCCCACACACACACGTATCCAGCAAGCTAGTAATGAAATATTTAAAATGGTGACAGACATCGCTTTTGAGAGCAAATCAGCCTCAAGCTTTGCTCAAGTGCAATGAGCATGGGGACTGAAACAGTAGCATACGTATATCATTATTATTCATTATTCATATTTAATTCATTTTGTCATCCCTTTGGGATGCCGGGGACTCTTTCAGTATAAACAGTATCCCCACTTCTGAAAATTCTGTGCAAATTTCCTCTTTTCTGTCACTCTTTGTTTCTGCCTTGTTCTTTTGCTTTCTGTCATTTCTACCTATCATTTTCTGCCTTGCTGGTCCATTCACCTGCATGTGTTCGATAAGGTCTTACATACTTTCTCTTAGGGTTGATAATTGTGTAATGTATTAAGTGTATTTTTGGCTCTAGGGAGTTGAGATATGCAGAAGCAATGTTAGGTAATTTAGGCTCGTTTTTATGATTTGCTATGCTTAGTAATGATTAAAATTGTATTCAGGTTTGTTTTTTAAAATACACAGTGCGATAAATTGGACGGAGTGGTCAACGCCGGGAGGTATACTCCTAGATTATGAGCGCGAATGCATTGATACGTGTACATAATTTTCGTTTCTTTTTTTTTTTTCCCTGTTGAGTTTTGTATGTTTTGAAGCGATTATATTCCTGATATGGCTCTACGCGGTCGGCTGGGCTTTAAACAACAATAACAGTAACAGTATTCATTTTGTCACAATGGAACTTACCATTAAAACTCAGGCTGCTCTCCTCGTTGACAGTGCGTTCCAAAATTGCAAAGCCAACTTTTTCTGTTTTGTTTTTTTGTTTGGTTGGTTGGTTGGTTGGTTGGTGTTTTTTTGTTTGTTTGTTTGTTTGTTTACTACCAAGACTTTAAAAAGGCAAGAATACTAACTGCCTTCAAGGGAAGAGACCTGGGAAATAATCCTATCTCTCCAATATCTTATGCCAG
>JAPXFY010000029.1:15442026-15449526 GCA_030674185.1 Monoplex corrugatus
GGTGTCTAAGGAATGAATGGATCTATGAAATCATGAAGGCATTGTATCATATCAGTTAACATCAAACAATTAAGACAAAAACTATCAGAACATTGTATTGGTCAGGCTTCATCGGTTTGCTCAGGGTTGTGTGTAGGCATATATGCGTGTGTGTGTTTGTGTGTTGTGTGTGTGTGTGTGTGTGTGTGTGTGTGTGTGTGTGTGTGTGTGTGTGTGTGTGTGGTGTGGGTGTCGTGCGTGGTGTGGGGTGTGTGTGTGTGTGTGTGTGTGTGTTGTGTGTGTGTTGCTACGAGCATGTAAGATTCTGCGCTGGCGTATGACAAGTTATCTGTTATGATCTAGTGAGGTACAAAGGGGAGCAGAGGATTGTCTTATCGAATGAAAAGCGTTGTAAACAAAATAATAATAAAGGGGGTGGGGAAGTTACAGGTATAAAACAGTTGGGCTGAATCAAAGAAAACGACGAACGGGACTGTGCAGTAAACGCCTAGCAATGTGTAAACACAGAGTTAAATCAGTATGATTCTGTTTTAAGTTTGTAAATGACGCAGGGAAATAAGGTCGCATTTGCTGACAACACAAAAGGTGATTAACTGTTAAAAAATCACCACAATATTTTTTTTATTATTTTGTTATTCATCTTGTTGTTGCCGTTGTTGTGTAAAACCCAGCCGACTGCGCCGAGCCATATCAGGGCTATATTCATCGCAAAATGCACACAACACCTTAATTGATCCTAAATAAGAAAGAAAAACAAATGAAAACAAGAATACATGACAATGCATTCGTGCTGATAGTCAAAAGATATGCTCCTGGCTTAGACCATTCCGCCCAAATTATCACCGGATGTGTGTGCGTGTGTGTGTGTGTGTGTGTGTGTGTGTGTGTGTGTGTGTGTGTGTGTGTGTGTGTGTGTGTGTGTGTGTGTGTGTGTGTGTGTGTGTAAAAACTACAAAAAGTACAAAGGTAAACATAACTAAGGACACTAAAATACAAACGAAACTTGTCTCAATTACCTGAAATTATTCCTGTACGTCACATTTCCTTAGAGCAAAAAAAAAAAAGGGAAATAATACATGTAACCAATTATCGGTTCTAACAAAAAGTATTAAGACTTTACAAAACACACACAGGTGAAGGGACCAGCCAGCCAGGCAGAAAGTGACAGGAAGAGATGACAGAAAGCAAACAGGGGGTGGGTGGTGGAAGCAGAAACAAAGAGAGAAAAGAGGAAATTTCTGGCACAAAATTTCCAGAAGGTGGATGAGGCGACGGGGGAGGGGGCCGCGGGGGATACTATTCATATTGAAAGAGCCCTTGGCATCTCCATGGGGAAATTCACCTTAGACAACGAGGAAGCCTCCAGCGACTGCCCCAAAATTCGGCTGTAGAACACCATATACATGAAAAACATTACGGTGAAGTTCTCGTACAGTGACGAAATCTTCTAGACTTGCTAAGCATGTTTTTGACTTGGAACCAGGCAGAACAGCGAAAGAGTGGAAGATCCAAAATGAGCTGGGACCAGAGACTAACAACGTGGTGGACAGAACATGAGAGGGGAATTCTAAAACCTTTGCCGACGTGCCACGATGGAGCGTCTTGGGCCCATGCGTGCACGACACGAATATCATTTTCAATTTCAAATTTCTCAGTGACTATCCCGCGGAAGAATTTCATTTGCAACTGAAGTCACAGGTGCCATGCGAAAATCCGAGTGATCATGGGAACAACCATAAGCTGAAATAAACCTATGTGCTGGCAGGTTCTTGAGAATCCTAGCCTAAATGTTTCCATAACCGGGTCGAGGTAGAGGTGGAGAGACTTCAAATATTCTGGGGCACACCACGAGGGCGCGCCCATCCCCTCCCTCCCTCATATTCATATTCATATTTTTTAACCAAGACTTCATAAAAACAAGCAAGCTAGTTGGTCTTCAAGGGGTGGAACCTGGGAAATCAACCTATCTCTCCTTTGATTTGTTTTTGTTTTTGTTGTTTTTTTTGTTTTGTTTTACTAAGACAGCCAGGTAATGCCCTCCTGCTCTTCACGATTTTCAACTGCCGTGAGGTCTTTAACGTGCGCAGCCAGAAGGCACACGGGTCCGACTTGTTTTTCGTCCCCTTCCGAAGGACTACACGTTCAGTTCGATGTTCCAGTCAAACTGAGGAGAACAGTTGAGGCCTGTATGGGGAGCGAACCCTGGAACCTCGAGTTTAGCTATAGGCAGGCACGGAAGTGTTTGTTTAAGATAAAGTCTGTGTCCAAGCGGCTGACCCCCCCCCCCCCCCTCCGTATCCCCTTGGTAGCACAGAACACCCGTCACAGACCGGAATGCAGCAGTCAGGTATACAAACTTTGTGAAAAACTTCTACAGTGATCGGACGAGAACCGGTGTTTTCGGCTTGGTGTGGCCGTGAAACGTAGTCAGGTGGGGCCTCAGGACCTGGCCAGCTCATGGGTTTATGTGCAGGCTTAAGGCTTGTGCCATGATCACCATACACATGGCACCTATGACGTTAGTGCATATGGAATTAGTTCCGAGCGCGGAGACGTCATCTTGAGAAACTGAAACTGAAACTGACGAACTTCTACGCTTCAAGTCATGATGTTGAACGTAACAAGGGACAGTGATAATGAAATGACAGAGAGCAAAGGAGAAAAGCAGAAACAAAGAGAGTGACCGAAAAAGAGAAATTCGTAGCCCAGAGTATCCTGAAGGTTATTGTTATCGCTATTTTTCTTTAAAGCCCATACGGTTGCGTAAAGCCATACTAGGGCTATAACCATTTCCATACAAACACAACACTAAAGCACACAAAAATTAAAAGAAAATTAAGTACATAGCAAGGTATCTGCGAACATAATCTAAGGATATGCCCCTGGCGTTGACCACCCCGTTCAATTTATCATACAGGGAATTTAAAAAACGTAGAAGAAGAAGAAGACGTAAAGAGCTTTCTAAAGCTGTTGTTTTCTAACCAGTTTCACTGAAATCGTCAGCTAGCATTATTAAAAAAAATGAAGATAGATAAAGAAAAATAGTGAAACAAAAAAGAAAGAAAAAGGGGGGAAGAAGCAAGAAGAAGGACAGACAATTATCAGGATGGATTTCTCATGTGATGCTCAGGCTGCCCTCCCTTTGGGAGAAAGGGTCGGTACACAGCAGTGGCACTTTTTCCTCAACATTCCCATCCCCTTGCTTTGAAACTAACTCTTTTCAATTTTTTGAAGTATCATGGAAATAAACTTGTATTTATTATTGTCTGTATGTTTTTATTTGTCTGTTTGTTGTATGTTTGTTGTTCTTATTGTTGTTGTTTGTGTTTGTTGTTCGTTGTTTGGTGTTGTTGGTTCTGGTTGATTGTTGTTTGGTTTGATTTTTTTTATGTTGGTTGGTTGTTGTTGGTTGTTGTTGGTTGTTGGTTGGTGGCTGGTTGGTTGGTGTTGGTTGTTGTTGGTTGGCTAGTGGTTGGTTATTGGTTGGTTGAGTTGTTTTTTATTTGTTTGGTTGATTGGTTGTGTTGGTTGGTTGGTTGGTTGGTTGGCTGGTTGGTTGGCTGGTTGGTTGGTTGGTTGGGAGGGGTTGATTGGTTGGTTGGTTGGTTTTTTTTTGGTCGGTTGGTTGGTGGGGTTGGTTGGTTGATTGGTTGTGATTGGCTGGTTTCTCAGTGGTTGTGTTAGTGTAAGTTTTTGTTTGTGAGTGTTGTCTTATTGATTTGTTTATTGATCAGGTTGTTCAAAATTTATTTTATCACTTTGTCCTACCATTTCCCCGTAAATTAAACAGTTTGTTGTGTAATCTAAAGTATGGTCACTTCCAGCGTTCAAGCAAACAGGAAGCCAGGAAAACAATATATGAACGCGTATTTGATACACAGGACAAGGCAAGAGCAGATTTTTATCTAACTGGCCTTTGTTAAGCGTACACAAAACATAACAACGAATAAATACACAAACATTTGGGGGAAAACCAGTGGCAAGCAGTTGATAAGGAATTCATATTCATATTCATATTCATATTCATATTCATATTCATATCATATTCATATTCATATTCATATTCATATTCATATTCACATTCACATTCACATTCACATTCATATTTATATTCATATTCATATTCATATTCATATTCATATTCATATTCATATCATATTCATATTCATATTCATATTCACATTCACATTCACATTCATATTCGCATTCATATTCATATTCATATTCATATTCATATTCATATTCATATTCATATTCTATTCATATTCATATTCTATTCATATTCATATTCATATTCATATTCATATTCGTATTCACATTCTTGCAGGGACTTGGTGGATAGGGTGAGGGAGTCAAAGGGTTAAGTTTTTGCAGTTGGTGAACAGGGTGCTGGAGTCAATGGATGAGATATACGTGACTGGTTCTTGCGAACGGGGTCACAAGTCGCAACGTGTGAACTGAGATACGGGCCTGAAAAAGTGGTGAGGGTCGATCTGGGTGATTTGAGATTTTTGTTCCTACACATTGTCTGACCATTAATCTATCAATTATGGCAAAGATTAAAGTGAAATTTGGGCTGAAAGAGTGTTAAAATAACATTTTAAAGTGATAACCCATCGAGAATGTGCAGATTTTTTCCGTGAAAATGCGTGTGTTTGAGCTTTAATTTAGGCCATGAAACCGTACAGGGCCTCAGCATATCGCATACCGTTGGAATCAGCTCGCGAAATAGCTAGTATGTAGTGCAGAACCACTTTATCTATCACTTCACTAAATTTGATGAAGATAGAATACTGGTTGCTAAGGATAAAGCAGAGAATTTTGTTGTCCTTCTTTAACTCTGCTTTTCTCAAAATGGCCGTCCCATCACCCACTCCCTTTAAATTACTGTAACTCGCTCGATTTTCCAGTTAGACAGTTGAATTATACATCATTGGAAAGAGCATTTTTTCTGCTTTCCTGTGATATAAATATCTCTATACCCCCCAAAATTAAGTTGTGACCCCATTCGTGAGAACAGGTCACATACGTTCTCGTTCTGTTTACCTCGTTCATATTGCGTTATGCGCTGCATGCAAATGATGTTTTACATTTCAAACAAACATAAGGGCATGAGTGAGGGTAAGAGAAAAAAGAAATCAAAATATTTGCTGCGAGAATTGAACCTCAAAACAGTTACCTTCGATGCAGACAGTCTTTTGACTAGTACACCATCCGTTAGGGTATCTGCAGCAATGCTATTTAGATGTCCAATATTATGAAGTAATACCACGAAGCCATGTAAATCATTTGGCGAAAGTGGACAAACATGAAAGAAGACAATTTGCAAGACAACAGTGTCAGAATCTTCTCTCTGTCTGTCTGTCTGTCTAGTCTGTCTGTCTGTCTGTCTCTCTTTCCTTCTCTTTGTCTCTGTCTTCCCTCCCCCTCTCTCTCTCTTCTCTCTCTCTCTCTCTTTCTCCGTCTCGTTCTCTCTCTCCCTCCCTCCCTCCCATAATCTCTCTCTCTCTCTCTCTATCTATCTATCTATCTCTGTCTGTCTATCTATCTATCTATCTGTCTGTCTATCTATCTATCTGTTTGTCTGTCTATCGTCTGTCTTGTCTGTCTGTCTGCTGTCTCCAAGAGCGCAACGGAATTTTATCTCTATTATTCTTCATCTTCTTCATCAACATCATCATCATCTTCTTCTTGTTCTTCTTGTTCTTGTTCTTGTCTTTTTTTTGTTCTTCTTCTTGTTCTTCTTCTTCTTCTTCTTCTCTCTCTCTCTCTTTCTCACTCCTCCTCCCTCCATTTCTCTCTCTCTCTTTCTCTCTCTCTCACTCTCTATTTTCTTTTCTTTTTCTTTTGTTAAAGAGAATAATGGAATTCATGTGTCATCTGTCTGTCTGTCGATCTGTCTGTCTGTCTCTGTCTGTCTGTTTGTATTTCCAGAACTCTCTCTCTCTCTCTCTCTCTCTCTCTCTCTCTCTCTCTCTCTCTCTCTCTCTTACCCCTTCTCCCTCTCTCTCAGCGTGAGTATGCCCCAGGAAGTCAAACGTCAATAACATTCATTCACAAAGGGTCGTGACCCTGTCAATGCACGCGCAGACAGAATCACGTGGCCACGTCCATCACTGCCAAATATGGACCTCCAGAGATTTACCACCTTGGGTTTGCCCCCAGGCACCAGTAGAGCGCGATTCGTGAAGTGTTCCTCTTTTACGAGCGCTCAACGGGTTCGTGAAGCTCTGGCTGTGATAAATAGATGGACGTTAGAAGTTGCATTACGTCCAATTTCAAAGAATCACTTTCTGGAATGTTCGGCAGTGGAGAATCCATCGTGCAAGTACGTACCATGAAAAGTGCACGGCTTTTTTCTTTTTTTTCTTTTTGCTTCATCCCATCATTTTTTGCAAATGTGGAGAGAGAAAGAAAGAGAGAGAGAGAGACAGAGACATAGACAGAGAAAGAGAGAGAAAGAGAGACAGACAGACAGACAGAGACAGAGAGATTGAGAGAGACAGATACAAAAAGAAATAGAGATAGAGACAGAAACAAAGAGTGAGAGAGAAAGAGAGAGGGGAGGGGGGAAACATACATACAGACAGATAGACAGAGACAGACAGAGACATAAACACAAGAGACTGAGAGAGACAAAAAACAGACACAGAGGCAGAAAGAGACAGAGACAAAGAGAGTTAGAGGCAGAGAGAGAGTGTGTATGTGTGAAAGAGCGAGAAAAAGAAAGAGAAAGAGTGAGATAGAGAGAGAGAGAGACAGAGACAGAGACAGACAGACAGACAGACATACAGACAGACATAGCCGGCCAGAGACAGACCGAGAGACAGACAGATAGACAGGCAGACAGACAGATAGGCAGAGACAGAAAGAGAGACTGAGAGAGACGAAAACAGACACAGAGGCAGAAAGAGACAGAGACAAAGAGAGTTAGAGACAGCGACAGAAACGGAGAGTGAGAGAGAAAGAGAGAAAGAGAGACAGACAGACAGACAGACAAACAGACAGACAAACAGACAGACAGATTGATAGGGACAACAACAGAGACAGAGGCAGCGACAGACAGAGACTGAGAGTCCCAGACACACTGACAAGAGAATTACATAATTCAAAACACTTTCTCTCTCAAGGATAGTATTAGTCCCAATGGTCATAACATACATCAAGTCTTTACTATTGTAAATATATGAGAGAGACAGACACAGAGAGAGAGAGAGAGAGAGAGAGAGAGAGAGAGAGAGAGAGAAGGGGAGACAGAGAGAGACAGAGAGAGACAGAGAGAGACAGAGAGAGACAGAGAGAGACAGAGAGAGACAGAGAGAGTTGGGGCAAGAGGCAAGAAATGAGCGAGAGAGGGAGAGACACACACCGAGAGACAAACAGAGACACATGACAGAGAGATGAATATGAATCTTGAAAAGACTTTTCTGCTTAAAGATGGTAGTCGTAAATCCCATTATCAGTTCTTGCATTCTAAACATAAATATAAACATACATGTC
>JAPXFY010000029.1:15454526-15457026 GCA_030674185.1 Monoplex corrugatus
CGCGGGCAGTCACGCTTGTTTTGGCTTTTGGTATTGATAGCATTTCTTGTATATATATATATATATATATATATATATATATATATATATATATCTTATATCTATCTACATCTATTATCTATCTATCTATCTATCTATCTATCTATCTATCTATCTATCTATCTATCTATCTATCTATATATATATCCATTGATGAAGTTGTTAGATTCTTTGATGAAGTTGTTAATATTCTACAAACATAATGAATCGAAATATTTTACGTACTTGATGTGGCTTTGATAGTAGTGGTCGACTTTATAATTGCAAAATATAAATGAATGAAATAGTTTAAAGAAATGATAGTCACACATATCTATCTTTCCCCATATTCTTTTTCCTTTTTCCCTTTTTTTTTTATAAGTGTTCCAGTTTTTTCTTGTACATAAATACGACGAATTTACTGATGTCTACATGATATTATAATACTTTTATTAGCTCTGCTGTTTTATCTTCTCAACTGTACAGAAATTTACAGTAAAAAATGCGTGTGTTACCAACGAATGATTTTGTTTTGCTTTTACTTTTTTTATTTTCTATTTCATTTATCTATTTTTTTTCTACAGAAGTAGCCACTATAGAGTTGTTTGACCACCATGTCTGATTATACTAATCAAAGTGCAAACAGCACTTTCATGCTCTCCGCTTCTGCTCACCTTTTCTTTCTCATCATCTTTCTCGTCGTCATCTTGGTAGGCTACTATCCTTGTTTTATCTAAGACCTGTTTACAAAGAGCTTTCAAATCTTTAGATCACAAATTCACATCACAAGCCGTAGCCTCTGCACTCTCATCCTTCCAACATCGTCCTCACCTCTCTCCCTTTTACCCACACCCTCACCTCTATCCCACCCCTTCTTCAAGACCTTTGACTCCTCCCCTCCCCCACAACCTCCACACCCTCTGAAATTATGGGTGTCACAGGTGGCTATGCCTGATCGCTCGCAATCGTAGTGGGGAGACTTTGATGATGTTCACAGACCGAGTCCATGTCTTCGCTCTATTGCATATTGCATAAAAACACACAGAGAGATCAGTCATTTTGTGTCTGTTTTTCTTTCTTGCTGTTCTTATTCCGCTGCTCTTTTGTCCTCTCTCTCTGTTTCGGTCTCTCTGTCTTTGTCTCTGTCTTGTCTGTCTGTCTCTGTCTCTCTCTCTGTCTGTATGTCTCTGTCTCTCAGTCTCTCGCTCTCTGTCTGTCTGTCTGTCTGTCGCTGTCTCTGTCTCTCTCTCTCTCTCAATCTCTCTCTTTTGCTCTCTCTCTCTCTCTGTCTCTCTGTCTCTCTGTCTGTCTCTCTCTCTCTTTGTTTCTCTCTCCCTCTCCCCCCTCTCTATCTCTCTCTACCTCTCTCTCTCTTTATCTCTCTATCTTTCTCTTTCTCTCTCTCTCTCTCTCTCTCTCTCTCTCTCTCTCTCTCTCTCTCTCTCTAGTCCTGATATGGCTCTAGCAGTCGGCTGGACTCTAAGCAATATGAACTGAACTGAACTGAACTAAACTGAACTCTCTCTCTCTCTCTCTCTCTCTCTCTCTCTCTCTCTCTCTCTCTCTCTCACCTCTCACCACCTAATTCCTGTTTTTTTTGAAGGATTTTGACCCTTAAATCCTGGTGTCACAGCTGGCATGCCTGATTTCACATACCCGTAGTGGTGAGACTTTGATGATGTTCACAGACCGAGTCCATGTCTTCGGTCTATTGCATATTGCATACAACACATAGAGATCAGTCACTTTGGTGTCTGTCTTTCGTTCTTGCTGGTGCTTTTTTCCCTCTAGTTTCTTTCTTTATTTTGTGTCTTTCTTTTTCTCCTTCTCTCTGTCTCTGTCTCTGTCTGTCTCTCTTTCTCTCTCTCTCTCACACACACACGCATTCACACACACATACATACATACACACAATCACACACAACACACACACACACACACACACACACACACACACACACACACACAACACACACTCCCCTCTCTCTCTCTCTCTATCTATCTATCTATCTATCTGTCTGTCTCTGTCGGTCTGTCTGTCTCTGTCTGTCGGTATGGCCGTCTCTCTCTGTCTATGTCTCTCTCTGTGTCTCTGTCTCTCTCTCTTGCTCTCTCTTGCTCTCTCTGTCTCTCTCTCTCTCTCTCGGTCTCTATGTCTCTCTGTCTCTGTCTCTCTGTCTCTGTCTCTCTGTCTCTGTCTCTCTCCCTGTCTCTGTCTCTCTGTCTCTCTCCCCCTTGTCTGTCGCTCTCTGTATTTTGTTCATTTTCTTTCGTCTTTTTTCTTTAAATATCCTGTATCCATATCGTCTCTATTCATCATCATCTTCGCTTTTATTTTTATTTTATCCATTTTATCTCTGTATGGTTCTTTGGGGTATTTTTTTCTTCTTGTTGTTGTTTTTATTTGTTTAGTTTATATATATTTGTGTTTGTTTGGGGTCACATCGTCTTCATTTATGTCTTTTTTCACAATTTTGTATTT
>JAPXFY010000029.1:15469526-15477026 GCA_030674185.1 Monoplex corrugatus
CTTCTTCTTCTTCTTCTCTTCTTCTTCTTCTTTTCTTCTTCTTCTTCTTCTTGTTCTTTTTCTTCTTTTTCTTCTTCTTCTTCTTCTTCTTTCTTCTTCTTCTTCTTCTTCTTCTTCTTCTTCTTCTTCTTCTTCTTCTTCTTCTTCTTCTGCCTCCTCCTCCTCCTTCTTCTTTTGCGCATTTATTCTTTATTTGTTTGGTATACGTTTAACAAAGGCCAAAAAATTACGCCTGTCTTGTTTCATTATATCAAAACAATAAACATTCTGCCTGTATTTTTTCAGTGTTTCTAGTTCTTTGCTTGAACGCTGGCAGACATTTTGATGTAGAAATCTTTGGCGATAGTATTTTCTTCACAGACACACAAACAACACTCAGAGTCAATTTGAAATAATCTCCATATTTTTTTAAAAAGATATTAAGGGAAAAGAATGAGGATTGGGGGGGGGGGGGGGAGGTAGCGGTAGAGGAAAAAGATTGAGGTGGTGGAGGAGGTTGAGGGGTAAGGGGTGAGGGTGGGGGAAAGGACTTCGGCGCGGCGGGCTTTTAGAAGTGACAGGCAAACAGAGAGAGTGAAATTAACATGTTTTCTGCTTCGCGGATTTTTCCTGACGCCTGATTGGTCAGTTTGAAAAATCAAATAATAATCAAATAGATCGAATATCTTTTTCAACTCGTCGTCGTCTTTGGCTTTGACGAGTACTCTGTTGCTCTGTGTGTATGTGTGTGTGTGTGTGTGTGTGTGTGTGTGTGTGTGTGTGTGTGTGTGTGTGTGTGTGTGTGTTGTGTGTACATGTGTGTGTATATGTGTGTGTGTGTGTGCCCCCCAAGCCTCTCTCTCTGTCTCTCTTTTTCTTTCTTTCTTTCTCTCTATCTCTCAGCCCTTTTCAGTCACTCTCTCTCTCTGTCTTTGTCTGTGTCTCTATCTCTTTCTCTGTTTTCCTCTCTCTCTCTCTCTGTCTCTCTCTCTCCCCTTCTCTCACTCTCTCTCTCTCTCTCTCCCTTTCAGTCTCTCTCTCTTCGTCTTTATCTCTTTCTCTTTTTCTCTCTGTCTCTGTCTGTCTGTCTGTCTTTCGCTCTCTTCTCTCTCTCTCTCTCTCTCTCTCTCTCTCTTCTCTCTCCGGGTCATCTCTCTTTCCCTCTTTCTCACAGAATGAGAGAAAGAGAGGAAATTGTGTGTCAGCTGAACCAAAAACACTTCCAAGCGTCCATCTTTAGTTATGCAATTAGATTTTTTTGCGAGCTTTGCTCCCGGAATTAATTTATAAATCATACGGTGAGAAAAACATCTGCGCTCTGCGTCAACTGCGCAACCGCATGCGTGTGTGCGGGCACACAACACACACACACACACACACACACACACACACCACACACACACACACACACACACACAGCGACACGCACACATACATACACAACATCTGCTGGGAATGTTATTATGATTCTTTTTATGTCTTCTTCTTATTGCTTACTTATCATTGCATTTTCAAGACTGTCTCCTTTGTCTTTTTGCTGTCCATGGAACTTTAACATTTTTCTTAGAAACCACATTCCAGCTGCCTCAATCTTGTTCTGATTTTGTGAGACAGTTTTGGACGAGGTAAATACAAAAAGAACATCAATGAAGACGATTAGGAAAAGACAAGCAACGTTTATATGACATTGTATGAGGCAAGAGAAATCAGAGCACCTAGTCACAACAGGAAAGCTGAAGTGAAAGAGAGCACCAGGTAGATCCATTTAGAAAACACTGGACGAACTTGCGAAGTCATTGAAGACAGAGAGAAGTGGAGATATACTTCTTCATCATCATCATCATCATCATCATCATCATCATCATCATCATCATCATCATCATCATCATCATCATCATGTGCCCTACCGCATCGTGTTGGCGATCATGGTCCTCCATATGTATCTATCCCTTGTCGCCACAAGCAAAAAAAAAAAATCTTCCACCCTCTCTATCCTCAGCCACCCTGCAAGTCCGTCCAATATTTTCTCCCTGGGTCTATCTGGTGTTCTCTTTCCCTCCAGCTTTCCTGTAGCGACCAGGTGCTCTAGTTCCCCTTTCCTCATAAAATGGCCTATGAATGTTGCCTGTCTTTTCCTAGTCTTTCTTATCAACTATCGTCTGCCTACATCAAGACTGTCTAGTTTGTTTTCTTTGCTGTCCATGGAACTCTCAACATTCTTTTGGAAACCACATCCCAGCTGTTTTGTCTGGCCATGAATATTCTTGGGAAAGTGCGATGATGGTCTCCCGTTACCTTCCATCGGTTGAGATGTATTTGTTCTTCTTCTTCTTCAGTTGAATTAACGTCCCAGCGTGATAACGATTTGGGACTGTCGTGAAACGAGTCTTGTCTTATAATTACGGAAGATGAGTTGTGTTATAATTTCCATGTCTGAGCTGTGAAGATCTTCAGGTCATAGAAGAAAATGACGAGTCTGGAGGTGACGGAGAATCTTTATGAATATGGTCCAACTGCCGAAGAGTGGGAGAGCGTAGCTGCCAAGACGAGAGGATCCCATCCATGGATACTATTTTGATTTGTGAGTTGAAGCAGTTGAAGAGGATTTGGTGATGTACTTGCAGCGACAAAAGATATATATTCGTATGGAGGGCCATGATCGCCAACACCATGCGGCAGGACACATGATAATGATGATGATTGTTGTATTATTTTAGTTCACATTACTTCATCACAATGGTAGGGGTTGACAGGTGATCTATGTGCTTTACCTGTGTCCGCCTGTGTCTCTCACGCTTTTGTGAAGCGCTTGCGGCTCTTGTGAGATGAGGCGCCGTGCAAATGATCACTGCGTGTTTTCTTATTCTTATTCTTCTTGTTGCTTAATAAAGCCCAGCTGACAGCGCAGAGCCATATGAGGGCTATAATCATTTTAATAGACAGCAGTACTTCAACAGAAAAAAGGAACAGAAAAAAAACCCACCTGAATACAATTTAAACATAAGTAAGGACACTAAAATATATGTATATAAGCGGGCATGAATTACCTGAAATTGCTTTCGCATATCTCATTTCCCTAGAGTACCAAAAATGCACTTAACATATGTCCCAGTATTATCAATCCTAAGATAAAGTACGTAAGACTTTATTGAACAAATGCAGATAAGTGGACCAGCAATGCAGAAAACGATAGGAAGAAATGACAGAAGGCGAAGGAATAAGGCGGAAACAAAGGGGATGAAAGCAAAGAAGAAATTTCTAGTACAGAATTTCCAGAAGGTTGGCATGGAGAGGGGGAGGAAGAGGGAACTTTCTTAAATCAGGTACAAACATCTGAAAAATTCCAACAAGCAGGTGTCAAACATTGTTTATTGTAAGGGAAATAATACCGTATAGGAAAAGAATAATAATGAAAAAAAAAATTAAATAAACTTACCGTCAATAACAGCGACAAAAAATATCAACAATAACGACAACAACGACAAAAACAAAAACAAAACAAACAAAAACAAAAACAAAAACAAAAACAAAAACAAAACAAAAAAGACCCACGGCAAAAGGCCGTCATACTATTGTTTTTATGCTGAAAGAGACATTCTTTACAGATAATTTTCTATGGTTCTTCACATATACGTTTCCGTTCTGAGAAATCTCCTTTTCGAAAAAAATTATGGTGTCTCACAGCTGCGTGTTTATGCAGAGAAAGACTTTTTTACAGATAGTTTTTATGGTGATTCATAAGTATGTTGTTTTACTAGAAAGACTTTATATCGATATTTTCGTGATGCTTCACAGACACATTTTGTACAGATAACTTTTCTATGGTGTTTCACAGATGCATTTTTAATGTTTAGAAAGAGACCTGATTTACACGTATGTTTACGGTGCTTCGCAGATATGGTTTTATGTTGAGAGAAACCTTCTTTTTTTACATATAACCTTTTATGGTGCTCCACTGATATGTTTTTATGTTGAAAAAGACCTTTTTTACAGATCATTTGTATGGTTCTTCATAGATACGTTTTTATGATGAGTTAGACCTTTTGTAGGTAATGTTTATGGTACTTCACAGGTACGTTTTATGATGAGAGAGATATTCGTTTTACATATATATGATTTTTTATGGAGCTCCACACATACTTTTTATGTTGAGAGAGACATTTTTACAAATGCCTTTTTATCGTTCTTCACAAATATGTTTTAATGCTGAGAGACCTTTTTTACAGATAATTTTTATGGTTATTCATATACACTTTTTATGCTAAGAATCATCTTATTTTAATGTACAGAACTTTTTATGGTGCTTCACAGTTGAATTTTTATGTTGAGATACCTTTTTCACAGATAATGTTTATGGTGCTTCACAGAATACGTTTTTATGCTGAGAGAGACTATTTTTACAGAAAAAATATTGTATTTCATAGATATCTTTTATACTGAGAGAAATCTTTTTTTTCCAGATATTTTTGTGGTCCTTCACAGATAGCCTTTTATACTGAGAAAGACCTGTTTAGGGTTATTTTTAAGGTTCTTTTCATATATGTTTTTATGCTTAGGGACACCTTTTAAAGATATGTTTCACGGTGCTTCACAGATACGCTTTTATATTGAGAGAGAGAGACAGACAGACAGAGACAGAGACAGAGACAGAGACAGAGAGACAGATAGACAGACAGACAGAGACAGAGACACAGAGAGAGAGAGAGAGAGAGAGAGAGAGAGAGAGAGACAGACAGACAGAGACAGACAGACAGAGACAGAGACAGAGAGACACGGAGAGAGACAGACACAGAGAGACAGAGAGAGAGGTTTTACACATATATTTTATGGTGCTTCACATATACGTTTTTATGCTGAGAGAGACCTTTTTAATATAGTTATTTATGGTACCTCACAGGTCCTGACACCCACCCTCCCCTTCCTGTCTCAGTTGAAGACCTAGCCAGCGCATAAGAGTTTGTGCAGACTCAAAGTATCTGCTAGACAGTTGCTCGCAGATTTGGGAATGGGCAGATACTGCAGATTATGGATTCACCCGCATGCAATGAATCTTTCTATAACAAACTCAGAACCCCAATACTCACTTTTCTAACAACTGGTCCAAATGCAATGTAGGCAAAACGACTGACAGCATGGGTACCATCAATGGTGTGGGAACCGACAAAGAAGAGTTTTCAAGTGGTAAGCAATTTCCAGATTCACTCAGTTGCTTGTATTCCTGTTTTGATAATGCTTGCTTGCTTGTTGCATTGATTGCCTGCCTGCCTGCTTTGCTTGCTGATTGATTGCTGCATTGCTTGCTTGTTGTTGCTTGTTGATTGCCTGCCTGCCTGCTGTCTGCTTGCCTGCTTGTTCTGCTGTGCTGACTGCTTGATTGGTTGGCTGTTTGCTTTGCTTGCTTGCTTTTTTGCTTGCTTGCTTGCTTGCTTGATTGATTGATTGATTGATCGATCGATTCATTGATTGATCGATTCATTGACTGTTTGATCAATCAGTGGACTGACAGATTGGCTGAGACGAAGACAGGGATGGCGATCTAATAGAGCACAGGAAATAAGCTCCTTGACTGATTCGATGGGCCCAATTGATTGATAGAGGGAGTGAAAGATGGACTGATAAAGACAGGAAAGGAGAGAGGGGCGAAGTCATGGGGGAGGAAATAAACTCCATGATTCCCCATTACCTGCAGATCAGCATTTGTTTCCTGGGGTCTGCTGTTGCCTTGGAGACCTTGGCAGAAACTCACTTTCGGCGTAAATGGAGATTCGCTTTCTCATTTCGCTCCTTTTCCTGCCTAATACATCTTTGTCCTTCCAGACTGGCCTTTGTTTCTGCAATGTCAGAAACTCTTCGCTGACTGACGTGATCGTCCAGTGGTTAGAATACAGGCATTATATCAGAAGTCTGAGTTCGAAGCTGCTGGGTAAGCCTTGGAGACTTTGTTCGATATGCCAGGTGAAAATACGTTTAGTACTTTAATTCCCTTTCGTGGGTATATTTAAGCAGAACGAACATCGCGGTTCGCTTGTTATTTTATTGTTGTTGTTGTTTTTGTTTAAAACCCAGCCGACTGCGTAGAGCCACACCATGGCTATAACTATTTCAAGCCATAGACAATACTTCAATAGGACACGAAAAAGGAAAAAGGAAATCAAGTAAACATTTCAATGCATTCGCGTATATAATCTAAGAAGATGCCCCTGGCGTAGAGCACTTCGTCCAATTTATTACACAGAAGGATTTTAAAAAAAACATACCTGAATATAGATTTTACAATAACTAAGGACACTAAAGCATATACAAAAATGAACCCAAATTACCTAAAATTGCTTCCGCATAAATTAGTATCTCATTTCCCTAGAGCCAAAAGTGTACTTAATACATATATCCAATTATCAATCCTGAGAGAAAGTATATAAGACTTTATCGAACACATACAGGTGAATGGACTTGCAAGGCAGAAAATGTTAAGAAGAAATGACAGAAAGCAAAGGAACAAGGCAGAAACAAAAAGAATGACAGAAAAGAAGAAATTTCTAGCACAGAATTTCCAGAAAGTGGGGATACTATTTATACTATAAGAGCCCCCGACATCTTAACGGGGGTTCGTTGGCCATCTTAACAGTTCCATCACTCTGATGGCATAAGTATTGTGCATTTATAGCTTTTCACTCCGCTCTGCCTCCCCCTTTCAAAACCTTGCCAGTACATAGCCTTTCGCACGAGCTCAGGGAGTCTGCCAGATAATTGCTGGCAGATTTGGGTGGAGCGCATATGGAATTGTCCGAATACAATGATTCCTTCTTGAACAAACTCCAGACATTAAGTCCGCAGGGCATCAAATATGCACGTTAGATATCATGCAAGGCATGCCAGTGTTCAGTGGATTAGAGAAACACCTGCAATGGTACAACAAAGACGGTACGCAATTGTCAACGCTGTCAGATTTTTCAGTTGGCAGAACTTTCATGAATTTGATGAACCTGTCTGAGTAGCGCCTGATGGCAGAAAAAAGGGGAGATTTTCTGGTCTCCCAGTTCAGCATATTATATACATAGACATGCCAATGCCCGAATACCCTTACCCCGTGGGAATGCCGGGGGCTCTTTCAGTATAAATGGTAATTCCACCTTCTGGAAATTCTGTGCTAGAAATGTCTTTTTTCTCATTCTCTTTGTTTCTGCTTTGTTCCTTTGCTTTCTGTCATTTCTTCCTATCACTTTCTGCTTTTTCTGGTCCATTCGCCTGTATGTGTTCGATAAAGTCTTACATACTTTCTCTTAGGATTGCCAGTTGGGTACATATATTAAGTGCATTTTTGGCTCTAGGGAAATAAGATATGCGGAGGAAATTGTTGACAATTTAGGCCCGTATCATACATTAGACACTCGTTGTCTTCAGTTTCTTTTCCGTGGGGATGCCGGGGGATCTTTCAGTATAAACAATATCCCCACTTTCTGGACATTTTTTGCTAGAAATGTCTTCTTTTCTGTCAATTTCTTTGTTTCTGCCTTGCTCCTT
>JAPXFY010000029.1:15512026-15514526 GCA_030674185.1 Monoplex corrugatus
CGCTTTTCTCTTCCTCCAACCCTCTCGTTCACTCTCTCAGGCACGGTAACCAAGTGGATAAACGTCACACTTCCAATCGGAGAGTCCTGGGTTCGATCCACCTGGACACCTCCTCCTGGTGGGTAAAGGGTGAAGAATTTCCCGATCTCCCAGGTTTAACATGTGTACACACCTGTACAACAAATACTGTTGTACGGTTGCGAGGCATGGACAGTCAACAAGCAAAGCCACAACAAGATTGAGGCAGCCGAGATGTGGTTTCTAACAAGAATGTTGAGAGTACCATGGACAGACGGCAGATGCACATTAGAAATAGCAAGCAGAATAGGCCAAGCCAAAACAGCATTCAAGAAGATGAAAAGCATTCTTACCAACAAATGCCTATCAATTAACATCAGGAAGAGAGTTCTTGAATGTTATATAGAACCAATAATGTTATACGGTTGTGAAGCGTGGGCAGTCAATAAGCAAATCCAGAACAAGATTGAGGCAGCCGAGATGTGGTTTCTAAGAAGGATGTTAAGAGTTCCATGGACAGCAAAGAAAACAAACGAGACAGTCTTGATGGAGGCAGACACAAGTAGATCATTCATAAGGAAGATTCGGAAAAAACAGGCAACATTCATTGGCCATTTTATGAGGAAAGGGGAATTGAAAAACCTTGTCACAACGGGAAAGCTAGAGGAAAGAGAGCACCGGGTAGACCCAGGGAGAAGATACTATACGGACTTGTAGAGTGGCGGAAGACAAGAGGGTGGAAGAGATGCTTGAGGCAACAAGAGATAGAGACAGATGGAAGGCCATGATCGCCAACTCCATGCGGCAAGGCACCTGATGATGATGATGAACACACCTCTCACCGTCTAAATCTCTTTCCTGTGCTTACGCATGACGAATATCAAAATTGCCTGTTAAAGATCCTTTAAGAGGAAGAAATCAAACGTAGGATAACCCTTGGCTGACAAGCTGTTTGGAAGAACAAGTTCGGTTTTCAAGAATGACAAAATTCCAACTGTCCTGAAACCACCAATGCATTCTGACCATAGTCACCTACGGTGCAGAAACGTGGAATCTAACGAAAAAACTCGCTTTGAAACTAAGAACCATGCACCGAGCACATGAAAGAATCATGCTTGGTATCACCTGGAAAGATCAGTGAATCAGAAAAAAAACAAACATTCATTGATGTACAAACACACGCATATCGTGTTTCCATAAGGAAGGAAACATACGATAAATGTATATTCAGTTATTTTATCGTCCTAAATTCTTTTTTTTTTTTTAGGTCATCAAAATCCAGTTAGAAATTATTTGGCTTGGATAATTGCGTCTTTAATTCAGGCATGCGTAGAAAGATTCATTAAATACTGAAACGATCATATGGTGTATATAGTAATGTCGGGCTGCAACGGAGATTCACCACTCCTGTATGTTCTCAGCCATCTTCTGTATAGTACTCCAGGCGTGTTTCAGGCCTTAGGGAGAAGAGTGGCACTGTTCAGATGTTTTCTCCTGCCAATAAGTAAACTCGAGGTTCTAGGGTTCGCTCCCCGTACAGGCCTCGACTTTTTCCTCAGTTTGACCGGAAAATCGAACTGAACGTCTTGTCCTTCTGAAGGGGACGAAAAACGAGTCGGACCCGTGAGCCTTCTGGCTGCACACGTTCAAGATCTCACGGCAATTAAAAATCGTAAAGAGCAGGGCATTGCCCGGCTGCCTTGCTTAAAAAAAGACATTGGAGAGATAGGTTGATTTCCCAGGTCCCACCCCTTGAAGACCAATTAGTCTTCTTGCCTTTCTGAAGTCTTGGTTAAAAACAAATGTGAATATGAATGTGAATTTGAAGCGAGGAAGAGGGGATGGGCGCCGCCCTCGTGGTGCTGGCCCCGGGGAAAGTTGAGGTCTCTACCAGCACACTCCCCTACGACCCCAGAGTTATGGAACTATCTAGATAGGACCTCGGGACCTGGCCAGCTCGTGGGTTTATGTGCAGGCTTAAGGCTTATGCCGTGATCATTCTGGATTTTCTCCGTTACATGGCACCTGTGAAGTTAGTGCATATGGAATTCGTTCCGAGCGCGGAGACGTCATCTTGAGAAAATGAAACTGAAACTTAAGGCCTTAACGTCTCCTTCTATCGTTCGTCGCCAGGTGTCTTCGGGATCTTCCTCTTTCACGTCTTCTTTCTGGTGTCCAGTGAAGGGGCAGTCCAGGTGATATTATCCTGTTCTTCTCGGATGGTGTGCGTAGTACATTACTATTGTTTGTTTGTTGCCGGTTTTGTTTATTTGTTTGTTTGTTTGTTTGGTTGGTTGGTTGGTTGGTTGGTTGGTTGGTTGTTGTTTGGTTGGTTGGTTGGTTGGTTGGTTGGTTGGTTGGTTGATTGGTTGGTTGGTTGTTTGGTTGGTTGGTTGGTTGGTTGGTTGGTTGGTTGGTTGGTTGGTTGATTGGTTGGTTGGATGGTTGGTTGGCTGGTTAGTTGGATGGTTGTTTCTTTTAG
>JAPXFY010000029.1:15524526-15527026 GCA_030674185.1 Monoplex corrugatus
ATGGAGTGAAGCAGCCAAAGACAAAAACGCCTCCCCAGAAATCCAGAAGACAGCAACAGATGGAGAGCATCCGGAGGGAGAAAAGGAAGCTTAAAAAGCGAATGAAAACTGCCTCAGAATTCGAGAAGCAAGGGCTCCTGGAACTCTGGAAAGATCTGAAGGCCAAACACAATGCTCTCAGCAAAGTGGAATCAGCAAGGCGAAGAAAGAGCAAAAAGAAGAAGACTCAAGATCGTTTCTTCAAAGATCCCTTTGACTTTTCAAGAAAGCTGTTTGAACAACCCAAATCAGGGACTCTCACAGTGGGCAAGGAAACCCTAGAGCAGCATCTCAGGGAAACATATTCCGATTCTCAGCGCGAGGCACCACTTGAAATCCAGAATCTGGTTTGGCCTGCAGCGCCAGAAGGAAAATTCAATAACAAACCACCAACACTGGATGAAGTGAAGAACGTAGTAAAGAAAGCCAGAGCCAAGTCAGCACCTGGACCAAACGGAATACCATACCTGCTCTACAAGAAATGCCCAAAAGTGCTCGAGTGGCTCCACAAGATGATTCGATCAGCATGGAGGAACCAGAAGATCAGCGACCAATGGATGAGAGCTGAAGGAGTGTACATTCCGAAGGAGCAGAACTCCAGCAGCATCAATCAGTTCAGGCCAATATCACTTCTGAACGTCGAGGGGAAAATCTTCTTCTCTGTTATGGCAGCAAGATTGACAAAATACCTGACTGAAAACAAGTATCTGGATATGTCAGTCCAAAAGGGAGGCATACCAGGAATGCCTGGATGCTTGGAACATGCCACGTTGATTTGGGATGCCATCCAAAAAGCAAGAACAGAGAAGAGAGACATTGACGTAGTTTGGCTTGATCTGGCGAATGCATATGGATCAGTTCCACACGATATGATCCAGCTGGCTCTTGAAATGTATCACATCCCAGAAAACATCCGAACAATGCTGAGGAAGTATTTCCAAGGGTTCTCAATGCGGTTCTCTACCAAAGAATACACCACGGACTGGATAGACCTAGAGGTGGGCATTGCAATGGGCTGTGCAATCTCTCCCATACTGTTTGTGTTGGCAATGGAAGTCATCTTGAAAGCTGCAATGAAGAGTTCAGGTCCAGTGAATCTGGGAGATGGATACCAGATGCCTCCTCTGAAAGCTTTCATGGATGACACAACAGTCTTGTCCACGGATGAGGAAGAGACACACCAAATCTTAAAGCAGCTGGATGAGCTGGTGGCCTCTTCAAGAATGAGGTTCAAACCTAAGAAATCCCGAAGTCTCTCACTGCGAAAAGGAAAAGTGGCAGATTCAGTCAAATTCATGGTAGCCAACCAAGCCATCCCCACTGTCACAGAAGAGCCAGTAAAAAGTCTCGGAAGATGGTATGATGACTCCCTGAAAGACACACAAAGGGGATGTGAAACCAAGCAAACAGCAGAAGAAGGCCTGAAGAAAATAAATAACTGCGGACTGCCAGGCAAATACAAAGTCTGGTGTCTACAGTTCATGCTGATACCAAAGCTGCTGTGGCCACTGCTAATCTATGACATTTGCACCAGCACAGTCGAAGCAATGGAAGCCAAAATCAACAAATACACAAGAAAATGGCTCGGTGTCCCACCTGGTCTCACTGATGTTGCATTCTACTGTCGTCAAGCAATGCTGAAGCTACCTCTCAAATCCATAGTGGAGGAATACAAAGTTGGAAAAGCAAGACTGTTGAGCATGCTGGAGGAATCGGAAGACAATATCATGAGATCAGTTCATCCAAAGCTGAGAACTGGCAGAAAGTGGAAAGTCCAAGAGGCTGTAAACAATGCCAAGAGAAACCTCAGCATCAAAGAAATAATTGGACACACGCAAACCAACAGACAGGGACTGGGAGCAACAAAAATGCAGTGGTGGTCCAAAGCCAAAGGGAAGGAAAAAAGAGACATGATCATACAGGAGTTGAAGGAAGAAGAAGATGTCAAAAGAGTGCAGAAGGCAGTCCAGCAAGGTCAACAGGGGCAATGGACAACATGGGACAGTGCACTCCAAAGAAGTCTCAGCTGGAACGATATGTGGCACATGGCTCCTCTAAGGGTAAGCTTCCTCCTCAGATCTGTATATGACCTGCTCCCCTCGAATGCAAACTTAGTGAAATGGGGGAAAGCAGACGACCCAGCATGTCCGCTCTGTCAGAAGAAACAAACAGTGGAACATGTCCTAAGCTCTTGCAAAGTAGCGCTAGCCCAAGGAAGGTATACATGGAGGCACAACCAAGTTCTGAAAGTGATCACAGATGTGGTTAGCGAAAAAACCATGACCCCAAACGCACCAATTGCTATGACAACGTTCTACAAAGCAGGAGGGAAACAGGTCTGGCCCGAAAGTGCTATGACAACCAGCACATTGCCAAAGGGTCTTCTGGATGGAGCAGTCGACTGGGAGTGTACAGCAGACCTCCCAGAGTGGAGAAATTACCCAGATGTCATCAGCAAGAC
>JAPXFY010000029.1:15537026-15539526 GCA_030674185.1 Monoplex corrugatus
GGTTTTAGATTATTGCTATTTTTGTTTAAAGCCCAGCCGACTGCGTAGAGCAATATCAGGGCTATAACCTCTTCAAAACATACAAAACTTCAACAGGAAAAAAGAAAAAGAGAAGAAAAGTAAGTACAGATATCAATGCATCTGCGCACGCAATCTAAGGACGTGCCCCTGGAGTTGACCACTCCATCCAATTTATCGCACAGGGGATTTTAAAAAAGCACACCTGAATGCAAATATAAGCATACCTAAGGACACCAAAACATTTACAAAAGCAGGCTTATATTACCTAAAATTGCTTCCGCATATCTCACCTCCCCACAGCCAAATTTGCACTTAATACATGTACCCAATAACAATCCTAAGAAAAAAGTGCGTAAGACTTCATCAAGCGCATACAGTCAAAACAGTGTAAACCACAAAAGAAAGAAAAGGCCCTTTGACACCCACACCCTGTCCACCAGCACCCTACACTGTCAATCATGCTAGCAAAGGAAAAACTAAACACTTCGATTCATCACCTTATCCACCGGCTTCCTGATATAGCCTGGTGGATAGGGTGGAGGAGTCAATGGGTGAAGTTTTTGCAGTTGGTCGATTGGATGCGGAAGTCACAGAGTTATACCACTTGGCAGATAACCACGTCTGATTGGTCATCTAACTTTGCAATCAAAACAGTTTAACGCTTTGACGCCTGCAACCTATCCACCAACTGCAAAAAAACAACAACAACAAAAACAACCTACAACTAACCCTTTGAGTTTCTTACCCTATCCATTGGCTTCCTTCAGGAAGCTTTTGGAGAGGATGAGGAAGTCAAAGGGTTAAGTTTTTGCTTTACTAGCATAGTTGACAATGTAGGATGAATGTGGATGGAGTGCAGGAGTCAAAGGGTTAAACCACAAAAGAAAGAAAATGCCTTTAACCCTTTGACTCCCGCACCCTGTCCACCAGCATCCTGCAGTCAACCATGCTAGCAAAGCAAAAAACTTACCCTTTGACTCCCTCACTCTATCCACAATTTCCTGCAGGAAGCTGATGGACAGAGTGAGGGTGTCAAAGGGTTAATTTTTTGCAGCTGGTGGATAGGGTGCAGGAATCAAAGGGTATACCTACCTGGCAGATGATCGCGTCTGACTTGTCACTAACTTGCAGTCGAAACAATTTAAACCATAAAAGAAAGAAAAGCTTTGACCGTTTGATTCCGCACCCTGTCCACCAGCACCCTGCATTGTCAATCATGCTAGCAAAGAAACCAAATGAACCCTTTGACTCATCACCTTATCCACCGGCTTCCTGCAAGAAGCTGGTGGATAGATTGGAGGAGTCACAGCGTTATTTTTTTTGCAGTTGATGGATAGGGTGTGGAAGTCAAAGGTCGTACCTACTCGGCAGATAACTGCAGTTTAATAAACCACAAACGAAAGAACAGGCCTTTAAACGTTGGTGCATGGAATGTCCAAACCTTGCTGGATATATGGTAGACAAGAACGGCACGCAGCCTCGATCGTCAGTATAATGAAGCACTATAAGACTGACAGTTATCCTGATTGAAACTAGATTTACAGGTGTTGGAATGAAGGGGGGGGATGCTATACGTTCTATGGCATTGAAAATCCCCCAAAAGAACCTCTGTTGTCAAATTCACCAAACGCATCAAGCTTGCAAGCAAGGACGCTGGAAAGTTTTTTCTCTTTGTTTGAAAGTCGTGTATCATGATCATTGATCATGCTCTTGGTTCCTCCTGTGGATTCGGGGGCTCTTCAGTATAATGTTCCACCTTCGAAAGTTTGCTAGAAATTCTCTTTTCTCTCACTCTCTTTGTCTGAAAGTCTGTGCTAGAAATTGCTCTTTTCTCTCATCTCTTTGTTTGAAAGTATGTGCTAGAAATTGTCTTTTCTCTCACTCTCTTTGTTTGAAAGTCTGTGCTAGAAATTGCTCTTTTCTCTCACTCTCTTTGTCTGAAAGTCTGTGCTAGAAATTGCTCTTTTCTCTCACTCTCTTTGTCTGAAAGTTTGTGCTAGAAATTGCTCTTTTCTCTCACTCTCTTTGTCGGAAAGTCTGTGCTAGAAATTGCTCTTTTCTCTCACTCTCTTTGTCTGAAAGTCTGTGCTAGAAATTGCTCTTTTCTCTCACTCTCTTTGCCTTGGTCCTTTGCTTTCTCGTAATTTCTTCCTATCATGTTCTGCTTTGCTGGACCATTCACCTACATGTGTTCAATTAAGTCTTACATACTTTCTCTTAGGACTGATAATTGGGTACATATATTATGTGCGTTTTTGTTTGTTTGTTTTGTTTTGTTTGTTTTGCTCTTGGGAAATGAGATATGCGAGGCAATTTTAGATAATTTAAGTCAGTTTCTCTCTCTCTCTCTCTCTCTCTCTCTCTCTCTCTCTCTCTCTCTCTCTCTCTTCTCTCTCTCTCTCTCTCTCTCTCTCTCTCTCGCCTCCTCTCTCTCTGTTATATCTTTGTGTGTTTTTTTCTCTGTGTCTGTATCTATCTG
>JAPXFY010000029.1:15544526-15559526 GCA_030674185.1 Monoplex corrugatus
TACCACTAGACCCTGGGTGATGGTTTGGCTGCTAGTCTTTCAGATGCCAGGATTAACCCTTTCACTCAGGCGCAATGTTCACCAGCATCCTCCTTTGTCAACCATGCAAACAAAGAAAAAAATTAACCCTTTGACTCCCTCACCCTATCCACTAGCTTCCTGCAGAAAGGTAGTGGATAGGTGAGGGAGTCAAAGGGTTAACTTTTTTGCAGTTAGTGGATAGGGTGCGGGAGTCAAAGGGCTAAGCCAGGTCCTATGTGCACCAAGCACGTTAAATAACCCACGGCAATAAAGGGTGTGTTTTTTTTCCCTTCTGAGTGAATGTTTGTACTAAAACTTACTATCGCAGGTAGACAGAAACACAGGGGAAAAAAGGAAAAAAGAAGGTGTTGCTGTACTGTGGTGACACGTCCCCTCATTGAGAGTAGTCTCAATGTAGATAGACAGACAGATAGACAGACAGATAGATAGACAGACAGATAGACAGACAGACAGACAGACAGATAGATATAGATTGATAGACAGACAGATAGACAGACACACAGACAGATAGATACACAGACAGACAGACAGACAGACAGATAGATAGATGGATGGATATATATATATATATATATATATATATAGATAGACAGATAGAGATAGATAATATATATATATAGACATATAGATAGATAGATAGATACACAGATAGATAGGTAGATAGACAGACAGATAGATAGATAGATAGAAGAGAGAGAGACAGAGAGAGAGAGACATAAAGATAGATAGATCGATAGGTAGGTAGATAGATAGATAGATGGATGGATGGATAGATAGGTAGATACACAGATTGATAGATACATAGATACTAATACATAGATAATACATAGATACATAGAAAGCCAGACAGATAGATAGATACATACACACATACACACATACATACATACATACATACATGATAGATGATAGATAGATAGATAGATAGATAGACAGACAGACAGACAATAGATAGATAGACAGACAGACAGACAGACAGAAGATGATAGATAGATATATAGATAGATAGATAGATAGATAGATAGATAGATAATAGATAGATAGATAATAGGATAGAAGATAAAATACGCTTTGTTCGTTTAACAAGTTTTCCAGGAGACTCACGCGGTCCAAGGGAAGAAACCACCATCCCAGTTGGGTTTTTTAATCACAGTTAGTGTCCCTTAGTCTGTGAGAGCGAGCGAGAGTGAGGTAAAGAGAGAGAGAGGAGAGAGAGAGAGAGAGAGAGAGAGGAGAGACAGAGACAGAGAGAGACAGAGAGACAGAGAGACAGAGACAGAGACAGAGACAGAGACAGAAAAAGAGAGGAAGAGAGATGAGAGAGAGGGAGAGAGAGTTTGTGTCTGTGTGCCTGTGTGTGTGTTTGTGTCTGTTCGTTCGTTCGTTCTTTGATTTAAACGTCTTTTCACTATAAGTGATATTAGACGGTTTCTGTCTGTATCCGTATCTGTGTGTGTATGTGAGTGTGTGTGTGTGTGTGTGTATGTGTGTGTGTGTACGTACGTGCGTGCGTGCGTGGATGTGTGTGTGTGCGTGCGTGTGCGTGCGTATGTGTGCGTGTGCGTGTGTGTGTGTATATGTGTGCGTGCATGTGCGTGCGTGTACGTGTGTGTGTGTGCGTTCGTGCGCGCGTGTGCTTACTTGAGCGCATACATCTTACTAGCAGTCAAGAAGGACCTCTCGTACTCGAACAATTCCATATGCGCTCCACGCAACCCTGAGGGTAATAAATCATACGGCAGACTTCTATTCGTTGTCAAGGTCTTGGAATAGGAAGAGGATGGGAACATAACCATCATCATCATCATCAGGTGCCCTACCGCATGGCGTTGGCGACCATGGCTTCCAACCACCTCTATCTCTCATTGCCCCCAGCATCTCCCCCACCCTCTCCATCCCCAGCCACCCTGCAAGTCCGTCCAGCATTCTCTCCCTGGGTCTACCTGGTGCTCTCTTTCCCTCCAACTTTCCCGTTGTGACCAGGTGCTCCAAATCCCCCTTCCTCATAAAATGGCCTATAAATGTTGCTTGTCTTTTCCTAATCTTCTTATGAGTGATCTACTTGTATCTGCCTCCATCAAGACTGTCTCGTTTGTTTTCTTTGCTGTCCATGGAACTCTCAACATTCTTCTGAGAAACCACATCTCGGCTGCCTCGATCCTGCTCTGGCTTTACTTGCTGAATGTCCATGCCTCGCATCCGTACAACAGTATTGGTTCTATATAACATTCAAGGACTCTCTTTCTGATGTTAATTGATAGGCACTTGTTTGTAAGAATGCTTGTCATCTTTTTGAATGCTGTTTTGGCTTGGCCGATTCTGCCAGCTATTTCCAATGTGCATCTGCCGTCTGATGAAATGACCGTTCCCAGGTATTTGAACTTATTAACCTGTGTCAAGGTTGTACCATTTGCTGTTACTTTGCCGGAGGGGATTTCATGTTTTTTACTGATCACATGACTTCAGTCTTCCTGCTGTTTAGTTCCAACCCCTCCTTACCTTTGCTTTCTGTTTCTAGTATATTCACAAGGTTTTGTAGGTCCCTTTCATTTTCTGCAATTAGCACGGTGTCATCTGCGTACCGAATGTTGTTTATCATTTTCCCTCTAAACTTTAATCCAGGGTCTTCTTCTAGGTTTCTCATGATGATTTCGCTATATAGTGAAAACAGATCTGGTGACAAAACACAACCCTATCTGACTCCTCTTTTGGTGTCTTGAAAAGAGCTTATATTGTTTTCTATTCTCATTGCAGCTGTTTGTTCCCAGTACATATTCCTGATTATTCGTAGATCTTTTCCATCGACATTGAGTCTCTCCACTTGGTTGATCAATTCATCATGTCGTACCCGATCGAAAGCCTTGGTATAGTCAACAAAGCATAAATACAAATCCTTATTCATCTCAATTGACCTCTCTATGATAGTTCTTAGGATGTATATGGCATTAATAGTTCCTTTCCCCTCCACAAATCCACACTGTTCTTCTGCTATTTCTCTTTTGATTTTATTCCTTGTCCTCATCATGATTATTCTAAACAGGAGTTTTGTTACATGACTCACCAAACTGATTGTGCGATGGAGTTCGCATTCTATAGCCCCTGTCTTCTTTGGAAGTGCAATGAAAATTGATTTTGACATATATTTTTCCAGTGTCATAAATTTCATTTAGGAGGACTGTTATTTTTTCTATGCCAAATTCCTTCAGGGCTTCAATCATCTCTGTAGTAATGTTGTCTGGTCCCGGGGCTTTTCCTGGTTTCATCTTTTTCAGTGCTGCTCTAACTTCATCTTTCATTATGGGTGGTCCTTCAAAGTTTTTTTTTATAATGTGTTCTTCTTTTCTGTCATCCTCAAAAAGGTCTTTAATGTACTCTCCCCATCTGTCTAATATTTTGTCTTTTTCCATGATAAGCGTGCCATCTTTCGATTTTAAGCAACCAGTTGATGTGCATGTATTTTTCCTGTGGACAATTTTCTTCAATTCGTCTGTACATACCCTGAGGATCCATTTTGTGTCGTTCTTCTATCTCTTTGCATTTTGTGTTCAGCCATAACATAATAAGACCCAGGAAACACTGTACAGACCCCACCAGAATGATT
This sequence comes from Monoplex corrugatus, assembly GCA_030674185.1. Classification (NCBI taxonomy): domain Eukaryota; kingdom Metazoa; phylum Mollusca; class Gastropoda; order Littorinimorpha; family Ranellidae; genus Monoplex; species Monoplex corrugatus. Next base: position 15,548,170 of record JAPXFY010000029.1, read on the forward strand.
CGAACGTTAAAGTGAGCTTTGATTGGCTGATTTGGTTCACATTTTATGTGAGCACCCACCTCTGATGATGTGGCCGACGTGGGAAGTGGGGAAAAGGGGACCTATCTAATCCTATACTGACACCACCAGAACAATGATGTTAAGATGGGCCAGTAAGAAGGCCAGTTTTAAATAGGGACCTATCTAATTCTGTACTGACCCCACTAGAACAGCAATGATGTTAAGACTGGACAGCGAGAAGGCCAGTTTTAATGAGGGGACTTATCTAATCCTATACTGACACCCCCAGAACAACAGTGATGTTAAGGTGGGACAGTGAGATGGCCAGTTTTAATGTAGCGTACCCCGGGATTCGAACCCACAACCATTAGTATGTGAATCCGACGCTCAAACCAACTGAGTTACTGGGGCCTGTATTAAAGTGAGCAGCTTTGATGGATTGATTTGGTTACGTTTTTACGTCGACACCCACCTCAGGTGATATGGCCGACGGGGATAACCATCCCAGGGAAGTGAGACCTATCTAATTCTATACTGACATCACCAGAACAACAATGATGTTAAGATGGGACAGTGAGAAGGCCAGTTTTAATGTAGTGCACCCCGGGATTCGAACCCACAACCATTAGCATGTGAATCCGACGCTCAAACCAACTGAGCTACTGGGGCCCACATAAAAGTGAGCAGCAAGCAGACAAGCCTTTATATAGCAGGTCAGGGCTGTTTACCAGACCAGACGCCGTGGTGTAGCAGTTAGCGCGACGGACTACCGACTAGAAGGTTGTGGGTTCGAATCCTCATCAGTCCCTTCAAAAATCATTCGGCTCCAGCCGGCTCCTACCCGGAATTGGATGAGCTATGGGCTCATTGGGAAGACTGGGACCAACATAGTCCAGTCTCATCCATTTCAAGGATGCGTTTTTAGGGTATTTTGACAAATTATAGCAGTCCGCCACGTAGGTTTTACTGAATCCATTTGCCATTATTACTTTATAACACCTACATGTATGGAATCACTGTATGCACCATTGTTACCATTGTTTACACTTACTTGTGTCGTAGCGTTGTCGCCGTGACCCGGCCTCATCTGAGGCCGGGTCACGGCGACAGCGCTACGACACAAGTAAGTGTAAACAATGGTGCATACAGTGATTCCATACATGTAGGTGTTATAAAGTAATAATGACTAACGTTTTTAGGGTGTTTTTGCTCAAAACTTCTGACCAGCACCACAGGTGTCTGTATCTCTCGGGCCTGGTTGACGCCAGGATATATTATGATAGTAAGCGTAGAGTACAGCCCTGTCACGCAGTCCCAAACCTAGATGGAACTCCATAGCATCATGATTATCATCCTCATCGACACCATCATCATCGCACTGTAAAAACTGTGCCTGTCTCTGTGGCCATTAACGTAGTGTAGAAAATGGGACGAGAAAAAAAAAAGTGAGCACAAAAGGTAACCTCCTGAGTGTCATGAAAGGATTGAGCTCCAGAGACGAGATCTGAAGTCCATGGCTCTGACAACGGGGGCAGCGGGTCTGCAGGAACATGCTGCCCAATGGTTCGAACGCACAACCTCTGCCTTATCATCACATCGCTCTAACCTGCCCAGCTAACGTGCTACGTAATGATGGCTTGGCCACGATTTGCTTGGACCCAAAGAAGATGAAGAAGACGAACACGATGAAGAAAATGAAGAAGACGAAAACGTTGACAAAGACGAAGAAGAGGAAGAAATGACAAATATGAAGAAGATGAAGTTAAGGAAGATAAATAAAATGAAAAGGACGACGAAGATGAAAGAAATAAAAAAGATGAAGAAGATAAAGTCTTAGAAGATGACGAAGATGAAGAAGAGGGAGCAGATGAAGAAGATCAAGAAGATGACGAAACCCACGAAGAGGAAGAAGATGAAAAAAGATATAGAAAACGAAAGAGATAAAAAAAGATGACGAAGATAAATGGAATGAAAAGATGAAGATGAATAGAATGAAAAAAGATGAAGATGAATAGAATGAACAAGATGAAGAAGATGAATAGAATGAAAAAAAGAAATGAATAGAATGAAAAGAAGTAGATGAATAGAATGAACAAGATGAAGAGATGAATAGAATGAAAGATGAAGAGATGAATAGAATGAAAAAAATGAAGAATGAATAGAATGAAAGATGAATAGAATAGAATGAAAAAGATGAAGAGATGAATAGAATGAACAAGATGAAGAGATGAATAGATGAACAAGATGAGAAGATGGAAAAATGAAAAGATGAAGAAGATGAATAGAATGAACAAGATGAAGGAACGATGAATAGAATGAACAAGATGAAGAAGATGAATAGAATGAAAAAAGATGAAGAGATGAATAGAATGAACAAGATGAAGTAGATGAATAGAATGAAAAAGATGAAGAAGATGAATAGAATGAACAAGATGAAGAAGATGAATAGAATGAAAAAAGATGAAGTAGATGAATAGAATGAACAAGATGAAGTAGATGAATAGAATGAAGAAGATGAAGTAGATGAATAGAATGAACAAGATGAAGAAGATGAATAGAATGAAAAGATGAAGAGATGAATAGAATGAACAAGATGAAGAAGATGAATAGAATGAACAAGATGAAGAAATGAATAGAATGAAAAGATGAAGAACATGAATAGAATGAAAAGATGAAGAACATGAATAGAATGAAAAAAGATGAAGAAATGAATAGAATGAAAAGTGAAAAGATGAAGAAAAAGATGAAGAACTAGAATGAAAAGATGAAGAAGATGAATAGAATGAAAAAAGAATGAAGAAAGAATGAAGAATGAATAGAATGAACAAGATGAAGAAGATGAATAGAATGAAGAAGATGAAGAAGATGAATAGAATGAAAAAAGATGAAGAAGATGAATAGAATGAACAAGATGAAGAAGATGAATATAATGAACAAGATGAAGAAGATGAATAGAATGAAAAAGATGAAGAACATGAATAGAATGAAAAAAGATGAAGAACATGAATAGAATGAAGAAGATGAAGAACATGAATAGAATGAAGAAGATGAAGAACATGAATAGAATGAAAAAAGATGAAGAACATGAATAGAATGAAGAAGATGAAGAACATGAATAGAATGAAAAAAAGATGAAGAACATGAATAGAATGAAAAAAGATGAAGAACATGAATAGAATGAAGAAGATGAAGAACATGAATATTATGAAAAAAGATGAAGAACATGAATAGAATGAACAAGATGAAGTAGATGATGAAAATGAAGAAGAGGTAGCAGATGAAGAAGACAAAACTCACGAAGTCGAAGAAGATGTAGAATATGAAGAAGATGAAGAAGATGACAGGTTACAACTTCCAGTAAACAGATCTTTACAAGATGGACTGATTCTCTTCGTTCTGCCAGAGAGAAGAAATCTATTTGGTTGAACACCAGCAATCATTCTGATTAAGATTTCCCTTTAAACATTTGACTCCCTGAACCTATCCAACAGCTTTCTCCATTATCGGCCGTGTGGGAAAAGCAAAAACTTAACCCATTCTCTCCTCACCCTGTATCCACAAGCTTCCTACAGAGACATAGGAAGAGGGAGAGAAAAGGTTGTTCCTGCAGCTAGTGGATGGCATGAGAGAGAGTTAAAGGATTATGTTTTGCACACTCAAAACAGAAATATTTGAAACTATCCGGCGAAAATCGAAAGTCAAATACACAGAATAGTTTTCCGTTTATATGTGAAAGTTTAATTTATTACATTTTCTATTTGATTCTCAAATGGATGTAAGCGCTTGATAAAATGATTAAGATAATACGAGACTCAAGGGCTTAATACAAGGGGCTTAATCGTCGTTTGGATTCAGCGGAGTGGAGAGGAAAGTCCTTACTTCCTGTGACGACACCATTTCCGACGTCAGTGCATTGGACAAGCAGTCCAAAATGGCCTCCTTCCTGTCGCCTGACTCGCGCTCAACATCCACAGCCTGTGTCGACTGCGTTGGCTCCGGTGTTGCATCAGAAACAGATTGGTTTCTCGTGGTTTCCAGGTATGTCATGATGTGTGCCTCTCTTTCCTTCCTCCGTCGTTCCATCAGAAGGTTAAACGTGTAGAGAAAGGGGTTGAGGGCGGAGTTGAGTGGCAGCACGAAGACAGACATGGACACGTTCACCTCGGAAGACACAGGCACTCCCACAGAAGACAGAATGCCCAGAACCCCGATAGGAAACCAGCAGAGGAAGTCGGACAGAGCCACAGTGATAAGGCGACGAGCTACGGTCACGTCCTGGTGTTTTTTGTTAGTGTTCACCGTCAGAGTGTTTTTCCGCACGGAATAGTAAATAAAAACCTGCCCGGCAGCGATCAGGAGAAGCAGGATGAAGTTGAATATGATCATCAACCCGAAAGAGTAGCCTCGACCTTCAAAGTGTTTCTTGGTGACCGGCAGAGGGATACATATGGCAGTCTGGCTATAGAACTGCCAGTGAGGCATCATCTGAGGAGTCAGAGCCAGAGCCAGACCCAGAAGCCACGTCAAGACGCACGTGATGACAGCAGACTGCCGTGAGAACCTCACTCGGCTGAACGGGAAACGAAGAACAAGAAATCTGTCAAGGGTGATGCACCAAATGGTGATAGCCGACACTTCGCTTGAGAGTTGAGACATAACACCCAACACGCTGCACGATATACTGCACGTCCATGTACTTTCGTACAGGTAATACTTGCCGTGATAAACTTGGTCAGCCACCCCGATAAAGGTCAGGTAGACCCCCATGAAGCCGTCCGCCATGGACAAGTTATTCACAAAGACGTTAAACCCAGAAGCAGAACGTGTTTTTAGTATAAAAGTTCTAAAACAGAAGCAACCTATATTTCCAACAAGGGAAGCTATTCCCACCAGCCACAAAAACGCCCTGTAGATGTCGGAAAGCAACAAGTCCTTGCAAGAGGATAACTCGTTTTTTGGAGCGAAGCAAAAGTTCTCCTCGAAACCTTCAGGCAGCATCCCATGACAGCAGAGTTTGTAGTTGTCTGCGTAGATGAATTTCACGTTTTTTAGGACTTTGAAAACATCCTGAGGGTAGTTTTTGATGGGGTTACCTCTTAGATCAATTTCTTGTATGTTGGGCGTTGACTGGAACCCACCTTCCGAAACAGTCGCCATACTGCAAAAGGATATGTTAACAGTCTTGAGCGACACGAACTGCTTGAAGGCCTCACTGGAAAAAGAGTCGATGTTTGTGAAAGACAAATCTACAAGCGTAAGATGATGCTGAATTTTGTCTGAGTTCCCACTTAGGAACGATACCAGTGGATTTCTCTTCAGAATCAATGTTTTCAGTCGTCTCAGAAATATAAACGCATCCGTGTTGAGAGTCTTCAGGACGTTCCAGGAAAGATCCAGGTGCCGTAAGTTTTGTTGATCCATGGCTGTGACGCTTTGCAGACCACACGAGGCTAACTTAAAGAACACAAGGTCTCTGTTGACAGCAAAATCACCCAGCGTCATCGGGGACAGACTGGCATCTATGTACCGGAGTTGACGATATCTGAAGGCGGGGAAGCGTTGACGGCAGACTACAGACAGGCCCTGGCAATGACAGTGTTGAGGGCACGGCAGTGTGCATAAAGTCTCGTCATCGCGGACAGGGCACTGGCCTATTCCGTCGCACAGGTGAGATAAATGCACGCAGATACGACTGTGTCTACACCTGTAATACCCGTGACATTTAAATTGCTCACAGTCCAACTCGTCCTGGTGGCGGGGACAGTCACTGACGCCGTTACACACAAGGTACACTGGCAGACAGTGGATTTGCCTTGGACAACGAAAATGGGTGTCCGGACAAAGGTAATCACGTCTAACCTTTCTGCCATATATACTCCAGCTATAACCTGGAACAGCACTGAATTCGTGTGGCTTTAGCCTTTGCTTCAGGTACACATACTTTATGACACCGTCGTATTTGTGTAGAGGTTTGTATGGGCAATTCTCATCACTTTTATCAACACAGTCGTAGATCCGATTGCAAGGGGCACCAAGAATCAAACAGTGACCATTCTTACACCGAAACGCTCCACCAGGACAACTTTCTTCCACACAGAAACTTTCATCCGAATTATCAGAGCAATCAGATATATAGTCACAAACGAAGGCGTATTCCACAGCCATTCCTCCATTGTCACACTCAAACAGTGCAATGTTCTTGTCACTAACTGAAGGACTTCCTTCAGGCTCTGGATCAATCCGTCTTCTCACTTCTTTAAAAGACTCGAGACACTTAGCGTTGTTTTTTTCACCATCTAGACAGCACATGATGGTATGGATTTTTGTAAAATGTCCTTCCGCGCATCGCACCAACTGAAAAGACTGTATTTTATGTGTCATGATCTCGGACTTAACATTTGCAGTTAATGTGAAAACGCGGAGTTTGTCTCTGCCAGGAGAAACGTTTTCAGTCTGGCAGATTAGTCTGGAACACAGGGCTGTGTAGGGATATGCATGTTTGAGAATGTGTCCCTCTTGCAGGATGACGATCGTCTTGTACCGCGGGTCTTTCCATTTCCCACGCACCATGTCGGGAAGATTGACATCAAAGGTCGAAATGTTATCTAGCCACATCCAAGCGTAGTTATACACGAAATGTTTGGTGTGTATGTTGTAGGACAGACCGATGTAAACACAGCGTTTATACCAGACATAGTGATACAGGAACGAAAACACTGACCACTCGCCAGCATACAATACTGGCAGGTCCCCGCCGTTTTTCCGGCACTCTGCTCGTGCTTCTGACCAAGACAGAGTCTCGTTAGAATATCCAGAAAAGAAACATTTGCCAGTGCTATTACGCGACGATGTCCAAGCCGTAAGCACGAATTTAAACTGTGGGAGTGGAGCGTTAGCTGCTGGGAGGGTTCCATTTTCTTTTGAGAAGTCAGAGAGGTTCCGAAATCTGAATTCTATCGTGGTGCTATAACAGTACAAGACAGGAAACGTAATGGCTTGACGTCCACATTGCAAGTGGTATGACAGTTGATTAATCTTCAGCTCAAAATGGCTATTTCCGCACGGCTCCTGCACCTGCAGCGTCTCTATCTCTATCATTAGTGTATAACTATTAGGAATTACAAGTGTCCAGTAGCATTCAGAGAGTTCATGTTCCAGTCTAGAATTTCTCGTGAACCCATAAATAATACCTGGTGCTTTGTAGATCACGTTCCTGTTATCTAGGCATTCTTCCAAACTCACTTTGATATGTCTAGCATATGGTGAAAGATATTTGTATAAGCGTATTCGTCTCTGATTACTTGAGAACGAAGATGAAGGTTGCTGTAAACGAGTGTTCCTTTTCGATACTTCATTGTAGTTTATTTTGTATTGCAACCTTCCAGGCAGAGAGCTCCACGGTCCAGAAACATAGGATGACTGATTTAATCTGTATTTAGCTCTTTCATCAGATACCCCATCCATTTCAGTAGCGTTTGCGAGATCAGAGTATACTGGTACATAAGTGAATGTGGATATAACTGACCAAACCGTCGCAACATGGTGAAAATACATTCTTGGAGAGAGGAACAGACACACTCCAGCATCAACCAGAACTGATGTCTTCATCCTGTGTTTCCGTTCACCCTTTGATTCCCTCACCCAATCTGCCAGCATAAACAAACAAACAAACTGCTGCAGTGAGAACAGAAAACCATATAAGCTCTTTCCAAAATATCAAAAAAAAGGAGTCATGCAAGGTTGTGTTCTGTCACCAGATCTGTTTTTATTTTACAGCAAAAAACACCATGAGAAACCTGAAAGAATACCCTGGATTAAAGGTTGGAGGAAAAATGATAAACAATATTCGACACGCAGATGACACTGTGCTAATTGCAGAAAGTGAAAGGGACCTACAAAACCTTGTCAATATGATAGAAATAGATAGCAGGAATAGAGGGTTGGAGCTAGGTAGCAAGAAGACTGAAGTCATGGTAATCAGTGAGAAACATAAAATCCCCTCATGCAGAATAAAAGCAAACAGCGCAACCTTGAGACACGTTGATGAGTTTCGATGTCTGGGAACGATCATCTCACCAGACAGCAGGTGCACATCAAAAATGGCCAGCAGAATCGGCCAAGCCAGGACAGCCATTCGGAAAGATAAGGGATGTTCTTGCCAACAAATGCCTGTCAATTAACATCAGGAAGAGAGTTCTTGAATGTTAATAGAACCGATAATGTTATACGGTTGTGAGGCGGACGGTCAACAAGCAAAGCCAGAACAAGATTGAGGCAGCAAGATGTGGTTTCTAAGAAGAATGTTGAGAGTTCCATGGACAGCAAAGAAAACAAACGCGACAGTCCTGATGGAGGCAGACACATGTAGATCATTCATAAGGAATATTAGGAAAAGACAATCAACATTTATAGACCATTTTATGAGGAAAGGGAAATTAGAGCACATGGCCACAACAGGAAAGTTGGAGGGAAAGAGAGCACCAGACAGACCCAGGGGAAAAAGTATTGGATGGATTGTAGAAAGGCTGAGGACAAAGAGGGTGGAAGATGTGCTTGCGGCAATAAGGGATAGATGCATATGGAGGGCCATGATCGCTAACGCCATGTGGCAGGACACTAGATGATGATGATGATCTGCCAGCATACTCCATTGTCAGATGTGATAGGAAAGCAAAAACGTAACCCTTTCATTCTCTCAGCCTATCCACCAGCTTCCTACAGGAATAGGGTAAGAGAATGAAGAGGTTAAGCTTTTTGCAGTTGCCGGAGTGAAAGGGTTAGCGATAAGATCTTCACTGCCAAATAGCCAATGAATGTCACACATACTTCGGCAGTCAGTTTAAAATGCATCATCTTTAGGCCACTATTACATCATGTTAAGAGTTTCATGGACAGCAAAGAAAACAAATAAGACAGTTTTGAAAGAGTTGGACACACAAAAAATAATGGAGAAGATTAGGAAAAGACAAGTAACATTTATAGGACATTTTATGAGGGAAGAAAGTTAGAGCACCCAGTCACAACAGGAAAGGTGGAGGGAAAAAGAGCATCAGATAAACCCATAGAGAAATTATTGGACGGACTTGCAGAGTGGCTGAGGACAAACAGGATGGGAAATGTACTTGCAGCGACAAAGGATAGATTCGTATGGAGGGTCATGATCGCTAACGCCATGCGGCAGGGCACATAATGATGATAATGATGATGATGATGTAAGTAGTGCACGTCTCACAGCGGAACAGCAGGGTGATAGGAACAACTGCTCCATGCACAGCAACATCTGTGGCGACCACGGTGCTAAGGTTTTGCCACAACCTTTTGGTCAGCCTTCCACAGACAGAGCTAGCCTTGGAGATACGCAGCGCCACCTCAGCATTAAGAAATCATTTGCTGCTGTCCAAGGAGCAGAATGTGTCTTGTCCTGGTTGTGGAGAACATTCGAAGGTGGAGAAGAGCCAAGATTTTGAGACTGTGTTGGCTGAAACAGCCTCTCTTTTTCTAAGGATGATTTTGACCTTCTCCAAGATTTTGATACTGTGTTGGCTGAAACAGCCTCTCTTTTTCTAAGGATGATTTTGACCTTCTCCAAGATTTTGATACTGTGTTGGCTGAAACAGCCTCTGTTTTGCTGAGGCTGATTGTGAGCCTTAAGTGTTTGCCAGATACAAACAGGTTTGGTCAGTGGTGCGATAAATGTCCTTGTATGAGTGCACATATAGTGCACAGAAATTTGTTCAAGGAAATTTTCGTAGGATGGTTTTGACTTCTTTGATCTTCGCTTGCAGTCTCCATAAACTGATTTTTTTCTGTATGAGCAGATTTTTATGTGCTCTCCACCCGTTTGTTACACATCCATACATATATAGAAACCAAATATGCACACATATCTACATGCGTATAGATAGGCAGCAAGCTAGCTAGTTAGCCAGATAAATAGCTAGCTAGCTAGCTAGACAGACATACAAATAGATAGATAGATAGATAGATAGATAGATAGATGATATAATAGATAGTAGATAATAGATAGATAGTTATGAGATAGATAGATAGAGATTGATGGATGGATGGATGGATGGATGGATGATGGGATAGACAGACAGACGACATATAGACAGACAGACAAACAGACAGATAGATAGATAGATAAATAGATAGATGGATAGAGATGGATAGATAGATAGATAGATAAATCGATAGATCGATCGATCTATAGATAGATAGATAGATAGACAGACAGATAGATAGATAGGTAGATATATAGATAGATAGATAGATAAACAGGTAGATAGATAGACAGACAGACAGATAGATAGATAGATAGACAGACAACAGATAGATAGATAGATAGATAGATAAATAGATAGATGGATAGATGGATGGATGGATGGGATGGATAGATAGACAGATTGATGGATGGATGATGGATGGATGGATGGATAGATGGATAGACAGACAGACAGACAGACAGATAGACAGACAGACAAACAGACAGATATATAGATAGATAGATAGATAGATAATAGATGGATAGATAGATGGATAGATAGATAGATAGATAGATAGATAGATAGTTATAGATAGATAGATAGATAGATAGTAGATAGACAGATAGATAGATAAATAGGTAGATAGGTAGATAGATAGATAGACAGACAGACAGAGATATATAGATAGATAGACAGACAGACAGACAGATAGATAGATAGATAGATAGATAGATAGATAGATAGATAGATAGATAGATAAGAGGTAGCAGGGAAACCAGTTCAATTCTGGAAACAGTGACAATTACAATAACAGTGACAATGACAATGACATTGACAATGACAATGGCAATGACGATGGCAATGACAATGACAGTGACATTGACAATGACAATGGCAATGACGATGGCAATGACAATGACAGTGACATTGACAATGACAGTGGCAATGATACTGACAGTGACAATGATACAGTATTTCAAAGTAATTTCCAATTAATATGGAGACACAGCTTACCCACGTAGGGCACGGGGAGGTAATGATGAACATTAACAATTAACGATAATCTTTTGGTTGCCTAGGAATACCCCACTGCGGAAATGCAGATGCAGAAATCAAGGTCCCCCGCCTGTTCTAGAAGCACAGGAGCTATATCTAGTTAACTTTCAGGTAGTCAGGGATGCTGCTTTCCTGTATGCTCTCTTTTCCTTCTTTCTGTCTTCCAGATCATTCATCTGTATTTCTTCCAGATTCTCTCCTTACCTCCACAAAGTCTTGAAGGAGGCAGACGCAAAAGGAACATTGATAAAGAAGATTAGGTAAAAGGCAAGCAACATTTATAGAACTATTTGTGAGGCAAGAGAAATTAGAGCA
>JAPXFY010000029.1:15564526-15569526 GCA_030674185.1 Monoplex corrugatus
CTTGGACGACACGTTCGAGATTTGTTTTGGGAGACCCCTAAGAGAACAACACGATCACGTTCTTCACGACTACACTCCTCCAGATTCCCCCTAGGACGGTTCCACCATTTTGATAACTGCGAACCGTGGTGGCTGCCATATGATATGTTTTAGTAGATCTACAGTTATCAATGATTCCTGTCACAGGACTTTTTCCACATCATCTCTGACAATTCGTCAGACTATAAGGACTCAGTCAGACTATAATCTCCGTACATTTGACGCCGTGTATACCATTGTTTCATTTATTTGTAATTTGTTTCTGTTCTTAATCACCTCTTATCTCTATTAGAAGGACTTTTCCCCATAGTTTTACTTACATTTTTGTTCTTCCTTTCAATAGTAGCCTAAGTAATTAATGGTTTCTTTCTGGCCATTTTTATCGTACATAGAAAACCAAAGTCTTCGTGATTATCAAACAAATAACCAATAATTTAACATAAGAGACTAGCCAACAATGAAATTGCGCCAACAATCACAAATCAAAATTTTGCAGTGGAATTGTAGATCTATTTCCACCAATTCCGCATACCTGGAACATTTTCTCTCATCAAATCAGTGTGAAGTTTTAATTTTGCAGTCGCTTAATGTTATCCCAACCAAACTTCCCAATTTCCAAAATTATTATTATCCTCCGATATATGACTTGGGAAATCCTGGGAAGAAGGTAGCCACTGCGATATATATACTTAAAGAGTTGCAGTATCACATATTTAATTTCCCAGTTTTTACATCAACTGAAGACTTACACGCTTGTGCCGCCACAGTACAATTCAGTAATTCTTTCATCCTGAACGTTTTGTCAGTTTACCTGCCAGCAGGTCCAAATGACCACAACACAGAATGGCTGCATACGATTCCGGATCTGCAGCACGGTAGATGGCTAATAGGTGGAGACTTTAATTCCCACTCCCCGTTTTGGGAAAAAGATTGTTGTACTGTTACAAGCAATCGTTTAGTAGAAAATATAGTTGACAGTGCGCTTTACCTTTTGAATGATGGGAGTGTCACTAGAATTCCTGATGTTTCCAAACACCGGGCAACAGCCATCGATCTGTCACTAATATCACCAGAATTAGTACCATGCTGTACCTGGGACACTCACAAAGATACTTTGGGAAGTGATCACTTACCTATCATCATAACAATAACTTATGACAACATCAGGATGAAAGACAGCACTCCTGACATCATACCAAAATATAATTACGTGCGCGCTGATTGGTCCTTGTTTCGGACTGCTCTTGCTAATCAAGAATATAAGCATTATGAAAGTGAAAATGTAGACGTTATGTTTTCTAAGTTTCAGGAGTCAGTTCTAGCTGCTGCAGACCTCTCCATCCCGAAACTCAAAACTTATAAGTCCAATAATCGTATGGGTAATGTTTGGTGGACAGAGGAATGTGAGAAAGCAGTTCAGTATAAAAAAGATAAATTCAAAATCTACATCAAAAGCAGAAAATCCGACGATCACATGGAAATGAAAAAAGCTAACATCCAGTGTAATAAAATCATTGCTGAAGCAAAGAAAGATTATTGGGCATCATACTGCACCAAAGAAATTTCTGATTTTAAGGATTTCCATAAAATCTGGACAAAAATGAATCAAATGAAAAACGGGGCCAATTTACCCACGTGTCCAATAATGATTGATACATGTCACAAATTTCCTTCTGACATGGACAAAGCTGAAACTTTTGTAGAACTCTTTGCTGAAAATAGTAAAGTAGACGGGTTGTCTCCTAACAGCAAACACTACAGAGAAATGGCAGCTAACAACCCTATCTTCATTGATCCAATACCTCAGAATGATCGATGGTTTAATTCTCCGATCACCTTAGAAGAGCTAAAAACACTATCTTGTCTCTACACAACAAAAGGAGTTCGGTAGGTGTCGATGCAGTTTCAAATAAAATGATTAAGCATCTTCCAGAAAATTATATTATTTTCTTACATAAAATTTTTCAGAAGTGCTGGGTGAGTGGAACTGTACCACAGGTATGGCAAAAGTCTGTTGTTATACCCATATTAAAAGCAGGAAAGCCTAAAAACAATAAAAACAGTTACAGACCTATTGCTTTGACGTCCCATACAAGCAAACTAATGGAAAGATTGATCCTAAACAGACTTATACATTACTGTGATAGAAATAACGTTATTCCGGTAAACCAGGCAGGTTTCAGAAAAAGGAGATCCACAGTTGAGCACCTGGTTAAACTTACAACTCAGATAAAACAACAATTTGCCCGTAGAAAAAGTCTTTTAGCAACATTTTTTGATGTGAAAAAAGCTTATGATCAAGTTTGGCATAAACGTTTATTGTACAAGCTGAAATCTATTGGTCTATCTGGCAATATGTATAATTATATTAAGTCCTATCTAGCCAATAGAACAATTCAAGCAAGAGTGGGAACAAGTTATTCTTCTTCACGATCTCTTGACATGGGAATTCCTCAAGGTTCAGTGATAGCACCTATTTTATTTAATATCCTTATATATGATCTTCCTAAAGTACTCTCAAATCGTGTTGTTTTGGTACAGTACGCTGATGATATATGCATCTGGATGAATATTACTTTAAAAAAGACAACTCCCCAGAGAGCGCAGAATTACATCAGGAAGTTGTATCAATCTGATCTAGATAGTCTTGGAAACTACATGTTAGAAAATGGTCTGTCGTTGTCAGCAGAAAAAACTAACATGATGCTCTTTAATCCTGGTGGTACTTTAAATAACTTGCCTACTTTCAGGCTGCATGATGAAGCGATCCATTACAAACAGGTTGTAAAATTTCTGGGAGTCTTTATAACATCGAAATTAAACTGGAATGTCCATTTTGATTATATTTTAACAAAAGCAAGAAAAGCCTTAAATTTTTTAAAGATAATAAGTAGATTACCCTGGGGAATGGATACAAACATACTTCTCCATATATCAACAGCACTTGTAAGATCTAAATTATCTTATGCACAAGAAGTGTTCTTCAGTGCACCCAAATATTTACTAAAGAAGATTCAAAGTTTAGACTGCAAAAGTCTTAAAATTGCACTAGGTGTACCAGCCCATGCTTCAAATCTGGAAACGTACAAAGTTGCTGGAATTCTGTCTCTGAACAGCTATCGTGAGCTAGCGACAGCAAAGTTTGCAATCAGAACTACTTCACAAACGGACAATTTTGTGAGCAAGGAAATTAAACTAAGGTCTGATGTTGACTTTCCAAAACGAGCAAGCAACATTTCATCACAAATGACTGTTGCAACTTACGTATCTGACTTAGTCAAACAGTCTAACATAAGTTTGGATGAAATAGCTGAGACACCATCCACAACGCCTATCCCTACATGGGAAATGCTTAAAGCCACTTTTGATATTGATTATACAGATGCTAAGAAATATGAAAACATTAACATTTCGATATGCACAGCAAGAGAACACATCGATGAAAAATACCGTACCCACCTCCATATTTTTACCGATGGGTCAGTCTTAGAAAATAAATCTGCTGGAGCAGCGTATTATGTTCCAAAATCTAAAATACAAAAGTCATTTTTCCTTGGGCCAAATATATCTATATTTACAGCGGAATTAGTCGCTATTACACAAGCGTTGCATTATTTAGTAGACCTTAAACCTGTCTTTTTTAAAGTGGTTCTCCTTGTTGATTCAAAATCTGTATTATATGCCTTACAGTCATTTAATACAGACACAAGGCCTGACTTAATTACTGAGGCAAATCATCTTATACATCGTTTAAGGACAAAAGGTATAGATATCAGTTTATGCTGGGTGCCTTCTCACGTTGGTCTTCATGGCAACGAAGTAGTAGACAGAGCAGCTAAACAAGGTGCACACAACACTGATAATACTATAGAATTACGTATTAAAACTTCCGTAAAAGAAGCTTGCAACTTGCTAGAATCAGCCTCATGGATTCGATTTCATGAACATTTCAATGAAAAGTTTGTGACACAACAAATGATAAAACTTTCATTACAAAATGTATGTAAAAAATTGCAGTATTCTTCCATATATCATTCAAGATCGATTGTTGCTGTTCACTTTCGTATTCAGCTAAACGCGTTGAAAACAAAATATTGTAAAAATATCAAGTGTATTTGCGGAGAACAATTCACACTGTTTCACAGTTTATTTTACTGCGAAATGCTACGTTCTTTTTTACCAAAAATATTTACACAAGAAAACTATTCAGAAACTCATTTTAAAGAAGTAACTTCTGATCAGTCTTTATCAGTTAAAATTTCAGAATCATTGGTTCACAGTCCTGTTAATGTATTGCTTTAAGTTTATAAAGTTAGTATTCTAGCGTTAAATTTTTCCTTCACATTGTTAATGTTAATTGTTAGTGTTAAGATCTTGTTCCATTTTTCTATTTACCCATTTATTTATGTCTTTTACTTTGTCTCCCCTCTCCCCACAATGCAACTCGCCCACCTCTTATCTTCCATTCCCCCCCCCCCCCCCCTGTCTAATATCACTCATAGTGAACAGACGTTAAATTAAAGAACGAACACAAACACAAACATGTACATACTCATTCACTCACACGCACACACACACACACACACACACACACACACACACACACACACACACACACGTATAAGCACCGACAGGAAGACAGGCGCAGAGAGAGTGAGTGAGAGATAGATAAGAGAGAGAGAGAGAGAGAGAGAGAGAGAGAGAGAGAGAGAGAGAGAGAGAGAGAGAGAGAGAGAGACGCTTTTTTTTTTGACGCTTGACGCGCTTAGCGCGCCATTTATTGACGTAACCATATACATTGGTTTAGCGCCAAGGGGTATAACTCATCCCTCTCATGCTGGCAACAAATGTAAATAAAGGGAAACAAATAAAGGAAATACGAAATGGAAAATTCAAATAAAAAGCAAAAAAGTAATATTTACAAGATAAAATAACAGTTTAACAATAGAAATGGACATACG
>JAPXFY010000029.1:15579526-15589526 GCA_030674185.1 Monoplex corrugatus
GGAGCACTGTCCACTCTTCAGCTCCGCTTGTCAGGGAAATGTGGCGGTTGGGGATGATAAGTGTTACGCCATCAACGTCGCTAACGAACCGATCTCTTGGTTAGATGCTGAGCGAGTCTGCCAAGAGAGAGGAGGAGATTTGGCCGTGATTCGAACGTCACAAGAGGCAGAGGTTTTCTTGAAGATGTTTCGTGTTGCGAAAAACCGATCCCCCTCATATGTCGGATTGGTAACAAATGATCACGTGCTCAGATTGTACGTGAATGTTTGGAAATGGAAAGGAAATTCTGTCGCTTACACTACTCGAGTGAAATCATTGTGGGATACACTTCGATTGAATATGGGACCAAAAAGCAGTAGCTATGCCTTTCGTATACATAATGAGGGAACGCTTGGCGCTTATTACGACTTGTCTTACGCATACACTCACTTGTCCTTTTCTGCCATCAGAGTCATTCAGCCGTTTTTGTCCACCTTTGTTTGCGAATATAAACAAAGAGGACATTCTTCCACAGAAACAAATCGTTCAGATAATCACAAGACTGTGAATGGTAAAGTCTCAATTACTGTCAGAAACAGTTCCTGGTATAGTTCCCAGCTCATGGCATTGTCTGATTTCATTGTATGCCCACAGGGTCACTGGGGTCATAACTCTCTGGCTTGTGATGTACAGTCAGCTTGCCACGTCACTCATTACGCATTCACGTGTCCTTTGATTCCCAAAACCATCCCGGAGGGAGCAAATCAGGTAAAAGAACTTACAATGTTCGTGTGTGACAACCTCCTGCAGACCCTGCCGTACACCCTTGTCTGTGACTTTGCCATGGACTGTTGGGACAGTTCTGATGAAACGTTCTGTCAGCACAGCATCAAACAGTGTCCACGTGGTGAGTATCAGTGTGACAATGGTCAGTGCGTCAAAAGCTCCTGCAGGTCCAAAGATGTGGAATGTGACAGCGTCAGAGACTGCCAAGATAGGTCGGATGAACGTGTAATGTTTTGTCGAGGTTCTAGTTCAATGTTGGAACTGAATCCAATAACAGTAAAACCACCTGCACGTTTAGACCACATGTCCTATTGCACGCTTAAAACCACGCCATTAAGCTCTTCAGAACAATGCCCGGAAACGCATTTCAATTGTTTGGGAGAATCGCCTTACTGTTTACCTGTTTATCTTCGTTGTAACGATATGTACGACTGCCCACAAAACGAAGATGAGAAAGACTGTAACAACTACGCATGTCCAGGATTTTACCGGTGTAGGGGAGTCCAATATTGTGTACACCTGAGCCAGGTGTGTGATGGCTTGGCACACTGTCCATCGCAAGACGATGAGATGATGTGCCATTTTCAGTGTCCTCACACCTGTCAGTGCCAAGGTCACTCCTTTGTCTGCCACCAGATAATTCCTCATGCCAGTTTCTCTCAGCTCCGATATTTAGATTCCAGTGAGTCAAGGACAACTTTGTCTGACTTGACCAATAATTCGTATATGATATGGTTAAGTCTAGCATCTTGCAACATAATGACTGCTCATGTTCAATCAGTCTTTGCCAATCTCCGTTTTTTGGACCTAAGCAACAACCTTATCAGCATAATGAATTTCAGTTTAACCACGGTCCTTCCGAACTTAAGAGAAATACGCTTATCTGGCAACCCTTTGGTTTCAATCACTGCGGAAGCAAATGATATGAAACATAAGCTTAAAGTAATTGATTTATCGAAGTGTAAGCTAACTATGTTTGAATGCGAGATGCTGGCATGTTATCCAAAACTTGAGGTTCTTGACCTTTCTCAGAACCACAGGCTAAATATTAGCAGCAGTGGTTTCAAATGTTTCCCTTTGTTAAGATACTTAGATCTGAGAGGCACATATTATGTTTATCAACAGAAATTTACCATGTTCGAGAATCTGAAACGCATCAAGGAAATATTTTCAGATAATTATAGACATTGTTGTTCCAATATTTTACCTGAGACTGCACACAGACTGTTTTGCTTTGCCCCTTCTGCAGGTGTATCATCATGTTTCAACCTCTTACGTCTCAACTTTTACCGGGTATATTTGTGGGCCACACTTGTTTTATCATTGGCTGGAAACGTTGCATGTTTGGTAGAACTCTTTTGGGGTTCTGGTAAAGAAATGTATACAGCTTCTGTAACGTTCATGTCTCACTTGTACGTAGCTAACGTCTTCATGACCGTATATTTTGGTATTATTGTTGGTGCTGATGTTCATTTCCAGGATCGGTTTCTCCTTGTTGAAACAGAATGGTTGTCTAGCATTGACTGCAAGGTAGCTGCTTTTACGGCTATCGTCTGTTGTGAAGCATCGTCATTTTTAGTCTTCCTCCTCTCCATGGACAGGCTGTTGGCGATCCGTGACTGCTCTCTAACGTTTGTTTCCATGTCCAGTCACGTGGCTTGTCTGCTTACCTGGGTGGTGGCTGTGGCTCTGGCAGTTGTGCCTTGTTTACCAGGCCAGTCTACGTGGGACATGTCTGGCACAACTGCCCTCTGCCTTCCCATGTCCGCTCAAGGAGACAGCTTACAGCCACATACCAACTGGTTCTTGTTGATGATAGCCGGCAACAACGTCTTTGCCTTCATCACTGCCGCCCTCCAGATCGTCATTTTCCTTGACGTTCGTGCCAAGTACATCATCGCCGACGCCGACAACCGACTCTCGCAAGAAATGGTAATGGCCCGCCGGCTGATGAAAGTTGTGCTCAGTGACGTCAGCTGCTGGGTGGTGGTCGGTGTCGTGACTCTCGTGAACTACGCCAGCGCGAGGGGTGTCGATGCTGACGTCAGCGTGGGAGGTGTCAGAGCTGACGTCACCATGTCAGTCATAGTGATGTTGTCTTTGAAATCGTCTCTCACCCCAGCATTGTATACTTTGGGTTCTCTTCAAGAGAAAAGGAAAATGAAGGAAGAATCCCAACTGAAGCTCATCTTTGAAACGAAAGTGCATTAAAAACTGACAAAATCGTCAACAAGGAGAAGACCCAACGCTGTTCCTTGTGAGGCTGTGTCAGCATTCAGCACCAAACGGGAGATGTTCCGCTATTTGCAGAAATGTGTACAGTCCAACCAGATACACTCTCAGGACATCGAGATGTTTCTAAAGCAGTATGAACAGGACGCACATGCAGCTGATCAACATTGGCAACGTTAATATATCCACACTGACCTTTTTTCAGAGGACACTGAGTAAGACTACGAAAATTCATTTACTACTGTTTTGACACCAGGGTGAAGACATGAGCTACATCACTGAAACTATTTCAGTTTGTTGTCGTCCGTATTGGTGTTTTACAATCCATGTTGATTCCTTGGACAATAAACTTTGTTCTGATCCTGATTCTGATGCTAATTCTATTAACCTAGTACGGTTTACAACCCTTACAATCTGCCCATTCTAAAAGCTTTGCTGTGAGGTTTCTTCGGTTGAGGTGTTACAAAAGACTGAGATGTTTCTAAACGTATAGTTTTTTAACTGAGGCCGTGAAAATATATGATTCTTATCAACTGAGGCGCTTGAAAATATATACTTTTCATCATTTAAGGCGTTTTAAATTAATATGTATAGTTTTTATTATCGTTTTTTTTTTATCAAGTGATTTGCTTAAATGTATATAGATATTCTTTAGTATTCTGAGGCGTTTTAAAATATATAATTTTCATCACCGTTTTTGTAACTGAAACCACGTAATCCAAAACAAGTGCAACTGCCCGTGTTCAAGCAAACAGTAACCAGAAAAAAACAACAACATGAAAACAGAATAAGAACGCGTATTTAATACAACCAGACCAGACAACATTACTACAGAGATGATTGAAGCCCTGGAGGAATTTGGTATTGAAAAAAATAACAGTCCTCCTAAATGAAATTTATAACACTGGAAAAATCCCCAAAGATATGTCAAAATCAATTTCCATTGCACTTCCAAAGAATACAGGGGCTATAGAATGCGAATTCCATCGCACGATCAGTTTGATGAGTCATGTAACAAAAATCCCATTAAGAATAATCATGATGAGGACAAGGAAAAGAATCAAAAGAGAAATAGCAGATAAACAGTGTGGATTTGTGGAAGGGAAAGGAACTATCAATGCCATATACATTCTAAGAACTATCATGGAGAGGTCAATCGAGATGAATAAGGATTTATATCTATGCTTTGGTTTCGATCGGGTAAGACATGAAGAATTGATCAACCAACTAGAAAGACTCAATGGAAAGGATTTACGAATAATCAGAAATATGTATTGGGAACAAACAGCTGCAATGAGAACAGAAAACGATATAAGCTGTTTCCAAAACATCAAAAGAAAAATCAGACAGGGTTGTGTTTTGTCACCAGATCTGTTTTCACTTTACAGAGAAAACATCATGACAAAACCTAGAGGAAGACCCTGGATTAAAGTTTGGAGGAAAAATGATAAACAACATTCGATACGCAGATGACACCGTGCTAATTGCAGAAAATGAAAGGGACCTACAAAACCTTGTGAATATACTAGAAATAGAAAGCAAAGGTAAGGGATTGGAACTGAACAGCAGGAAGACTGAAGTCATGGTGATCAGTAAAAAATCGTGAAATCCCCTCTTGTAAAATAACATGCAAACGGCACAACCTTGAGACAGGTTGATAAGTTTAAATACCTGGGAACGATCATTTCACCAGACGGCAGATGCACATCAGAAATAGCCAGCAGAATCGGTCAAGCTAAAACAGCATTCAAGAAACTGAAAAGCATTCTTACCAACAAATGCCTATCAATTAACATCAGGACGAGAGTTCATGAATGTTATATAGAACCAATACTGCTGTACGGTTGTGAGGCGTGGACAGTCAACAAGCAAAGCCAGAACAAGATTGGAGCAGCCGAGATGTGGTTTCTAAGAAAAATGTTGAGAGTTCCATGGACAGCAAAGAAAACAAACGAGACAGTCTTGATATAGGCAGACACAAGAAGATCATTCATAAGGAAGATTAGGAAAAGACAGGCAACATTCATAAGCCATTTTATGAGGAAAGAGGAACTGGAGCACCTGGTCACAACGGGAAAGCTAGAGGGAAAGAGAGCACCAGGTAGACCCAGGGAGAAGATATGAGACGGACTTGCAGAGTGGCTGAAGACAAAGAGGGTGGAAAAGATGCTTGAGGCAACAAGAGATAGAGACAGATGGGAGGCCATGATCGCCATCGCCATGTGGCAAGGCACCTGATGATGATGATGAGACAAGACAGGCGGAAATATTCGGCCAACTGGCCTTTGTCAAGCGTAAATGTAAGATCACGAACGATCACGATCACGAACGAATAAACACCAAAATGCAAAAATTAGGAGAAAAAGGTTAAAACTTCCCTGCTGCTTCGTCCAGGATTAAAATGAAATCAAAATGTGTTTGCTAGTAAAGGTAAGAACTGGCGAGAGGGGAGGCAAACCCTCTCGCTTGTTCCACGTAGTTCGCTCTCTCACATCTTTACATAAATGTTGTTAATAGCTATCGCTTCCACGATCGCGGAATAAATTTGTTAGAAGTTAATCATTCGTCGTGATGTAGTGGTTATCGCAACGGACTACCGTCTGGAAGGTTGTAGGTGCGAATCCCCATCAGTCCCTTCAAAAATGAGTGTAGGACCTTTTGGCTCTAACCGGCTCCTATCCAGAGTTGGGCGTCCTATGGGCTCATTGGGAAGACTGGCACCACACTGTCGAGTCTCATTCAATTCATGGGTGCGTTATTGAGGGTGTTGCTCAAATCTTCTGACCAGCACCGCAGGTGTCTGTATCTCTCGGGCCTGGCTGACGACCGGATATATTATGATAGTAAACGTAGAGTACAGCCCTGTCACGCAGTCTCAATCCTAGATGGAACTCCATAGCATCACGATTATCGTCCTCACTAACATCATCATCATTGCATTGTAAAAACTGAGCCAGCTTTGGTGGCCATTGAGATGGCGTAGAAAATGGGACGAAAAAAAATGTGAACACAAAAGTTATCCCCCCCACCTCCTGAGTGCGATGATCGTTAAAAAAAACATTTTTTAGTTCACTTTCTCCCACATTTGTACTGATATTTCATGAAGAGTTTCACCACAAGGTAACTGTCTGAACAACAGTGAATGAAACCTTGTTAATATGAACTGGATGGTTCTTATGATAGAACAGTAAACTGAGGATCTCATATTGTCAGATCAATTGCAACCCAAAACTGTTCATATTCGCTGCCTTAGTAACGTTTCCATCATTGTGGTGGTGTCACCCTGGTGCTTCATAGTGTTTCCCTCTTCCCCCTTCACCATTTCAAGACCTTGCCAACGCATCGGGTTTGTCGCAGGCTCAGGGAATCTGCCAGATAATCGCTGGAGTGCACATGGACGTGCCCCATTCCTACGAATCCCTCTGGAACGAACTGCAAAGTCCAGAGAGAATCATCACACTCGTACAATTCCACTCAAACATGAACTATTCGGCAGACTCCTTGAGCCTGCGCACAACTTCTTGCCCTAGCAAGATCTTGATATTGGGAATATAGGGAGAACAGGATTCATGAAAAACTAAGCTGACACAACCCCCCCCCCCCCACCCCTACCCCATGAGGATGCCGGGAGCTCTTTCAGTATAAATAATATCTCCACATTCTGGAAATTCTGTGCTAGAAATTGTATCGTTTCTGTCATTCTGTTTGTTTCTGCCTTGTTCGTTTGCTTTCTGTCATTTCTTCCTATCATTTTTTGCCTTGCTGGTCTATTCACCTGTATGTATATACTTTCTCTTAGGATTGATAATTGGGTCCAGGTATTAATTGAATTTTCGGCTCTAGGGAAATGTGACATGGGCAGCAATTTTACGTAATGTAGACCCGTTTTTATATTTAATTTAGTGTCCTTAGTTATGTTTAAATTTGTATTAAGTCTAGGTATGTTTTTAAAATCCCCTGTGTGATAAATTGGACGGAGTGGTCAACGCCGGGGGCATCTAATTACATTACGAACGCTAACGCATTGATATATGTACTTAATTTTCTTCTCTTTTTTTTTCCTGTTGAAGTATTGCGTATGTTTTGAAACGGTTATAGCCCTGATATGGCTCTACGCCGTCGGCTATGTTTTAAACGAAAATAACAACAACAACAAGTTGACACAACCAGAATGAAAACTAGGACCACACAGCCGATTCTCGTCCGCTTCAAGGATGCGTCACTGAGGGTGTTGTTTGAACGTTCTGACCAACACCGCAGGTGTCTGTATCTCTCGGGCTTGGGTGGCGTCAGCGTGTATTATGGCAGTAATCATAGAGAACTGGAGCTCCACAGCATCTTTGATTGTCATCCCCATCGCCATCATCACTGTGAAAAATAGACCTCTCCCAGTTTCTGTGACCAAAAAAAAAAAAAAAAAAAAATTGGGTAGAAAATAAGACAGAATCAAGTTGAACACATAAAACTTCTTAAATGCGATAAATACGTCTCTCTTTGTCTCTGTCTCTGTCTCTCTGTCTCTCCATCTTGTCTCTGTCTGTCTGTCTGTCTGTCTGTGTCTCCTTCTCTCTCTCTCTCCCTCTCTTTCTCTCTCTACCACACACAAACACATACGCGCGCACACACGCACACATGCACACACACACACAGACAACACACACACACACACACACACCTTCCTCCCCACCTTTTCTTTCTTTTTTTTCTTTTTTTTCTAAAATCACTTCAGTGAATAGACATTAAACGAATGACCACCCACACACACACACGCACGTGTTCACGCACAATATACGCACAACCAACGAAACACAGACAGACAGAAACATAAAGAGCGAGGGAAGAGAGAGAAGAGACAGACATACGGAGACAGACAGACACAGAGACAAATAGACAGAGACAGAGACAGACAAACAGACACACAGGAAGACAAATAGAAAGACAGAGAGACAGAGAGACAGAGAGACAGAGACATAGAAACAGAGAGACAGAGACAGAGGGACAGAGAGAGGGAGAGACAGACAGACAGACTGACAAACAGAGATGTAACCTGTCTTGTCTTGTTGTAATGCATACGCGTTCGTATTCTTCTTTCGTGTTTTTTTCTGGTTCCTGTTTGCTTGAACGCGGGCAGTCACACTTGTTTTGAAGAGATGTAACAGTTGAGAAAGATTTATCCTAGGAGCAGATTTAAAGGAAATGATTCAAGCTGAATGTCTGATTTAGACCAGTTCGTTCCTTATAACTGGACCTTGATAAGGGCGTCTGGCAATCTACGATGGCCAAAAGAATTTCTTCTGAAAGATGGAACACCAAACCTTCTCGAATCAGAAGAGGAGTGAAGCTTTCTGTATGGCATGTAGACGTTAAAATTGTTATAGAGACACTGAGGACCTGTTCCAGAGATGTATGCAAAGCAAAGTGAGGGAATTTATGATTGATTCTATACTGGACAGTAAGCCATTGCAATAATCTCTGAAGAGGGGAGACAAACCCATATTTGGATGATTGGAAGACTAGACGTACAGCATCATTTTGTACCTTCTGGAACCCAATAAAGCGGATGCTTTGAAAGAACAGTGAAACGTACATTGCGATTTCAACTCGACGAAGAACAAATAACCAAACAAGTACTTTATTGACATTTGTGCAAATGATGATGGCGAACGATTTCTGAGTGTATGTTTATGTGAGCGAACTTGCATAATGGATATGTGTTGTTAAAGAGGTGTTGATAAAAAAAAACTGGCAAAGAACAATAGTAGCCGCTGTATGGTAAAGAAACGCATCAAAAGAGACTATGGCATGTACAGAAGACTATCACGTTTGAGCCATTTAGCAAAATGTTTGCCAAATTCAAGAAACAACAAAGGCGGAAATCCCTGTTTAAATGAGACACAGATTAGGTTCAAGATGCAATCTTTGCTCAAAGACAGCTGCCGGCAGTCAAGCATTATAAAGAGCTGAACGTTGTTTATATAAACCAGGGAAAAGCATTTGACAGGGTAAATAGAAATAAGCAACAAATAGTGCTGGAAATGTACACGGTCCAAGATCGGTTTTAGACAATACCAAAGCCATTGACGCAAAGAGCAAGAGTGCACTTTGAACGCCAACATGACTTAATGACTGGTTTGAATTCAACCGAAAATGAAACAGGGTTGCGTCCTATCACCATTACTGTTGATAATTTGTATGGACAAGATCAGTGTAGAATCAAACACAGACTCAAAATCTCCAAACAGAATGTTGATCGCAGGCAATCTGAGCCTTGCAACAAACAAAAAGAAAGACCACAAGAACACACAACCAGCCTGAACATCACTTATGGAAACTAAGTGTGAAGATCAGCATTGGCTACACAGGCTATGAAGATCAGCAGAATGCTGGAAACCTTGACATCAGCATCAGTGACCTTAAACCCAAACAAGTGAGTGGATGTTTATACCTCGACAGTATTTTCACAGAAGATGGAAGACTTATAAGACAGAGCGAAACCAGATGTAGAGAGCCAACAATGTCAGTCATCAACTTGTCCTGAAACACGTAAAACACCCCATCATTTCTATCGAAACAAAAGCCAGGCTCATCACCTCCATTTTCATCACCACCCTCACCTACCAGTGCCAGGTCTGAGCCTTTACAAGCCCCTAGAGCACAACACTACCACAGAATGAAAGGTGGTGTTTGAGAAAAGCTGTCAACAGGATCATATGCGACATGATCAAAATCACCAAGATGGATAAAATGCTGGGGAACAACATCAGCCCATCGTCATATTCAGTAACAAAGAATGAAGTGCTTTGGTGATATGACAAGAAAGAAGCCCCACCAGCTGGCTCAACAAGTTATATGAATATAAAGGGAGAGGCAGATCAAGTAAGATCTGAATTGATGGCATAAAAAAAACACTTTGATGTTACATGACATCTCTTTTCTTCAGTCTTTCCAGCTCGCTTGACAATCAACTGTTTCTCCCTGTGACATGTGTAATGTTTAGGCACC
>JAPXFY010000029.1:15594526-15607026 GCA_030674185.1 Monoplex corrugatus
TTTGTTCTTGTCTAACGACGCTGTTTCACGCTTTGGATATAGATTTATTTAAGTGACAATTTTTGTTGTTGTTGTTGTTGTTGTTGTTGTTTAGGTTTTTTGTTTGTTTGTTTGAATGCTTGTTTGTTTGTTTGTTTTTTGTTTATTTTGGTGGCATTAACTTCAAAAGAATTAAGGATGTTCGAATATAACGTCAAAATCGTCTTCTAAGGCTTTGTCGTCACAAAACTGACATGTTCTGCTTTTTCTGTCTACTTCTTTCTGTCCATCCAATTCATGTCGAAGCTTATAATTACATCGAAATTTAATCAAAGGAAATTTTAAAAAAAAAGCATCAGGTAACTCTGTAAAATATTTGTCTATTCTAGTTTCACTGAAAATGAATCAGAAAGTATTTGTTAAGGACATGACAAGACAAGACAAGACAAGAGAAGACAAGACAAGATGAGACAAGACAGGCTCAAAGTTTGGGCCAACTGGTCTTTTTTTTTCAAGCGCAATCAAAGGACAAAGAATACGTACACAAATCTTGATAGACAAGAAAATAATACTCACACGGTAAATTCGTTGTTCTTTTAATTTATTTTTTTGGCATTTGTTCTTTGTCTTTTGTTAATGTTTGACAAAGGCCAGTTGAACGAAGATTTGAGCCTGTCCTGTCCTGTCCTGTCTTGTCTTGTCTTGTCTTGTCTTGTGTTTTGTGCCTTATGTCTTGTGTTGCCCTGTCCTGTCCTGTCCTGTCTTGTCTTGTCTTTTTTTCTTGGCTTGTCTCGTCTTGTCTTGTCATGTCGTGTCATGTCTTGTCCTGTCATGTCCTAACCTGTCTCGTCTTGTCTTGTCATGTCTTATCGTGTCATGTTTTGTAGTGTCCTTCTTGTCTTGTCCTAACCTATCTTGTCTTGTTTTGTTTCTTGTGTCTTGTGTTGTCCTGTCCTTCTTTCTTATCTTGTCTTGTCTTGTCATGTCCTTCTTGTCTTGTCTTGTCTTGTTTTGTCTTGTTTTGTTTTGTCTTGCTTTGTCTTGTATTGTCTTGTTTCGCGTGTTGTCTTGTCCTGTCTTTCTTATCTTGTCCTGTCCTGTCCTTCTTATCTTGTCTTGTCTTGTGTCTTGTGTCATGTGTTGTCCTGTCTTGTCTTGTCTTGTCTTGTCCTTCTTGTCTTGTCCTGCCCTAACCTGTCTCGTCTTGTGTTGTCTTGTCTTTTCGTGTCATTCCTGTCGTGTCCTGACCTGTCTTGTCTTGTTTCTTGTCTTGTATTGTCCTGTCCTGTCTTTCTTATCTTTCCTGTCATGTCATGTTTTGTCTGTTTTGTCTTGTCCTGTTCAGTCTTGTCTTGTCTTGTTTTGTTTGTTGTGTCTTGTCCTGTCTTTCTTATCTTGTCCTGTTTGTCTTGTCTTGTCTTGTCTTGTTCTGTCTTGTCGTTTCTTGTCTTGTCTTGTCTTGTCTTGTCCTGCTCTGTCCTGTCCTGTCCTGCCTTTTCCTGTCCTGTCTTGTCTTGTCTTTGTTTTGTCTTGTATTGCATTGCATTGTTTTGTCTTGTCTTGTCCTAACCTGTCTTGTCTTGTCTTGTCTTGTCTCGTTAATATCAAGTATGCCTTTTTGATTCCAGTTTTGCGTATTTCTGATTCCTGTTTGCTTTAAAACGCTGGCAGTCACTTTGTCCAGGATTACTTGTTCCACATCCATCCTGCCTGACAGTGCAGTGTACTCAGTGTAGTCACTCGCTTCCTGCAATGCTGCGCCAACCATTTTATATCCGTCTGCCTGTGCTTTGGGTTTAACTTGGTGGCGTTGTACTGTGGCGATGCATTCTTCCTATGGAGGCTTGCCTACGTTATGGAGACTTCCCTGCATTTCACAAGGTAAACAGGCCTGCACAAATACACATATATATGCTTTGCTATTGTTGACGAACAGGATCTAGGTAAACAACGCATATGAAAAGACATGTTTAATGGGACTGGATCACATTCAGGTCAACATTTCTAGATTCCTTTCTGACCAAAAAGAAAAGAAGAAAAGAAAAAAAGGAAAAGAAATCGGAGGAACAAATCGGTCTACACAAATACACATTAATCATAAATATGCTTTTCATTGTTGATGAACGGGATCTGGATGAACAACGCATATGGAAAGACGTGTTGAGGGGACTGAGTCATATTCAGGTCAAGACTTCTAGTATCCTTTCCGACCAAAAACAAAAGAAGAAAAGAAAAAAACAAAGAAAAGAAATCGGAGGTATAAACAGGCCTACACAAATACATTGTTGATGAATGGGATCTGTGTGTGTATGTGTGTGTGTGTTGTGGTGTGTGTGTGTGTGTGTGTGTGGTGTGTGTGGTTGTGTGGTGTGTGTGTGTGTGTGTGTGTGTGTGTGTGTGTGTTGTGTGTGTGGTGTATGTGTGTGTGTGTGTGTGTGTGTGTGTGTGTGTGTGTGTGTGTGTGTGTGTGTGTGTGGTGTGTTTGTGTGTGTGTGTGTGTGTGTGTGTGTGTGTGTGTGTGTGTGTGTGTGTGTGTGTGTGTGTGTGTGTGGTGTGTGTGTGTGTGTGTGTGTGTGTGTGTGTGTGTGTGTATGTGTGTGTGTGTGTGTGTGTGTGTGTATGTGTGTGTGTGTGTGTGTGTGTGTGTGTGTGTGTGTGTGTGTGTGTGTGTGTGTGTGTGTGTGTGTGTGTGTGTGTGTGTGTGTGTGTGTGTGTGTGTGTGTGTGTGTGTGTGTGTGTGTGTGTGTGTGTGTTGTGTTGTGTGTGTGTGTGTGTTTGTGTGTTGGAGTGTGTGTGTGTGTGTGTGTGTGTGTGTGTGTGTGTTGTGTGTGTGTGTGTGTGTGTGTGTGTTGGAGTGTGGTGTGTGTGTGTGTGTGTGTGTGTGTGTGTGTGTGTGTGTGTGTGTGTGTGTGTGGGGTGTGTGTGTGTGTTGGTGGGGTGTTGTTGTGTGGTTTGTGTGTGTGGTGTGTGTGTGTTGTGTGTTTGTGGTGTGTGTGGTTGTGTTGTTGGTTTGTGGTGTGTGTGTGTGTGTGTGTGTGTGTGTGTGTGTGTGTGTGTGTGTGTGTTTGGTGTGTGGTGTGGGGTGTGTGGCATGCTGGTGTGTACGTGTGTAGTAAGCAGGTAAACTTGACTTACGATCGGAAGGCCCAAGGTTTTGAAATCGCTAGATACTCCGCCTGGCAGTGGGACTAAGGGTGTTGACAGTGTTCAATTCCTAGATGAGCATGTGTACAGGTTTGCGCGGTGTCTTCATCTCCTCGATTCATCATCATCATCATGTGCCTTACCGCGTGGCGTTACCGATCATCTCATCGTGTGCCCTAGCGGTTGGCGTTGCCGATCATCATACATGTGCCCTGTCGGATGGCGTTACCGAGTCTCATCATCATGGTCCTGCCGATGCGTTACCGATCATCATCATCATGTGCCTGCCGGTGGCGTTACCGATCATCATCATCATGCGTCCTGCCGGATGGCGTTACCGATCATCATCATCATGTGCCCTGCCGGATGGCGTTACCGATCATCATCATCATGTGCCCTGCGGATGGCGTTACCGATCATCATCATCATGTGCCCTGCCGGATGGCGTTACCGATCATCATCATCATGTGTCCTGCCGGATGGCGTTACCGATCATCATCATCATGCGCCCTGCCGGATGGCGTTACCGATCATCATCATCATGCGTCCTACCGGATGGCGTTACCGATCATCATCATCATGCGTCCTGCCGGATGGCGTTACCGATCATCATATCATGGTCCTGCGGATGGCGTTACCGATCATCATCATCATGTGCCTGCCGGATGGCGTTGGAGATCATCATCATCATGGTCCTGCCGGATGGCGTTACCGATCATCATCTCATGTGTCCTGCCGGATGGCGTTGAGATCATCATCATCATGTGTCCTCCGGATGGCGTTACCGATCATCATCTCATGGTCCTGCCGGATGGCGTTACCGATCATCATCATCATGCGTCCTACCGGATGGCGTTACCGATCATCATCTCATGTGTCCTGCCGGATGGCGTTACCGATCATCATCATCATGCGTCCTACCGGATGGCGTTACCGATCATCATCCTCATGTGTCCTGCCGGATGGCGTTACCGATCATCATCATCATGTGCCCTGCCGGATGGCGTTACCGATCATCATCATCATGGCTCCTGCCGGATGGCGTTACCGATCATCATCATCATGTGCCCTGCCGGATGGCGTTGGAATCATCATAATCATGTGTCCTGCCGGATGGCGTTACCGATCATCATCCTCATGTGTCCTGCCGCGTGGCGTTGGCGATCATGGCCTTCCACACGAATCTATCCCTGTCACTACAAGCACATCTCCCACCCTCACTGTCTTCAGCCACTCTGCCAGTCCGTCCAATATCTTTTCCCCGGGTCTATTTGGTGTTCTCCATCCCTCCAGTTTTGCTGTTGTGACCAGGTATTCTGATGCCCCTTTCCTTATAAGGTGTCCCATAAATATTGCTTGTCTTTTCCTAATCTTCTTCATTCATCACCATCATTATCATGTGACATGCCACGTGGCGTTGGCGATCATGGTCCTCCATATGAATCTATCCTTAGTCGCCGTATGATGTCTCCTACCCTGTCTGTCTTCATCCAGTCTGCAAGTCCGTCCAATATTTTCTCTCTGCGTCTGCCTGGTGCTCATTTTTTTTACTTCCAGCTTTCCTGTTATGGCAGGTGCTCTAATTTCTCTTGCTTCATAAAATGCTCTACAAATATTGCATGCCTTTTCCTGATCTTCTTCGATCATTCATTCATCATCATCATCATCATCATCATCATCATCATCATCATCATCATCATCGTCGTCATCATCATCATCATCACAATCATCATCATCATCATCATCATCAACATCACCACCATCATCATGTGCCGTGGCGCGTGGCGTTGGCGATAAGGCCCTCCATATGAATCTATCCTTTGTCGCTGTATGTTCATCTCCCACCCTCTGTCTTCATCCACTCTGCACGTCCGTCCAATATTTTCTCACTGGCTCTACCGGTGCTATTCTTTTTTTACCTCCAGCTTTCCTGTTGTGATCAGGTGCTCTAATTTCTCTTGCCTCATAAAATGTCCTATAAATGTTGATTGTCTTTGCCTAATCTTCTTCATTATTGTCCTTTTTGTGTCAGCCTCCCTCAAAATAATCTTGTTTTTTTTTCTTCTTTGCTTTACATGGAACTCTTAACATTCTTCTTAGAAACCCATTTCAGCTGCCACAATCTTGTTCTGACTTTGCGCATACAGAATACCAAACATACACGTCAACGATCCTGTAAGACTGCAGTATGGAGTTTGTTCAAGACGAATTTATCGTGCTCGGATGGTTCCTTACGTGCTCAACCCAAATCTGCCAGCCGTTATCTGACAGACTCCCTAAGTCTGTGCAAAACCTTATGCACCGGCAAGGTTTGAAATGAGGTGGGGGAGAGGGACAGGGAGAAGGGACCTATTAAATCTAAGCTGACACCACAAGAATGATATATACATATATATTACGTTCAAATATTAGATAGCATAATAGCATATCAGGCATCAAACGAATCAATTAAATTTGAATATTGTCTCTCTGGCATATTATCACAGTTTGCACGGTACTAATACTGATCGAATTCAAGTCATCGTTCAAATCGGCTCTCAACGTGAGCGTTCTCGCTTGCCCTTGTTGCAGGTGGAATCCGTTGTCGTCGAAAGTCGATCAGGAACATGCCGAGTGGCGACTGTGGCCTATTTTGCATCCGGAGGACGTGGCCAATGAGTCGAAGTCTCCGTTTGCGTAGTGTGACGCTGAGACAGAGAGCTTCGACCGGTTGTAGAGCTCGTCTGTCGAGAGTCGGTCTGGGTAGAAGACGCCAAGTGCTGCTTGTACCATTCTTCGATGCCTGCTGTCTATCGTGTTAGAGAGTGTAGCTGTCAGCGGGAGGCATTCCATGCCATAGCACAGAATGCTCTCAACTGCACTTCGGAAGAGGCGAATCTTTATCAGATCATCGGCTTTCGACGTGAAGACGGGTTTCAGCTTGTTCATCGCGGCCCAGGCCTGACTGAAACGCTCGTCGACAACAGTGGAAGGGGAGGATGTGCTCACTCCGAGGTATTTGAAGTCGCTACACTGCTCGACTTGTTCACCACTGGAAGTTGATGGGCCGAGGCGGGCTGCCGTATCCAAGAATGATGGAGTCATTAAGATGGGCAACGAACAGGCCAGGTGTTATATTTGCTGCCGGGACTGAATCTAGGTATTAGATTTTGGGTTCACCCGTTCACCTGTCGGTGACTTCATTCTTGATGGTAGCCGCTGATGCATACCCCACCAGCTGTCTCCATCACCTTCGGTCTACGGGTCCTTCTGTAAATTTCATATTTCAGTAACTTCGTCCACTTGGCTATGTTCTCTATATAGCAAGTCGGCGGTCTTCCTTGTCCTTGTCGCCTCTTGTCCACCATTTTGCCCTGGGCAACAGTTTTCATTACATGGCAGCTCTGAGGTCTCATAGCATGTCCGAAGTATTTCATTTTCATTCACCTAACCAGGTCTAAAAGTTCAGGTTGTTTGTTCAGTTCTCCCAGAACGCTTTGGTTTTTTCGTCTCTCAGTCCAGCCTATTCTTAGGAATGTTCTGTCGAACCACATCTCTGCATCTTTTTTTTTATTCTGATTTCATCTGCAGCTTTAAGAGTCCATCCTTCACTTCCGTATAACACAACGGGCCAAATTAGTATTCACAGTACTTTAAGTTTGAGCTCATTTGGGTGCAGGGCTCTCTCAGCAGGACCAACCAGCCGATGTTAGTTATGTCAGTGACTGGCTTATTAAGCGCGCAAACACACGGGGTGCACATCTACCTAAGATGCAGACAGTGCAGCAACATAGTGGACTGTGGTCAGCTGATACTGGACAAAGTCTCTTTCCTCACACTCCTTGATTTGTCTGCAGCCTTTGATACCATTAATCATGGTATTCTCCTTTCTAGACTCCTTCATACTTTTGGCATCTCTGACACTGCTCTCTCTTGGTTCATGTCATATATATCAAACAGAAAACAAAACTGTTCTCATTAATGGCACTTACTCTCAACCTGCATACCTGACCTGTGGTATTCCACAAGGATCTGTCCTTGGCCCTTTTCTTTTCACTCTTTACACCTCCCCCCTGTCCACCATCATCAACTGCCACTCTATAAAACACCACTTCTATGCTGATGACACCCAACTTCAAGACAGTGACAATATACAGCGCCTGTTGACTCGCACCACTGAGTGTTACTCGGACATTAAGAACTGGATGGCATATAATAAACTTCAGCTTAACGACGACAAGACAGAAGCTATCCTCATTGGCACCCGTCAGAAACTTTCTCAGCTGCCTCCTCTTTCTCTCCCATTATATAACTCGTCATCCCAATTTCTGATTCAGCTAAAAACCTTGGTGCCTACCTTGATTCTACCCTCTCCATGAACAACTTTGTTTCTCAAACTGCCAGATCTTGCTACTATCACCTCCATCGTATAAGCCTGATCAGGAAGTATCTCTCTGTCGAAAAAACTGCAAAACTCGTTCTCTCCCTAATAATGTCTCACATTGACTATTGCAATTCCCTCCTGTCTGGTCTTCCTGCCTCCACCATTCACATCCTACAGCACATTCAAAACAATGCTGCACGCCTTGTACTCAAAAAGGATAAAAGCTGACCACATATCTCCTCTCCTGGCACAACTTCACTGGCTCCCTGTATCAAAGCGCATACAGTACAAACTAGACATCATCCGCTACAAAAGCCTCAATAACGCAGCCCCCGATTACCTGTGAAGCCTACTTGAGATCTATGTTCCCTCACGTACCCTCCGCTCTGCCTCTGATCCTCTGACTTTTTGCTTTCTACGCACTAAGCTCAATACCTATGGTATATAATATGTTCTCTATAATGTTCCATTGCCTGTCTTCTTTTTCCCCATTTATAGTCATGTGTGTGTGTGTGTGTGTGTGTGGTGTGTGTGTGTGTGTGTGTGTGTGTGTGTGTGTGTGTGTGTGTGTGCGCGTGTGTGTGCATGCGTGCGTGTGTGTATGTTCAGCGCTTAGATTTGACCTCTATCAAGATTTTGCGCTACACAAATATTGTTTGTAATTATTAATATTATAGCTCTCCTAGCAGCTGGAGTTCTCTGTGCTCCACTAAAAAGTCTCTGATGATGTGTGAGGCGCAGTGAGTGTCAATTAGCTTGGAGAAGAATACAGTACAGAACTGATTGTGATCATTATTTTTGCTGTAATATTCTGGGAAATAAATCCTTTGATCTTGTGCTTTAGATAATTCATGAAAGTCTAACCAGTAAACCCACGACGTGCCGTGACATGCAAACAAACACACTCACACACACATACACCACCACATGACACTCGTCACTCACATCTCACTTCACTCACTCGCTCGCTCTTTCGCTGTCCGAGCACACTCCATCACATCACATGACATCAATCAATACAACCATACCACACACAATCACACTCACATAGACACAACAAAACACACACCATACACACACACACACACACATACAACACACACACAACACACACACAACACACACACATACACACACACACACACACACACACACACACACACACACACACACACACACACACACACACACACACACACACACATACATGTCGACAACAGTTACGGAGTGTTTGCGGTCCTCATCCACTTTGTCAAGGCTTTCCGCAAAGCGTGTGCGGGCCTCTGCAAACAGTTTGTAACCCACGGACACAGGTGTGTGGCACTCAGCTTCATCGCTAAGAAAGGACAACTCTACAGACTAGTAGTGCTAGTCCGCTTTTCTTTTGTCCCGTCTGCTATCACCATCCTTAATGCAGACGTGTTGTAGGCCTATGATGCGGCCCTAGGGTCACTCAACTGCTCCCTCGTGTGAATGCGAGAATGGGTTGGCTGCTGATGTACGATTTATATTTTAGGTATTTTATGTTAACGTAGGAGTGTGTGGGTGTGCGTGTGTGTGTATGTGTGTGTGAATGTGTGTGTGTGTGTGTGTCAGAGTTTCCGCTAGCATCCAGAATCTACCAGTACCGGTTACCGGCAGCCAAAATTTGTATCGGTTCTAGGGCTAAAATTGCCGGTAGCCTACCATGAATAACCCATTCTCGTAACACGGCTGTTCCCGAGCAAGATTTTAGTTAGATCGAGAGCAGGAGCAGCAGAGGGGAGGGGAGGGATATAACGATAACCAGATGTGGACTGTCAAGTGGCAGCTTGGCCAGTTGAAAATTGTATCACGTCAGCTTTCAGCCTGCCTGGCGATAACATAACAACGTGTGGGCCAGCAGCGTGTGAAAGGAAGGGAGAAAATTAATCTGGTTTCTACAGGCGGCTAGACCGCCGTCTAACTGTAGGCATCAGCGATGCTGCCTCGATACTATAGCGATAAATAGGGTAAGCAAATGGTTAGGGCCGAATTCTTGAGTCTATCGGTACTGGATACTGAAGCAGTGCATTTTTGCCGGTTCAAACCTACTGTTTACCGGTAAAAACCGGCATATGTCGGTCTAACGGAAGCTGTGTGGTGTGTGTGTGTGTGTGTGTGTGTGTGTGTGTGTGTGTGTGTGTGTGTTGTGTGTGTGGTGTGTGTGTGTGTGTGTGTGTGTGTGTGTGTGGTATATGCGTGCACGCGTTGGATAGTTGGCCTGACTTTTAATTGTGTTATATGCATGTGGATTTTACTCGTTGTTGTGCTGCCAAAGAAAAATTTCCATGTTTGTTAACATATATGGACAATAAAGTTTTTCAGTTCAATTCAATTCAATTCAATGTCGCGCTTTGGCGGAATCAGTCCATAAACTCCATCATCTGCAGTTATCAGCAACTCTTCTTTCGTCCCTTTGACGTCTCTTTAGTCATCAACTTTCTTTTTTCAAGGTATAATAAAAACAGGAGATTGCATGATATCATGTGTGTGTGTGTGTGTGTGTGTGTTTGATTCTGTATGCATTTCTCTGTCTCTCCCTCTGTCTGTCTTTCTAATAATAATAATAATAATTACAATATTTATATAGCGCAAAATCTTGATAAAATCAAATCTAAGCGCTGAAACACACACACACGCACGCACGCACACACACGCACCCACGCACGCACACACACACACACACACACACACACACACACACACACACACACACACACACACACACACACACACGGCTATAAATGGGGAGAACAATGAAAATTATAGAGAGCATACTATATACAATTATATATTGCAATGTGATTCCCCTCCGAGTGGAGACAGGCTGCAGAGGGGATTGAGTGAGGTCAGGATTTTATGCAGAGGAGAAAAGGTGAGTTTTGAGAGCGGACTTGAAGGAGACAAAAGTAGGTTGCTGACGGACTGAGAGAGGAAGTTTGTTCTAGGAGAGTGGACCAGAAACAGAGAAGGCTCGTGGACCATAGGTATTGAGCTTAGTGCGTGGAAAGCGAAAAGTCAGAGGATCGGAGGCAGAGCGGAGGGTACGTGAGGGAACATAGATCTCAAGTAGGCTTGACAAGTAATCGGGGGCTGCGTTATTGAGGCTTTTGTAGCACATGGTGTCTAGTTTGTAATGTATGCGCTTTGATACAGGGAGCCAGTGAAGTTGTGCCAGGAGAGGAGATATGTGGTCAGCTTTTTTCTTTTTGAGTACAAGGCGTGCAGCATTGTTTTGAATGCGCTGTAGGATGTGAGTGGTGGAGGCAGGAAGACCGGACAGGAGTGAATTGCAATAGTCAATGCGAGACATTATGAAGGAGAGAACGAGTTTTGCAGTTGTTTCCACACAGAGATACTTCCTGATCTCTGTCTCTGTGTCTGTCTGTTGTCTCTGTCTATCCGTCTGTCTGCTTGTTCCCTCTCTCTCTCTCTCTCTCTCTCTCTCAGCCTCTCTGTCTGTCTCTCTGTCTCTCTGTATCTCTCTCACTCTCTTTCTGTCTCTCTGTCTACCTACCTGCCTACATACCTACATACCTAACCTACCTCACCTACCTACCTACATATCTATCTATCTGTCATCTGTTTGTTTGTTTATCCATTTATCTATCTATCTAACTGTCTATCTGTTCTATCTATCTATCTATCTATCTATCTATCTACATGTATGTATCTATGCATCTATTTATCTAGCTAGCTGTCTGTCTGTTTATCTATATGTGCTTCAGCAAAGACAAAATGTTGATCCATAGTCTTTTGTGATTGGTCAATATATATAGTTTGATGCTTGAACCAACTGGAAAAGAATGTGGCCCCTACATTGCTCAGATCCAGCTGGCATATTTACTACCCATGTTAATGGTTCCGTCTTTCTCGTGGGGTCAGCTTTATATTTCATAAGTCTCTTCTTCCACCACCACTCCTCCTCACACCATTTCTTCAAGACGTTGGCAGTGCATAGGGTTCTGTGGCACCTACGCTCACTCACTCACTACACTTCAGCTTGTTTGTGTCCGTTGACGTCGTTGGACATAAGCCTTCCTCATCGCACGCCACTGTTGCCGGTTAACTGCTGTTATGGTCCATTGTTTGTCGAACTTTTCTAGATCGTTTCGCCATCTGGTTCTCTGGCGACCTCTGTTCCTTTTTTGGCTTCGAAGGTTCCAGTGCATCATTTTGGTGGTCCATCTGTTGTCAGATCTCCTAATGACATAACCAGCCCAGTTTCACTTTCGTTCACAAACTGTGTCTATTATGTCTTGGACCTTCGTTTTTCGTCTTACCCACGTCGCCGTTTTCGATCCTGCCAGGTGATTCTCATCATGATCCGTTCGTGGGCACTTTGCATGGTTCGCAGTTTTAGGAGCTGACGTTTCGTCAGTTACCTTGTTTCGGCTCCTTATGTCACAGTCGGTGTTATGCATGCGTCGTACACTCGGCGTTTTAATACAATCGCCATATCTTTATTTCTTATGATGGCGCTTGCTTTACCAAATGCTTGCCACATGAGCGTAATGCGACGTCTGATCTCTTGTTCCTTAGAGGCTGAATCCATCGATATATACTGACCAAGGTAGATATAGTGGTCGACCTGTTCTATTGTGTGGTTGTCAATAACGATCGTTTCGTCTTTGTTTTCCACATGGTCGTTGCACATGATTTTAGTTTTCGTCATGTTCATGCTCAGTCCAATTTTTAAGCTGCTTTCATTCAGTTCTACAAGCATTCGGCTTAGACGTTCTTCGCTGACAGATGGCTCAGGTAGTCGCCGTCCATTCTGATTCCTTGATTATCCCAGTTTAATTTTCGGCACCTACACTGCTCAGGTCCAACGGTCCTACTTGCTTACCTGTCTCACCCGTTGGTGTCATTGGGCTCAGTGTTGGTTGCTGCACTCTTTAACACCGTCACCATCTTCCAAACAGCTCTGTCTTGACTTTTGTGGACAACTTCTTGAATATTTAGGCCACTGGTGGTGGTTATCTTCTCGATG
>JAPXFY010000029.1:15612026-15614526 GCA_030674185.1 Monoplex corrugatus
CATGCTCATTTTCACTCCTTACCAGTCGCAGTGGTGTAGTGTTAACGCAACGGACTACCGACTGGAAGGCTGTGAGTTCGAATCCCCATCAGTTCCTTTAAAAATCAATGTGGGATTTTCCGGCTCTAACCGGCTCGTACCCAGAGTTGGGCTTGCTATGGGCTCATTGGGAAGACTGGCACGACACAGTCGAGTCTCATCCACTTCACAGATGCATCATTGAGGGTGTTGCTCAAATCTTCTGACAGCACCGCAGGTGTCTGTATCTCTCGGGCCTGGTTGACGCCAGGATATATTATGATATTGAGCGTAGAGCACAGCCTTGCCATGCAATTTCAATCCTAGATGGAACTCTATAGCATCTTGATTATCTTTCTCATCGACATCATCATCGCATTGCAGAAAAAAAAATGTTTGCCAGCTTCTGTGGCCATTAAGGTGGTGCAGAAAAT
Organism: Monoplex corrugatus; assembly: GCA_030674185.1. Lineage (NCBI taxonomy): Eukaryota > Metazoa > Mollusca > Gastropoda > Littorinimorpha > Ranellidae > Monoplex > Monoplex corrugatus. The sequence continues at coordinate 15,612,479 of JAPXFY010000029.1, forward strand.
AGGACGAAGAAAAAAGAGAAAAGAAGGCGAGCACAATTGTAACCTCCCTGAGTGCAAAGATCCTAAAAAATATTTGAAATAATTTTCACTCCTTCCATGGGAGCACAAATCGTTACTGAGGGGCTAATCTTTCTGATGGGACGAGACAGAATAGTGCCATATGCATCAGAAAGTCAGCACACGTTAAAGAACACATGGCACCAAAGGGGTTGTCAATGGCAAAGTAAGCTAAAAAATCAATTTTTCTTAAGTAAACAAAAATACACCCACACAGACAAAAAATGGTGGCGGTGTCCTATGGCGAAGCGGTCTGTCTACAGAGAGCAGTATGAACTCATACAATTTCATTGTATGACAAATAATATGCACGCGCGTGCATACACATACACGTGCATACACATGCGTGCGTACACACACTCACAAACACACACTCTCAAACTCGTGCATATGAATGTCTACACACACACACACACACACACACACACACACACACACACACACACACACACACACACACACACACACACACACATACATATATATATATATATATCTGTATATATATACATACATATATATTATATATATGTAAAAATATGTATATAAACATATACATATATATGTATACATATGGATAGATAGCTAACTAGCTAGCTAGCTAGCTAGCTAGATAGATAGACAGACAGACAGACAGACAGATAGATAGATAGATAGATAGATAGATATATAGATAGATAGATATATACATATATACATACATACATACATACGTACATACATACATACATAGAACGAGACAGACAGACAGAAAGACCGACATACAGACAAAAAGAAAAAAGCAGACAGAGAGACAGATAGACACAGAGAGAGTCAGACAGAGATAGAGAAAGAGAGACAGAGACAGAGAGAGAAACAGAGAGACAGAGACAAAGACAGAGACAGAGAGACAGAGACAGAGAAACAGAGACAGACAGACGGACAGAAGAGAAGAGAGAGAGAGAGAGAGAGAGAGAGAGAGAGAGAGAGAGAGAGAGAGAGAGAGAGAGAGAGAGAGAGAGAGAGAGAGAGAGAGAAATCAGAACTGGCACAAACATCACGACAAAAGGAAATGAACAAGTGTTTTGCCAAGAGTGAGTTTCACATGTGTTGTCGATGATTGTGGACGGGAAGGAAGACTTATAGTGTGATGTCATGAATATCTATGTAGGCTTACGTGTGTGTTTGGTATTTGGGGTTTTACGCCCGCATCCTGTAAAGGAATTATTAATGGCATATGCATCCTAAGAACTATCATAGAGAGGTCAATCGAGATGAATAAGAATTTGCATTTTATGCTTTGTTGATTATACCAAGGTTTTCGATCTGGTAAGACATGAAGAATTAATCAACCAACTAGAAAGACTCAATATTGATGGAAAAGATCTATGCATAATCAGAAATATGCGTTGGGAACAAACAGCTGCAATGAGAATAGAAAACGATATAAGCTCTTTCCACAACACCAAAAGAGGAGTCAGACTGGGTTTGATACCAGATCTATTTTCACTTTACAGCGAAAACATCATGAGAAACCAAGAAGAAGACCCTGGATTAAAGGTTGGAGGGAAAATGATAAACAACATTCGATACGCAGATGACACCGGAATAAATGCAGAAAATGAAAGGGACCTACAAAACCCTGTGAATATACTAGAAATAGAAAGCAAAGGTAAGGGTTTGGAACTAAACAGCAGGAAGACTGACGTCATGGTGATCAGTAAAAAATCAGTGAAAAACATGAAACCCCCTCATGCAAAATAACAGCAAACGGCACAACTTTGAGACAAGTTGATAAGTTTAAATACCTGGGAACGATCATTTCACCCGACGGCTGATGCACACCAAAAATGGCCAGCAGAAGCGGCATTCAAGAAAAACGAAAAGTATTCTTACCAGCAAATGCCTATCAATCAACATCAGGAAGAGAGTTCTTGAATGTTGTATAGAACCAATACTATCATACGGTTGTGAGGTGTGGACAGTCAGCAAGCAAAGCCAGAACAAGATTG
>JAPXFY010000029.1:15619526-15627026 GCA_030674185.1 Monoplex corrugatus
TGTACTCTATGTTTACTACCATAATATATCCTGCCGTCAACAATCGCTTCATGATGTTAACTGATAGGCACTAGTTGGTAAGAACGCTTTTCATCATCGTGAATGCTGTTTTGCCTTGGCCGACTCTGCTGGCTATTTCTGATGTGCATCTACCCTCTGTCTTGGTGGAGGTAGACACAAGAAGATCATTCATTAGGAAGATTAGGAAAATACAGGCAACATTTATAGGCCACTTTTATGAGCAAAGGGGAATTAGAGCACCTGGTCACAGCAGAATAGCTAGAGGTAAAAAGAGCACCAGGTAGACCCAAGGGAAAAATATTTAACTAACTTGCAGAGTGGCTGAAGACAGAGAGGGTGGGAGATGTGCTTGCGGCAACAAGGGATAGATGCATATGGAGGTCTATCATCGCCAACGCCATGTGGCAGGGCACTTAGTGATGATGATGATCTACGGTCTGCCATCATGCTATGACAAACAAACTTTCAACCCGTAGTCATCATTTACACTTCCTTTCCTGTGATGTAAGGTGACACTTAACAGGCCCCTGTGTATGTCTTATCTCCATTTGCACAGCGTCGCCTCCACCATTCTCATCCTACAGCGCATTCAAAACAATGCTGCACGCCTTGTACTCAAAAAGAAAAAAGCTGACCACATATCTCCTCTCCTGGCACAACTTCACTGGCTCCCTGTATCAAAGCGCATACAGTACAAACTAGACACCATGTGCTACAAAAGCCTCAATAACGCAGCCCCCGATTACCTGTCAAGCCTACTTGAGATCTATGTTCCCTCACGTACCCTCCGCTCTGCCTCTGATCCTCTGACTCTTCGCTTTCCACGCACTAAGCTCAATACCTATGGTCCACGAGCCTTCTCTGTTTCTGGTCCACTCTCCTAGAACAAACTTCCTCTCTCAGTCCGTCAGCAACCTACTTTTGTCTCCTTCAAGTCCGCTCTCAAAACTCACCTTTTCTCTCCTGCATAAAATCCTAACCTCACTCAACCCTCCCCTCTGCAGCCTGTCTCCGCTCGGAGGGAATCACATGGTTATAATATATAATTGTATGCTATGCTCTCTATAATTTTCCATTGCTTTTATTCTTGCTTTTATTGCTTTTATTCTTTCTCCCCATTTATAGCCATGCGTGTGTGGGTGTGTGTGTGTGTGTGTGTGTGTGTGTGTGTGTCTGTATGTGTGCGTGCGTGTGTGTGCGAGCGTGCGTGCCTGCGTGTGTGTCTGCTTCAGCGCTTAGATTTGATTTTATCAAGATTTTGCGCTATATAAGTGTTGTAATTATTATTATTATTATTATTATTATTCAAAAAAAAGAAAAGAAAAAAAAAAACAGGATGGTCAGACCATACCGACATCTATCATGTGCTGAGCGTGCTGTGAGCTCATTGGGAAGACTGGAACCAGAGAGTCGAGTTTCATTAAGTTCACGCATGCATCATTGAGGTTGTTGCCAAAATCTTCTGCCCAACGCCGCAGGTGTCTGTGCCTTTTGAGCCTGGTTGACGCTAGGATAGATGATGGTAGTAAGCGTAGAGAATAAACCAGTCACCGTGGTGTAGTGGTTAACGCAACGGAGTACTGGCTGGAAGGTTGTGGGTTCGAATCCCCATCAGTACCTTCAAAAATCATTGTGGGATTTTTCTGCTCTAACCAGCTCCTACCCAGAGTTGGACCTGCTGTGGGTTCATTGGGAAGACTGGCACCGCACAGTCGAGTCTCATCCACTTCACTGATGTGTCATTGAGGATGTTGGTCAAATCTTCTGACCAGCACCTCAGGTGTCTCTATCTCTCGGGCCTGGTTGAAGCCAAGATATATTATGATAGTAAGTGTAGAGTACAGACCTGTCACAAAGTCTCAATCCTGGATGGAACTCCAAAGCATCATGATTATCATCCTTTTTATATCATCACCATCGCATTGTAAAAACTGTCCAAGCTTCTGTGGCCATTAAGGTGCTGCAGAAAATGGAACTAAAAAAAAAAGCGTAGAGAATAGCCTGGTCAGGCAGTCTCAATCCTAGATGTCATCGTCATCGTCATCATCGTCATCATCGTCATCATCGTCATCATCGCATTGCAAAAACTGTGCCAGCTCCTGTGACCATTGAGGCGGCGTAGAAAATGGGATAAAAAAAGAAAAGAAAGAAAGAAAGAAAGAAAGAAAGAAAAAGATGAGTATAACAGAAATCTCCCTGAGTGCGATTATCCCTAAAATGAAAAAAAAAAAGAAAAAACAAACAGTTGGACCATACTTCCCCCCCCCCCCCCCCCCAAAAAAAAAGAAAAAGAATAGTTCAACTACACCAACAATGTCCCTTCTTACGCCCGTAACATTTATGGTGCTACATTGGCCTTGAAATTCTCAATGTAATGAGTGATACAAGAACTCATTTCATAGTTTTATCTAAGAGACTGCTGTGGACTTTCGCATATTAGAGAAGGTATCGCCAGTCTCTTAGATAAAATTATGAATTGAGTTCTGAGATCACTGAGCACATCGATAATTTCATGGTCAATGTAGCACAAAAGGTGCTACGGGCGTGAGAAGGGAATAGAGGTCAACAGAGAACCAGATGGCGAGACGATCTCGAAAAGTTCGGCAAACGATGGACCAGAACAGCTATTAACTGGCAACAGTGGTGTGCAATGAGGAAGGCTTATGTCCAACAACGGACCGAAACAAGCTGAAGTGAAGTGAAGTGAAGAGACTGGCGACCAGGTAATTACTCCATGTGTTTGCGGAGTTAGAAAATTCCTTTCTAATCAGGAAGTGAACCTAGAACCGTTGGTTTCAAAGTGTGTTTGTATTGACCGGAACGTCGCTCCGTCTATGTTGATAGAACAAGCACAAGCACGCACATACATATTTGCTCACACACATACAGACACATACATACACACACAAACACAAACAGACACACACAAACAAACACACAAATACAGGAAATACATACAAAAAGCATACAAAGCACACACACACACACACACACACACACACACACACACACACACACACACACACACAACACACACACACACACACACACACACGCACGCACACACACACACACACTGATTGAAACCTCGAACGAGAGAGAGTCAGAGAAACAGAGAGAGACAGAGACAGAGACAGAGAACAGAGAGAAGGACAGAGAGAGAAGAAAGAGAAAGAAAGAGACAGAGAGAGGGATAGAGGAGAGAGAGACAGAGAGAGAGAGAAGAAGGAGAGAGAGAGAGAGACAGAGAGAGAGAGAGAGAGAGAGAGAGGAGAGAAGAGAGAGATGTGTACGAGTGTGTGTGCCTCTGTGTGTGTGCATGTCAGCGTGGTGCGCGCGCGCGTGTGTGTGTGTTGGGGGGGGGGGGGGTTCTTCCCTAACACAAACACACACACGCGCACACAAACCTAAAATGAGAGTGACAGAGAGAGAAAGAGAGTGTGAGAGAGAGAGAGTGGTGTGTGTGTGTATGTTGTGTGTGTGTGTGTGTTGTGTGTGTGTGGTGTGTGTGTGTGTGTGTGTGTGTGTGTGTGTGTGTGTGTGTGTTTGTACAATGTGTGTGTGTGTGTGTGCGTGTATGTGTTTGTTTGTCTGTGTGTGTGTGTGTGTGTGTGTGTGTGTGTGTGTGTGTGCGCGCGCGCGTGTCTATGTCCGTCTCTGTGTGTGTTGGTGAAGGTCCACTCCATTTCTTTAATATCTAATAAAACGCACACACACTCACTCACTCAACACACACACACACACACACACACACACACACACACACACACACACACACACCAATACACACACACAATACACACACAAACACACACACACACACACACACACACACACACACACACACACACACACATATATATATAGTAGGCCTCCTTCGGTCATGACTGACATGGACAAAGTACATCCGTTCTAATGTCTAGATGGGCTGTCTGCTTGGTCCAAGCAGCGTCGCCTGTGACTGTACAGACCAATGCGAGAGAGGCAGTCTCTGTCGCAGCGGTCGCATGTGTATGCTGATGCTGGTCTGTTGGCTGTCATCCCTTTTCTGCGAACTCGCTTTTCTGCTGCAGCAGCTGACAGTTTATCCTCACCAATCCGCAGCTGTTTCTTGAGAGTAGTTCTCCAGCTGTTGCGGTCGTCTGCGAGGCCCTCCCAGGACTCAGTGTTGATCTCAAGCGCCTTCATGTCTTTGCAAACGTCTTTGTATCTCAGCTGTGGGCGGCCAATGTTTCTGTGCCCTGTGGCAAGCTCACCATAAAGGATGTCTTTGGGGATGCGACCATCTTCCATGCGGCGAACGTGGCCCAACCAGCGCAGCCGACGCTGTCTCAGCATGGTATGCATGGTATGCATGTTGGGAGACCAGCGCAGGTTAGGACTTCGGGTGTTGGTCACCTTGTCTTGCCAGGAAATGCCAAGTATGCGCCGTAGGCTTCTCAGGTGGAAGGTATTGAGCCTTTTCTCCTGATGAGCATGCGTGGTCCACGCCTCGCTGCCATACAGCAAGGTGCTGAGGACACAGGCGTTGTATACAGCCATCTTTGTCTTTGTGGTCAGCTTGGGATTTGTCCACACCCTTTGTGTGAGGCGGGCTAGTGTTGTGGCTGCCTTTTCGATCCTCTTGTCGACCTCTGTGTCAAGGGAGAGGTTATCGGTGATGGTGGACCCAAGATATGTGAATTGATGGATGGCTTCAAGCTCGTAGTCATCAATGGTGATGGCTGGTGAGATGGCGTGTCTTGGCCCAGGACGTTTGTCTTCTTAAGACTGATGGTCAGACCAAAATCTTTGCAGGCCTGGGAGAAGCGGTCCATTAGTGACTGCAAGTCCCGCTGAGTATGGGTCACAACTGCGGCATCGTCGGCAAATAGCATGTCTCTGATGAGGGCTTCACGGACCTTTGTCCTTGCTCTGAGGCGGGCGAGGTTGAAGAGCCTGCCATCTGATCTGGTCCGCAGGTGGATCCTTTCTTGCGCTGTGCTGAACACATGCCTCAGGAGGAGAGCGAAGAAGATTCCAAAGAGGGTTGGGGCCAGGACGCAGCCTTGTTTCACACCGCTGCGTACGTCGAAGGGCTTGGAGAGGTTTCCGTTGAGCTGCACCATCCCTTTCATGTTTGAGTGGAAGGACTCAATTAAGCTGTGCAGTTTGGGGGGGCAGCCGATTTTTCGGAGAGCCCTGAAAAGGTGAGGTCAATGAATGCCACATACAGGGGCATCCGCTGCTCTCTGCACTTCTCCTGGATTTGGCGAAGGGAGAAGACTATGTCTACCGTGGATCTCTCTGCTCGAAAACCCCACTGTGATCCGGGTAGACGCATTCAGTCAGTTTCTGCAGGCGGATTAGGAGGACCCGAGCATAGACTTTGCCAACAATGCTGAGGAGCGAGATACCTCTGTAGTTGTTGCTGTCGCTCCTTTCGCCCTTGTTTTTGTACAGGGTGACGATCTTGACGTCCCTCATGTCCTGTGGTACAGCTCCCTCATTCCAACACTGACAGAGAACTGCGTGCAAAGGGTGCAGACGAGAAGTCTTGCAGTGCTTGATGAGGTCTGGGGGAATTCCGTCGTTGCCAGGTGCCTTCCCTGATGCCTGATTATCAATGGCCTTGCTGAGTTCGTACACAGTTGGCTCTGCGTCAAGTTCTTCCATTACCGGCATGCACTTGATGGCATCGAGGGTAAGGGGGACACCATGTTCTGTGTGGAGTAGAGGTCGGAGTAGTGTTCCGCCCATCTTTCCATCTGTTGGCTAGGATTGCTGATTACTTCACCAGTGGAGGATTTGAGGAGGGCGATCTTGCTCTGTGTTGGTCCCAGTGCCTTCTTGATGCCATCATACATTCCTCGGATGTTGCCTCTTTCAGCAGCACTCTGTATCTCTTCGCTGAGCTCTGTCCAGTACTCGTTTGCGCAGCGCCTGGCGTTAAGCTGAACCTTACTTCTGGCAGCCCTGAGGATTTGCAGGTTCTTCTCACTGGGTGACCGCTTATACTTGGTGAGTGCGGCACTCTTGGCCTCAACAGTGGGAGTCATCTCTGATGATTTGGCCTCAAACCAGTCGTGGGACTTCACAGTTTTCTTCCCAAAGGTGGCCATAGCAATGCGGTGCATGGTGTCTCGTAGCGTTTCCCATCTCTCAGTGGCAGAGTCTCTGGGCTGCAATGCATCGTATTCTCTCTGAAAGGCCTCTGCGAACTGTTCTACAAGATCTGGCTGAGACATCTTGCTGACGTCAATGCGAGGGTTCCCTTGTTTCTTTGAGCAGTGGAACTTCTTTGGTTGTAGCCTGATCTTGCAACATACCAGAGAGTGGTCTGTGTCGCAGTCTGCGCTGTGATAAGAGCGAGTGTGGAGAACGTTTTTGATAGCGGCACGTCTTACTAGGATCAAATCCAGTTGATGCCAATGTTTTGAGCGGGGATGCCTCCAGGAGACTTTGTGCTGAGGCTTCGTCTTGAAGAAGGATTGGCGATGCACAGTTCATGGCAGGCGCAAAACTCAAGCAGTCGCTGTCCATTCTCATTCATTTTCCCCACTCCAAAGGAACCGAGGCAGAAGGGCCATGAGTCATTGTCTGCACCCACTCTGGCGTTGAAGTCGCCCAGGAGAAAAGTTGTTCTGTCCTGGGGATGTTCCTTATGGTTGATGCAAGATTTTCATAGAACTCATCCTTGGTGTCTGGAGAGGGGACAGAGTTGGGGCATAAACGCTGATGAGAGTGACATAGCCTTCGGTGGTGTGAGGCGGAGAGTCAAGAGTGTTCTGAACCGCCGCTGCCTGGTTCAATCATGTTCAGCAGGCTGTTCCTTACTGCAAAGCCTACTCCGTGCTCTCTTGGGGCATCAGAACTCTTTCCTTGCCAGAAGAAGGTGTAGTCCCTTTCCTTTAGTGTTCCTGAGTCAGCCAGCCGTGTTTCCTGCAGAGTGGCAATGTCCACATTGAGCCTCTTTAGTTCGCTGTTTATGACGGCGGTCTTTCTGGGTCGCTGATGTCTTGCAGATCTTGGGAGAGCCCAGGCATCATTGTTCGGACATTCCAACAGCCCAGTTTCACTGTTGATCCTTTTCCTGATCCGTTTCTTGAATTTGAATTTTTCTTTTTGTTTGGTGCGGTAATTAACGACCTGCTTGTCAGATTTTCTCCTAATCTTCATGCACCCAATGAAGAAGCAGTCGTGGCGGGACAGCACCTAACTGGCTGGGGGCTGCCCAGCTTAGGTGGGCGGTAACTGTCCAGTAAGACATGAAGGTCTCCCCACCGTTCAAAAGCAACCCCTGGCGTCAGCTCTACGCCAGTTGAGCAATGACTTATCACCGGTATTGTTGCTTTCCGTGTTGTGCCGACACTAGTGTTAGTAGCGAGGCTGGAGTGTCCTCTCCAGGTCGTAGGTGCAGAGTGTTTGTGGATGAATGGACGGATGTAAGCCTGGGCAGTGTAATATGGAAGACAGGCTGTTGCCCATGCAACTTGTCCC
>JAPXFY010000029.1:15632026-15654526 GCA_030674185.1 Monoplex corrugatus
AGTACCTATCGTAGGCACTATACTGTTTGGATGTTCTTGCTATGACAAGGGATAGATTTGTATTGTTGGCCATGATCGCCAACGCTACGCAGCAGGGCGCATGACAGTGATGAGTAACTAAGTGTTGAAGACAAAAATTCCGAGAAAAAAAATAATCAGGCTTTTGTTTGTTTGTTTGTTTTTGTTTTGTTTTAGTTTTCTTTGTTTTTTGTTTTTTTTGTTTTGTTTTGATTTGGTTTGGTTTTTTGGTGGTACTGTGAAATTTGCTCTTCACAAACTCCAAATAGTTTTGATATGGTGTTGTAGAATCCACAAATGGGGCAACACAGACCGTTTAGCATAAAGTGCAAAGGATAAAATGGAAGCTGTGTGTAAACAGTATGGACAGCCAGCTGACTGACAGTGTCTCAGCCTGTGGGTCAAATTCGTTGTCTACTCCACAAACAAGCCAGGTAAGTTCATATGTGTAGTTTTGGGTGGACTACAGGATACAGAACCATAGTTACAGCGCGTTCGTCGACAGCACAGTGAAGGTGTTTGAAAACTATGTGTTATAAAGAATGAAGTCCTTTGACAATGTCAGTGTTTATGCTGACCATTTTGAGTTAAAGACAAAAATCCTTTAACAATGCCAGTGTCTATGCCGATCGTTTTGAGTTAAAGACAAAAGTCCCTTAACAATGTATGTATTTATACCGATCGTTTTGAGTTATAGACTGAAGTCCTTTAACAATGCCAGTGTCTATGCCGATCGTTTTGACTTAAAGACAAAAGTCCCTTAACAATGTAAGTATTTATACAGATCGTTTTGAGTTAAAGACTGAAGTCCTTTAACAATGCCAGTGTTTATGCCGACCATTTTGAGTTAAGGATTAAAAGTCCCTTAACAATGTAAGTGTTCGTAGTTGACAATTTTAAAGTTAAAGACCTAAGTCCTTTCTTTAAAAATTTGTTTATGCTGACCATTTTGACTTGAAGATTAAGGCTTTTAACAATGCCAGTGTTTATGCCAACCATTTTGAGTTAAAGACAAAAGTCCCTTAACAATGTCAGCTTATCTGCCACCATTTTGAGTTAAAGAGTGAAGTTCTTAACAATGTCAGTGTTTATGGCCGACCATTTTGATTAAAAGACTAAAGTCTCTTAACTATGTCAGTGTTCATGGCCGACCATTTTGATTTAAAGACTAAAGTCCTTAACAATGTCAGTGTTTATGCTGACCATTTTGAGTTGAAATTCTTTAACAATGTCACTGTTTATGCCGACCATTTTGAGTTAAAGACTACAGTCCCTTAACAATGTCAGTTTTTATTCCGAACATTTAAACTCTGAGGTCCTTTTAACAATGCTCTGTTTATGCCGCCCGTATTGAGTTAAAGACAAAGTCCTTAACAATGTTAGTGTTTATGCTGACCTGTTGATAATCATGCAAGACAAGCAGAGTCTGAGTTGTAGAATTTTAAAGAGAGATGAAAAATCATTCGGTATAATTAGCAGAATGGGATATCCACACATAATAGGTGTTGATATTTATACGGCAAACAGAATCAGTGTCGTTGAATATAAAGATAGCCAGTTAAACTTCATTCCGCATACTAGCAGAAAATGAGAAGAGCCACGCAATACAGGTGTTGTCATAACAATGTAGAACACCAGGTAGACCCGGGCAGAAAATATGTGACCCGTTTTAACAAAATGAGTCCTAAGGTGAAAATAACAGATTTTAGGATATTATTATTTTCAAAATGTCCAGATTATTAACTTTCTTTTCATATGAAATTTATTATTCTACTCCTAAAAAAATAAAGAAGTTATGGGTGTTTGATGTGTGTAACATAGCAAACAGCCATTTTGAGAAAATCAAGTTTTAAATTTTTCACCCCTTCAGTGACGTTTTACCTTAGCAACAGGTATTTGTACTTTACCAATCTTTACCAAATCCCGTACCATGGTAAAACGCATTATGCACAATAGCACACAAAATTTGGTGTGAAAATCAACTGTAATTGTCTTGTTATTTAAGTTTATATATCCCTTTTTCTGACACAAAAAGCATGCCGTTATCTGGTTGAAACGCAATTCAAATACATTTTCCGACTGAATTATAAAGTGCTGAGTGCATGTACATGTAATTTAAAGATTGAATATTCCATTTTTGACTAAAAGTAAGAATTGACAAAATTGATCCATCACATCTTTTCCGGGCCTCTACGCTTTTCGCTGCTTGCGAGTTAGGACTATTTCGTAAAAACGGGTCACATATCGGATTGACTTGTACAGTGCATGAAGCCATAGAGGCTGGAGACATACGTTCAGTGACATAAAGATAGCTTCGTATGGAGGACCATGATCGCCAACGCCATGCAACAGGGCACAGGATAATAATGAGTATAGTGTAGCGTGTCGATTGGCTACTTTTGTATAAATATTAGAGGTTGGTGTGACCATTTGGGCTTTGTGAAAGAACTTCAGCACAAATTCTTCAAACACCTTCCTTCAGTATGCTGTTGATTAACTCCCTGCGACGCAGATATTATCCTTCGTTCAACCTTACGTATATAACATATAAAACAGCATGGCTTGTTCAAAGGTTTTTGTAAGCTATCGAAGAGTGAACTTCCTTGTTGAGGTCAGTGTCCAAATGTACCTGTAGTTTGTCCCTTCGACTACCGCACCCTGTCCGACAACTGCTAAAAAGACTTAACCTTTGACTCCCACACGCTGTCCACCAACTGCAAAAAAATCACCCTTTGACTGCCGCACCCTATCCACCAAGTGCAAAAACTTAACTCTTTGGCTCCCACATGCTATCCACCAACTGCAAAAAAATAACCTTTGACTCCCATATCCTATCCACCAAATGCAAAACTTAACCCTTTGACTCCCGCATGCTAATTGCCAATTGCAAAAACAAAATTAACCCTTTGACTCCCACACCCTATCCACCAACTGTTGTCATAATTTGTAGCGAGCCAATCAACATAATCTTAACTTGTTTTATTACTTCGTTTCTGAAGACCAACTGCAGAAAAATTAACCTTTGACTCCCACACTCTATCCACCAACTATAAAAACTTAACCCTTTGACTCCCAGACCCTATCCACCGATTGTAAAGACTTAACCTTTTGACTCCCTTACCCTGTCCACAAGCTTCATGCAGAGAGCTAGTGGATAGAGTGAAGCTGTTGGATAGGCTGAGGGAGTCAAAATGTTAAGTTTTTGCTTTGCTACCATGGTTGACAATTATGGATGCTGGTGGACAGGGTGCAGGAGTCAAAGGGTCATTCTTCAAAAGACCCAGTTCTGTGGAATGCTGAAACTTGGCAATGGGGAATTGTATTACAGAGTGTGACAATCAGCTGAAAAAGAATCATTGTTGTTATAATTTGTGGCAAGTTAATCGACATAATCTTAACTTGTTTGATTACTTTGTACTGAAACTTAAAATTCCTATAATTTTTTTTAAATGTGACAAGCGAGGGTCGTAGCGCAGAGTGTGACAGAGCCAAAAAATTGAATTAGTGTTGTCACAATGTGTAGCAAGTCAATCAACATAATCTTAACTTGTTTGATTACTTGTTACTGAAAGCTGAAATTCCAAGGAAAAAAACTTTGAAATTTGACGAGCGGGAATCCTACTACAACGTGTGACAGACAGCCTAAAGATAATCAGTGTTGTCATCATTTGTAGTGAGCTGAACAACATAATCGTGACTTGTTTGATTACGTTGAACTGAAAACTAAACTAAAAAAAAAGATTAAAAAAAAAAGAAATTTGACAAGCGGAAATCGTATCGCAGAATGACAGACAGCCAAAAATCGAATCAATGTTGTCACAATTTGTACCAAGTTAATCAACATAATTTCAATTTGATTATTTTGTACTGAAAACTCAGATTCCAAGAGTTTTTGTTGTTGTTGAATTTGACAAGAGAGGATTGTATCACAGAATGTGACAGACAGCCAAAAATCGAATTAGTGTTGTCATAATGCGTAGCAAGCTAATTAAAATAATCTTAGCCTGTTTGATTACTTAGTACTGAAAGCTGGAATTCCAAGAAAAAAAATGTGGAATTTGACAAGCGGGAATCCCACTGTGTGACAGACAGCCTAAAATAATCAGTGTTGTCATAATTTGTAGCGAGCTAAAAAACATACTCTTAACTTGTTCGATTATTTTGTTTCTGAAAACTAAAATTGCAGGAGAAATAAAACAATGTTGAAACCTGGAAAACGGGGATCGTAACGCAGAATGTGACAGAGTCCAAAAAAGTGTGACAGAGAGTCGAAAAAGTTTGATAGAGAGTCGAAAAAGTGTGACAGAGAGGCTAAAAATGTGTAACAGAGAGTCGAAAAAAGGTGACAGAGAGGCGAAAAAGTGTGACAGAGTCGGAAAAAGTGTAACACAGAGGCTAAAAATGTGTAGCAGAGAGGCGAAAATGTGTGACAGAGGGGCTAAAAAGTGTAACAGAGAGGCGAAAAAGGGTGACAGAATTGAAAAAGTCTGACCGAGAGTCGAAAAAGGGTGACAGAGAGGCGAAAAAGTGTGACAGAGGGGCGAAAACTGAGACAGAGGGGCGAAAAATTGTGACAGAGAGCAAAGAAAGTGTGACAAAGAGCCGAAAAAGTGTGACAGAGAGGCAAATATATGAGATAGAGAGTCGAAAAAGTATGACAAATAGCAAAAAAAGTGTGACGGAGAGGCGAAAGAGTGTGACAGAGAGCTGAAAAAGTGTAACAGAGGCGAAAGAGTGGACAGAGGGCGAACAAGTGTGACAGAGAGGCGAAAAAGTGTGACACAGCCGAAAAAAAATGATGGAGAGCCGAAAAAAAATTAGTGTTGTCATACTTTGTAACAAGCTAATCAACAAAACCTGAACTTGTTTGATTAGTCCATACTGAAAGCTGAAATACCGAGCAAAAGAAAAAAGAAAAAAAAAAGAAAAACAACGTTGAAACTTGCAAATGGGAATCAAATTGCAGAATATGATGAAGAGCCTGAAAAGAGTCAGTGTCGTCATAATTTGTAGGAAGCTAATCAACAAAATGTTGACTTCTTCGACTACATAGAACTGAAAGCTAAAATTCCAAGAAATAAAAAATAGTTGAAACTTGGCAAACGGGAATCGTATTGCAGAGTGTGACAGACAGCCTTGAAAAATTCAGTGTTGTCATAATTTGTAGCAAGTTAATCAACATAATCTTGATTTGTTCGATTATTTTGTCTGAAGACTAAAATTCCAATAACAAACCAAAGTTGAAGTGTGGATGTAGCGTGATGTTAGTGTGAAAGATAGTGAGACACAAGGCATGTTGTACAATGTAAAATACAAAGCAAGGATGTTGCAGTGTATGTAGGCCTATGATGATGACAGAATAAGTTAAAGATTCGAAATAGGAATAACAGATAGGTTAAACATCCGAAACTGGAATATCGGATTGGTTAAAGATCCGAAGTTGGACTATTAGATAGGTTAAAGATTCGAAGTGGGAATATCAGATAGGTTAAAGGTCCGAAGCTAGACTGTTAGATATGTAAAATCCGAAATTACAATATAAGACAGGTTAAAGATCCGATGTTGGAATGTATGATAGGTTAAAGATCGATGTTGGAATGTATGATAGGTTAAAGATTCGAAGTTGAATATCAAATGGGTTAAAGATCCATAGCTGAAATATCAGACAGGTTGAAATCCGAAGCTGGAATATCAAATACTTTAATTAAAGATCCGAAGTTGGAATATCAGAAAAGTTAGAAATTTCAAGTTGGAATATCAAATACGTTAAAGATCCTAAGTTGGAATGTCAGATAGGTTAAAGTTACGAACTCAAAATATCAGATAGGTTAGAAATCCGAAGCTGGAATATCAGATAGGTTAAAGATCGCGAACTTGGAGGCAATCCAGTTCTACAACCATTTAATTGTCATGTCTTCTACTAACGCTAAAGGCGAACCGTAAAGTGAAGCGAGTAGTGGTAAAACAAATACTGGCCTAAAACGTAGTAGACGCAGTGCAAATCTAGACAGTGGTTTCACAGCGTGGCAGAGGTATGTTCTCTCGTCCGCCAAGGAGCATGTATTTTTAAGTAGGCCTGCACAATGCTACTGCGTTCAGTTGGCAACTCGCCAGCTTTGTACTGGGGAATTTCTACTCACAGATTAACCCTTTAACTTCTGCACCCTATCCACCAACTGCAAAATCTTAACCTTTGAATCCTCACTGTATCCACCAGCTCCCTGCAGGAAGCAGATGGATAGGGTGAGGGAGTCTAAGGTTTAAATTTTTGCTTTGCTAGCGTGATTGAGAATGCAGGATGAGTGCACAGGATGTGGGAGTGAAAAAGTTAAGAATAGACAAATTCTCAGTTGGACGATCGTTTTCACAATGAAATATCCTGCCGGATGCTGGTGCACAGGGTGAGGGAGTCAAAGGGTTAAGTGTTTGCTTTGCTAGTGTGGTTGACAATGCAGAATTCTGATGCACAGGGTGCGGGAGTCGAAGTGTTAAGAACAGGCACATTCTCGGTTGGACGATCATATTCACAATGAAATAATCCTGCCTGGGTACCTCCCGCCTGGTGGGTAAAGGGTGGAGATTTTTTTTCGATCCCCCAGGTGGATATGCGTGCACATGTGTTAGTGCCTAATCCTCCTTTTGTGTGTACACGTACACAGGACATCAAGATCAACTATGCACGTTAAAGATACTGTAAGGCATGTCGGTGTCTGATGGCTTTGGGAAATTTGAAAATATTGTTATTGTTCTTTTTTACTGTTATTTTTGTTTAAAGCCCAGTTGACTGTGTCGAACCATATCAGGGCTATAACCAGTTCAAAACCTACAACATGCACACACACACACACACAAAAACAGAAAACTAAGTACACATATCCATGCATTCGCTCATATAATCTAAAGGGATACCCCGGAAGTTGGTCACTCCATCCAATTTATCACTTAGAGGATTATAAAAAACATATCTGAACACCACATCGTCAAACTAGGGCTTTGTTCAATATGTATCCATCCTTAATACTGAGTAGGCTCATGGCTCGTTTTGTTTAATGCTAATCAAAATTAGTATCCTTGCGCACACGAAATCTTGAAAGATTCGCTTAAATGGCAGGGTACTCTCTGCTTCATAGAAGAAATTAAATACAGGGTTTGAGATAAGTTAGGGTATAGAGAACTAGTTTGACTGCCCACGTTCAAGCAAACAGGAACCAGAAAAGACACGAAAAAAGAAGAACACGTATTTTATACAACAAGACAATGCAGGCGCAAAATTTCGGCCAACTGACCTTTGTCAAGCGTAAGATCACAAACAGACAAACACCATGATACAAACATTAGTGCAGCAGGGAAGTTCCAGTCTTTTTCTCCTAATTTTTGTATCTAGTGTTTGTTTGTTTGTGATCTTACGCTTGACTAAGGCCCGTTGGCCGAAAATTTGCGCCTGTCTTGTCTTGTTGTATTAAATATGCGTTCTTGTTTTACTTATTTATATATATATATATATATATATATTTTTTGTTTGTTTGTTTGTTTGTTTGTTTGTTTGTTTGTTATTATAAGATAGGGTTCCAAAGTTTCCTGGTTATGACATAAATGAAATTCAACTAAATAACGAGCGTTTCGCTTCCATTTTTCTGGAGATGTTTGGTTGTTTCAGATATCGACGCGTGAATACAAAAAATCGATTGAATTCCATGAGCATTTTATCAACTTTCATTTAGACTCTTCGATGTTTTCAAGTTATGACTTCTGCATTAAAACAAAAACAAACAGATAAATTTGAACAGTTTGTATATTTTACTTGAGACTCTCTCGGACGATTCAGCATTGGTTGGGTGTGAGAACAACAGTCATCATGTTCATGGTGTGTGTGTTTAATATCAACTGATCTTTTAAGGGATATCACAAGGAGAAACAATGAGGAACGTGGTGATAGCGATCTTGTGTGCTGGGGCTGTAAGCACTTGTCTTGGTAAGTTATGGTTTGTGCTGTCCTCAATCTTGATTAACTTGTTGTTTTTGTTGTTGTTGCACTTGTTTTGGTAGTTATAACTTGTGTCATCCTCAATCTTGAATAACGTGCTGTTGTTGTTATTGTTGTTGTTGTTGTTGTTGTTGTTGCACTTGTTTTGGTAGTTATGATTTGTGTCATCCTCATTCTTGAGTAATTTTTGTTGTTGTTGATGTCGTCGTCGTCGTCGTCGTCGTCGTTGTTCTTGTTGTTGCTGTTATTGTTGTTGTGGGCAGTGATGGGGGTAGTGGTTACAATTTGTGTCAGCCTCATTCGTGAATAACTTGTTGTTTGTTGTTGTTGTTGTTGTTGTTGCACTTGTTGGTAGCTATTATTTGTCTCATACTCATTCTTGAATAACTACAGTCGTTGTTGTTGTTGTTGTTGTTGGTGGTGGTGGTGGTGGTGGTGATTTATCCCATGCTCATTCTTGAATAAGTTGTTGTTGTGGTTGTTGTTGTTGTTGCATTTGTTGTTGGTATTTATGATTTGTGTTATCTTCATTCTTGAATAACTATTGTTTTGTGTTGTTTGTTGTTACTATTATTGTCGTCATTGTCGTCGTTGCTGTTGTTCTTGTACCTGCTGTGGTAGATATGATTTTGTCGTTCTCATTCATGTATAACTTATGTTGCTGTTGCAGTTGTTGTTGCTGTCGTTGTTGTTGTTGTCTTATTGTTGTTATATTTGTTGTTGGTAATTATGATTTTGTCATCCTCTTTCTTGAATTATTGTTGTTTTTGTCGTTGTTGTCATACTTACTCTTGTGGTTGTTGCTCAGCTTGTTATTGTTTTTGTTGTTTATTTATTTTCGACAGTAATTATTTTATTTTGAAGTAGTAAAAGAGTAGTAAGAATAAGTAAAACAGCAAGACTGTCCATTTCATTCATGAATATTGTTGTAGGATCCAGTAATGAAATTAGTAAGTGAGTGAGTCTGGAAAAGATAAGAGTCTTAATGACTGTAATTTTTTTCTATGGCGCTAAGATGACGTTTGTGCTATGCCCACAAAATGTATTTATCTATCTTATTTTGTTTTTGTAATTGTATCTAGTATTTGTTTTGCGTCAGCTAACAATCTTAATCCTAAAACCTTGAGGAAGCCTGGGTCCAATTAAAAAATTCACATCTCTTTAGAATCTATCTTTGCAATTGTTCTTATTGTCAATCCAAACTACCTGTGTTTTTTGTTTCTTTCTTTCTCTGTGACTTTGGTTTTGATAATTCGTTTTTAGTCCCGAAATATTTGTAGGTTTCTTTAAGGTGGAAATCATTATAATCATTGTGCCCTGCTGCATGGCCCTCCATATCAATCTATCCCTTGTCACTGCAAGTACATCTTCCACCCTCTCTGTCTTCAGCCACCCTGCAAGTCAGTCCAGTATTTTCTCCCTGGGTCTACCTGGTGTTCTCTTTCCCTCCACTTTTCCTGTTGCGACCAGGTGCTCTAAATCCCTTTTTCTCATAAAATGTCCTATAAATGTTGATCGTCATTTCCTAATGCTCTTTATCAATGATCTTCTTGTTTCTGCCTCCATCAAGACTGTCTCGTTTATTTTCTTTGCTGCCCATGGATTTCTCAACATTTTTCTAAGAAACCACATCTCAGCTGCCTCAATCTTGTTCTTGCTTTGCGTGTTGGCTTTCCACGCCTCACAACCGTATAACAGTATTGTTTCTATATAACAGTAAAGAAATCTCTTCCTGACGTTAACTGATTGCCATTTGTTGATAAGAACGTTTTTTTTCATCTTCTTGAATGCTGTTTTGGCTTGGCTGATTTTGCTGGCTGTTTCTAATGTGCATCTGCCATCTGGTGAGATGGCCGTTCCCAGACATTTCAACTTACCAACCTGTCTCAAACTTGTGCTATTTGATGTTATTTTGTATGAGGATATTTCATGTTTTCGACTGATTATCATGATTTCAGTCTTCTTGCTATTAAGCTCCATCCCTTTATTTTTGCTTTCTATTTCTATTATATTCACAAGGTTTTGTAGGTTCCTTTCATTTTCTGCAGTTAGCACGGTGTCATCTGCGTAACGAATATTGTTATCGTTTTTCATCGAACCTTTATCCCAGGGCATTCTTCTAGGTTTCTCATGATGGTTTCGCGTAAAGTGAAAACAAATCTTGTGACAGAACACAACCCTGCCTGACCCCTCTGTTGATATTTTGGAAAGAGCTAATGTCGTTTTCAATTCTCATTGCTGTTGTTTGTTCCCAAAAGAGATTTCTTATTATACTTAAATCTTTTCCATTAATATTGAGCCTTTATAGTTGGTTGATCAATTCTTCATGTCTTACCAGATCGAAAGTCTTGGTATAATCAACAAAGCATAGATATGAATCCTTATTCAACTCGATGGACCTCTCTGTGATAGTTCTTAGGATGTACATAGCATCAAAATTCCTTTCCCGTCGACAAATCCACACTGTTCTTTTGCTGTCTCTTAATTTTCTTCCTTATCCTCATCAGGATCATTCTTAATATGATTTTTGTTGCATGACTCATCAAGCTGATTGTACGATAGGGTTCGCATTCTGTAACCCCTGTTTTCATTGGAAGTCCAATGAAAATTGATTTTGACATATCTTTGGGGATTTGTCCTTTGTCATAAATTTTATTTAGGAAGACTGTTAATTTTCCAATTCCGAATTCCTCCAGGTCTTCAGTCATCTCTGTAATAATATTGTCTGGTCGTTGGGCTTTTCCTGGTTTCATTTTTTTCAATGCTGCTCTAAGTTCATCTTTCATTATGGGTGGTCCTTCAACGTTCTTTCTTATGTGTTCTTCGTTTCTGTCCTCGTTAACTTTTTCACATCGTAACGTTAGCCCGCTAGCGTTCTCGCGGAGAACCGCAGGCGACGCAACGCTAGGGGTATAGCGTTCAGCAAGCTCGCCGCTGACAACGTAACGCTAGGATTCTAGTGTCTTGCGTTAGAAAATTCCTACGTGAAGCCAGTTACGGTTTAAGGGTAACAACCTCTATTATAGTATCGAGTAACCATTTCTAAATACTGTGAGTGTGATTTCCCGAGTAAAAAGTCTATTTGAAGATTATTTTCGGGCGCGAGAACAACGTCACCCGAACCGCGTGCTTCACTGAAACAAAGGCAAAATGGAGCGCCGTGCGAATGCGCGATGTCGCTGTTCACTCAGGATTGTGGAATTTGTGTGTGTGTGTGTGTGTGTGTACTTTTCTGAGCTTCTGATCAGATGATACAAGTCATGGAGAATTGGCGAGTCTCTTTTTTCTGTTTTGTTTACATCTGCTATATGGATGAAATGCTTGTCTAAAATGCTCCTCAACCATGATATTTCATTGCACAAATAACCTCAAAGCATGTCTGAACAAACCTTATACTGTAGATAACCTAAAAGAGGATGAAATTACCTTTCTAACCATACCCTACATGTTGATGTCAGTCATTTGGGGAGCCTGTGAAAATTAATTTAAAATGGCCTAAAAATGTACGTTTCCAGGGAAAGTAGTCAGTGGCAGCTGGCACGTCTGCAGGGAAGTAGGTCAAATAGCCAGCTGACGATGCCAAAGTGTTAAAGAAAAGCCTTTAATGTACTCTCCCCATCTATCTAATATTTTGTCTTTTTCCATGATAAGCGTACCATCTTTCGATTTTAAGCAGCCAGTTGATATGCATGTGTTTTTTCCTGTTTACAATTTCTTCAATTCTTCTGTACATACTCTGAGGATCTGTTTTGTGTTGGTCTTGTATTTCTTTGAACTTTGTTTCCAGCCAAGCTTCCCTAGCTTCACGGCATCTATTCCGGATTTCCTTGTTTATCTTTTTGTATTCTTCCTCTCTTCCCTTTGCCTTCCTCCATTCTTCCATCAAGCCTACATTTTTTGTCATCCAGTTCTTTTTTGCTTTTCTTTCTACTCTAGGAATTCTTCACAAACTTCATGTATCCAGTTTTTCAATTTTTTCCATTGTTCCTGACTGTCACCAACGTCTTCCAGAGCACTGAATTTGTTTTGAACATGTACGGTAAATTTTTCAAGGGTCACTTCATCTGTCTTAAAGAGTCAAGGATTTAGTTTCATGTTAATTTTGGTTTCTTTTCTTTTCTTTACA
Organism: Monoplex corrugatus; assembly: GCA_030674185.1. NCBI lineage: Eukaryota > Metazoa > Mollusca > Gastropoda > Littorinimorpha > Ranellidae > Monoplex > Monoplex corrugatus. The sequence continues at coordinate 15,644,155 of JAPXFY010000029.1, forward strand.
CATTATTTCCAACCAAGCTTCCTCAGCTTCATGTGGAAATAGCCTGTGAAAATGAGTTTTCAAGTCTGTCTAGATAGAGTGTTGTATCATCTGCAGATTGGAAGAAAGGAAGTTTTTGTTCTTTATTTTTTATCTTTAGAAAGTTCTGTAAAATCCTGTTGTTTATCTGAATCTGAACTTTTGCCATTTTGTATTTGTTTTAGTGCCTGAAGGGCTTCATTTTCTATCATATTCCCTTCAGTTGTATTACGGTTTTCTTCAGATAATTTGGGAAAATGATCTGTATCATCAGTGATTTTATATTTACACAAGTTACCATAAAATTATGGAACTTCACTAAAAAAATATAAACTTTATCAAATGCGATGCTACCTTCGTCTTTTTCTAGAAAGTGTATTGCTTTATTTGTGAAAATGAGACTCTCTAAATTACAAAAAAAAAAGATACTTGCTTTTTCTCATTGTATAAACTCTGTAGTGTAGTGGCTAATGCAACAGGCTACTGGCTGGAAGGCTGTAGGTTTGAATCCCCATCAGTCCTACCAAAATCATTGTAGGAATTTTCCTGTCCAAATCAGCCCCTACTCAAAGTTTAGCGAGCAATTGGCTCATTATGAAAGCTGGGACCACACAGTTGAGTCTCATCCACTTTACAAAGTCATCATTGAGGATTTTGCTTAAATAGTATGATCTGGTTGACTCAAGGTAATATTAAGACAGTAGGCGCAGAGTACAGTCTTGGCATGAAGTTTCAGTACAGAATGGAGTTCAATGGCATCTCGGTTATCACCTCCATCGTAATCATCACCATCATAATGTAAAAATTGACCCATCTTCTGTTGCCATTAATGCATTGTTAGAAAATCGGACACAAAAAAGATGAGAGGAGGAGTGAGCATCATACAAACGAAATCTGATCAAGAACAAGTGGTTCTGAATTTTCCGCAGCTACATGACCAATTACTTGATGATAATTTTATTTCAAAATGGTTCTTTAATCGATTTTGGGCTCTGCACAAGAAGGATGGCAGAATGGTTCAGACGTTCGCCTGCCAATAACTAAACTCGAGGTTCTAGGGTTCGTCCCCCGTAGAGGCCTCGACTTTTCCCTTCAGTTTGACTGGAAAATGGAACTGACCGCCTAGTCCTTTGGAAGGGGACAAAAAAAACAAAACAAAAAAAAACAACAGTTGGACCCGTGTGCCTTCTGGTCTCGTACGCTAAAGATCTCACGGCAGTTGAAAATCGTGAGGAGCAGGGCATTGCCCGGCTGCCTTGGTGTAAAACATTGGAGAGGTAGGTTGATTTCCCAGATCCCTACACTTGAAGACTAATTAGCCTTCTTGCCTTTCTGAAGTCTTGGTTAAAAATGTGAATATGAATACGAACATGAATCGAGGGAGAGGAGATGGGCACCGCCCTCATAATGCTGGCCCCGGGAAAATGTTGAGGTTTCTACCACTTCACTTCCCTACGACCCCAGGTTATGGGACTATCTATGATAACGTATAAACAAACAAAGTAAACGGTAAACATCATGGACAGATACCACAACAAAAAGCAAATGTCATCTTTCAGCACAGACTGAGCTCGTAAATACTGCAGCTCATACAACGATTGAAGGATAGTTGTTTGGATATGTGGAATAACTCTCATGCGGACAGTCTTAGCAACATGCCATAAAACATGGGACAGAATATTAATTTCCTCTTGCAGAAAATCAGTCAACCAAAAGATAAAGCAAAAATCAGTCACCCAGACAGTAAAAATCAGTCAACCAAACATAATGGACAGAATATTAATTTCCTGTTGCAGAAAATCAGTCAAACAAAAGACAAAGCAAATATCAGTCAGCCAAACGGTAAAGATCAGTCAATCAAACAGTAAATCCAAAATCAGTCAACCAAACAGTAAAAATCAGTCAAACAGACAGTAAAGCAATCAATCCATTAAACACCAAACACGAACGCTCCTCACCCAATGCCAACTGGCTTAGGGTAGATTAAGGTAATCTAGCTTTCATCTCAAAGTCTTCACCTTGGAGGTTAGAACAAACAGGTTGACAGGTGCATCTGCCTAGGACCTTATAAAACAGCTCTCAGTTTCTGTGAAGGAGAGGACTAAGAGTCCTAAAGACAATGGCAGAAGTAGCTGAAAAGAGTTCTAGCTGGATCTGGTCGAGAAGGAGCGAAAGTGAACTTCATAGGGTTAAAATGCACAAGTATGCTGCAGACGTCTGATAGTAAGTGGTTAAGACATACGTCAGAAGGCCAGAAGCGCGGATTAGGACCCAGGTAGAGAAATAGGCGACATTGGTGATGCCTGATGACCCAAAAGGAGTGGAATTGAACCCCCCCTCACCCTCAGAAAAACAAATGGTGACAGCAGAAGGGCATCCACGAGTCATGACCCAGATGAGGTGTGGCATGGTGGCCTTAGAGTGTAAGAAGTTTAAAGATGAAAGACTTGCTTAAGGAGGGAATCTTTTATGGAACACCTTTTGTTGTCCAGCTATCTCAAGAGTATTTTGTTATCGTTTGAGATGTATCCTTGTTTGTATTCCAGTTGTTTTCAGAATGTCTTTTGTTATCGTTTGTGATATATCCTTGTTTGTATCAGGTAACGATTCCAGTTGTTTTCAGAATGTCTTTTGTTATCGTTTGTGCTATATCATTGTTTGTATCAGGTAACGATTCCAGTTGTTTTCAGAATGTCTTTTGTTATCGTTTGTGCTATATCATTGTTTGTATCAGGTAACGATTCCAGTTGTTTTCAGAATGTCTTTTGTTATCGTTTGTGCTATATCATTGTTTGTATCAGGTAACGATTCCAGTTGTTTTCAGAATGTCTTTTGTTATCGTTTGTGATATATCCTTTTTGTACCAAATAAAGGTGCCAGTTGTTGTCAGAATGTCTTCATCACTGTTCTTCGTCTGTTTGTAGGTAACAGAATTGACAATTGTGGTGATGACAACAAGGTGCAGATCAGTGAAACCCGATCTACAACGCTCACATGTAGTGGCATAAGAACTTTACAAATGGTGTGGAGAGTAAAACTTACAAACGGTACCACAATACAGATTGGTACATGCACCTCGTCAGGTTATGGCTCTTGCAGTCAGACAGACAGTGACTACACGTTAACCAGGACAACGTATGGCACAAGTCTCCTGACGGTCTGGGGAAATCACAGGACGAAGATTGCTGGTACTGTGGAATGTGCTGGACTTTATGATGGATATTTGGTGGATCCTGCTACATGCAACGTGCGTGTTGTCTGTGAGTGGAATCTGTTGTTGCTGTTATTTATCGTATTTGTCGTTGTGTGCTGTTGCCTAATTTAGGCATCTTGTATGATAGTGAGAGAGAGAGAGAGACAGAGAGAGACAGAGAGAGAGAGGAGAGAGAGAGAGAGAGAGAGAGAGAGAGAGAGAGAAAGAGAGAGAGAGAGACAAATTCTTATTTACGAAGGTATAAAATAAGCAAAATATCTGCTCTTTTACATCCAGCCCTCGCCCAAAGAGGGTCTACATCACATTGCACATAGATTATTCCTCAGATAAATTGGATGCTCCAACAAGGCAATCATTTACAAAGAGAGTGACAGAAAAGAAGACATTTAGCACCGAATTTCCAAAAGGTGGGGATACTACTTATACTGAAAGAGCCCCCATCATTCCTATATGGGCACATATATTGAAATACATATGGTAATAATAGAAGCGAGAAGGGTGTAAAAAAGTCAAATTAAACACAGCAAAAATATCTTCAGCTCATCACCACTAAGACTTCTCACTGGTCCGATCCTGGTAATAACAGACCAACACATATACGACCTTTTAGGAAGTGGAGTTTAGAAGAAAAGAAGTGGTGTGAAAGATTAGGCACAGGAGCACAGGGAACAGATGGCGGGATAGCAGGGTATAACGTCCGAGCCTCCGGCAGTGACATGGTAGTCGTCAATACAGAGTTGTTTTCTCTTTGTGTTATCATCACCCTGTCTTCATTGGAGGCTGCTGTGTTGTCATGTTGTGAGGAGGTAAAGTTGATAAAAGAGTATGGGGTGTTTATTGTCGTTATCTCTGGGTTTATATGAGGTATGGGATCAGAAGAAAACACGAAAGAAGAATAAGAACGCGTAATCTTAGCTTGAAAAGGCCAGTTGGCCGAAAATTTCCGCCTGTCTTGTCTTCTTGTATTAAATACGCGTTTTTATTCTTCTTTCGTGTTTTTTTTTCTGGTTCCTGTTTGATTCAACGTGGGCAGTCACACTTGTTTTGGATGAGGTATAAGATGTTTATTGTCATTATCTCTGGATTTACATGAGGTATGGGATTTTAATTGTCATTATGTCTGGGTTTATCTTTTCTAATCTTTAGGCCTACTTGTTGTGTAAATATGTTCAGAATGGATGTTTTCTCTCGCCTGTGATGCTGAGTGTGGGGCAGCCAAGTGAAGCTGGCATGGATGAGAATGACAGAAAAGTAAAGCGAAGATTATGTCTCTTTGACATTCATTTTCATTCAGATATTTCTCAAGGCAAATAACAAATAATACACAGGCTACTTTTTGTTGGATCCCATCATATCACACTGTGGCATCATATATAACGATCGGGTCGACAGAATAGATAAAAATGCCGCAATGAATAGGGCTGGCAGTACTAAACTTGATAAACCACTCTCTGAACATGAAATGAACGCTATATCAGAAAATAGTGGAAAAGCGCAATGTGACCTTCGCCCCTTCACCGTAAATTATCAGGGTTTTACTAGAGATATCTTTAGCTTACAGATTATCTCTCAACTCACTTCGAACTAAATTTAGTAAGACCATCAAATGTATCTGTATGATTTTATAACAATTAATAATAATAATAATAATAATAATAATGTTTATTTGTATAGCGCATATTCCATATAAAAACATGCTCACCAGCGCTTTACATTTCGCAAGAAAGGCAAAAGGTGATAAAAAATGTTCACAATTACATACACAATAAGATAACAACAAACATTAAAGCTGTACAAGTAAGAAGACACATAAGAAACCACAGAATATTAAAATTTAAACACTGACTTATGTAATGAAGAAAGATTAACAGATTTTTCATATGAATAAAGAGGCATACTGTGTTTATATATTGCTGCGTGTGTGTGCTTGCGTACGTGTGTGTGTACATGTGTGTGTGTGCGTGCGTGTGCGTTGCTGTGCGCGTGTGTTTGTAAGAATGTGTGTGTGTGTGTGTGTGTGTGTGTGTGAGAGAGAGAGAGAGAGAGAGAGAGAGAGAGAGAGTGTGTGTGTGTGTGTGTGTGCGTGTGCTATGTTTGCATGCGTGCGTGTGTGTTTATGCATGCAATAGTTGTACATAAAATTATAATCAATATTTTGAATGAAGATAAAAACAGAAAAATTCTAATCCATATACAGGAAAAACATTACAACTTCAGTATTACAGCATTAATACCTTGACAATCAAAATTCCTCACAAATTATGAACTATTCGCATATCATACATCACAATTTACATACAAACAAAGATTTGAAAAAGTTTCTTAAAGTATTTCAGTCTCTTTCCCACTCAATTTCTCCCCTATCCCTTCCTCAGCTGTACACATACAGTGATACACACACATGCTCACTCAAGCACACACACACACACACACACCACACACACACACACAACACACACACACACACACACACACACACACATACACACATGCACGCACACACACACCTTGCTCTATAGGCCCTTATACAAAATACTGTTATACAGGCAGGAGAGATTAGTCTGATGACAGACTTGCAAACTAAGGCTCTTCAGGTTAGATGAGTTTGAAAGAGGTGGGTTTTCAGGTGCCGTTTGAAGGTTGAGAAACACTTAGTTTTTCTGAGAGACAGTGGTAGAGAGTTCCATACATTTGGGCCAAAGACAGAGAAAGATTTTTTTACCAAAGGTGTCTAGAGAGAAGCGAGGAACAGTCAACAGGTGTCTAGAGAGAAGCGAGGAACAGTCAGTCATCTTTTGTGTTATCAGCGAATGAGACCTTATTTCCTTGCGTCATTTACAAACTTAAAACAGAAACATACTGATTTTACTCTGTAATTACACTTTGCTAGGTGTTTACTCCCGTAGGTCGTATTCTTTGCTTCAGCCCGATTGTTTTATTCCTGTAACTCCCACCAATTTTTTTTTTACAACGCTTTTAATTCAATAAGACAATCCTCTTCTCCCCTTCTACCTCACCAGATCATAACAGATGACTTGTCATACGCCAGCACAGGACTTTACATGCTCGTAGCACACAGAAAGTTACACACACACACACATACACACACACACACACACACACACACACACACACACACACACACAACACACACACACACACCACAACACATATATATATATATATATATATATATATATATATATATACACAGAGGCATGCATGCGCGCACGCACGCATACATACATACACACAACCCTGAGCAAACCGATGAAACATGATCGTTCTAATGTCCTGATTGTTTTTTCTTGTTCGTTAACTTTTTTGATGTTACCTTATATGATACAATGCCTTCACGATTTCAGAAATCCATTCACCCCACAGACACCTCTTTATCTTATTTGTTTATTTATTTGTTTGTTTGTTTCTTTCTTTCTTTTTCTTTCTTTTTTTGTTTTTGTTTTTCGTCTAAAAGCACGTATGTGAATAGACGTTAAAAGAAATACGAACGAATCAGCGTTACTGTCATGTATGAATGCAACTTGCCCATTCGAGACATTCTAAATATGGCAGTTATGTCTGCACAGATACAGACTACCAGATGGAAAAGGTGTGAAGCAACAGTGGACACCACAACCTGGAAAGTGTCTGGGTGGTGTAACCTGGACCCAATCTTCGCCTCTGATGGTGTCTACAGCTGTCAGTGGAAACATGTTCCACCTTGGGTACGTTGTATTATGGCGTAAACTGGTCATTGGAGCTATTGGAGTTAAATCAAGAAATGAATCATTACGCTCGGACAGCTCATATGCGCTCCACCCAAATCCGCCGGCAGTTACCTGACAGATTTCCTGAGCCTGCGCAAATCTTATTGGCTGCAAGGTCTTAAAATGGGAAAGGGAAGAAGGGAAACTGTCGAAACTAAGGGTGACACCACCAGAATGATGGAAACATTAGATGGGCAGCAAACAGGCCAGCTTTTAATGTTGCGGGCAGGGATTGAACTCAAGATATCAGATCTTGAGTCCGTGCTCTACCAACTAGCCCACTCTCATAAAACTGAAAATATTAGAGATAGAGAGAGAGGAGAGAGAGAGAGAGGAGGAGAGAGGGAGGAGAGAGAGAGAGAGGAGAGAGAGAGGAGGGAGAGAAGAGAGAGAGGAGAGAGAGAGAGAGAGTATGATAGAGAGAAGTAGAAGAGAGAACGAAGAGAAGAAGAAGAAGAGCGAGACGAGAAGCTAATGTATGAATGAATGAATGAATTATGAATGAATGAATGATGAATGAATGAATCAATGAATCAATGAATCAATGAATGATGAATGAATGCATGAATGAATGAATGTTATTGTGATACAGGCTGTTTTAGCCCTTTTCACAAGTAGGATGGGGAGAGAGAATTTTACAGATTTCAAACAAAAACAAAAACAAAAACAAAAATGCAACCCAATGACATTTCGTGTAATGAGGGTCAGTCACATCATCGGATAACCGTGTCTGTGTTCATTATGTTATTAAATCAAAATGTTCATCACGAACAACTCAATAATGTTATGATCTTTTTTTACAACACATAACTGAAATCCAGGGTGACATTTATCAACCCATACACGCACGGGAAAAGTGTCAAGAAGATCAACCAAGACAAAATTGATTCTGATAAAATCTGCCAGAATATTGAGTAATTCAATTAGTTTAACATTACTTGACACCTGTGACACTAGTGCATAGGGAATTCATTGAATTTCGAGCGCGGAGTGGTAATCTTGAGAAACTGAAACTGAAAACTTCTCATATTACAAGGATAATGTTTGACATTCTCAGGTTAGAGCGCTGTTTCAGAACAGGTAACCTGTTAATTACGAACAAGTCTTCAAAAACAAACAAACAAACTTGTCAGTTATACACAAATACCACATTTTCAGGTGCCATAGGAAGAGTCTGAAACTCAAAGATTATTTTCTGAAGTCAATTTGTCTGTTTGAAGTTGATGATCAGAGGACATTTGAATTCGTGGATCTTATATCACCACCATATTGTTTGATTTTTTTTTCAGCGGTGAATCCATTTCTTTTTGCGGCTGACTCCAATCTGCGGCAGTGTTTGTTTGCTTCTTTCTTTCTTTCTTTCTTTCTTTCTTTCTTTCTTTCTTTCTTTCTTTGTATGTTTCTTTGTTGCGTGTTGCCAATTATCACTTGAAAGTTAATGTAATCACTAGACATATTGTCTTCCGCCTCTTGCTGGTTTGTTAACACTGGGAAGAGACAAGCTGTAGTTCCAAGGTGTATGTCTCATTACTAGACAGACAGACAAACAGACAGATAGAAAGAGAGACAGAGAGAGAGAGACAGACAGACAGGCAGGCAGGCTGGAGGGTAGGCAGACAGGCAGACAGACAGAGAGAGAGAGAGAGAGAGAGAGAGAGAGAGAGAGAGAGAGAGAGAGAGAGAGAGAGAGAGTATGCGACCTTTTGAAAATGAGAGGGTCATTGACAGAGTTTATACGTGTGTATGTGCGTACGTGCATGCGTGTGAGTATGTGTGTGTGTGAGTGTTTGCGTGTATATGTGTGTGAGTGTGTGTGTGTGTGTGTGTGTGTGTGTGTTGTGTGTGTGTGTGTGTGTGTGTGTGTGTGTGTGTGTGGGTGTGTGTGTGTGTGTGTGTGAGAGAGAAAGAGAGAGAGAGTTTGTGTTGCGTGTGTGTGTGTGAGTGTGTGTGTATGTGTGTGTTATGTGTGCGTGTGTGTGCGTGTGTGTGTGTGTGTGCGTGCGTGTGCGTGAGTTTATGTGTGTGTGTGTGTCTGTATGTATGTATGTGCGTGTGTGTATGTGTGTGTGTGTGTGTGTGTGCGTGTGGCACGTAACATTTTCCTTTTTTGATACGACACGAACTTTTAATTTTTGTAGGATCAAACACCCTTCTTCAATGGAGACGTTATGACAAAAGTTCCATTACCAGCCAGTACAGATCACACATACTTCAGAGCAAGGTGTTCCTTTAGCGGTCAGCCCATGCCTACTACTGATGGCTCTCATGCGTATGTCTTGAGGATTGATCCGAGAGAAAAGAATAACGATATAGAGACTGGACCACGTCTTGATATACGTAAGTCTGCAACACAAGTAATTGTACCGTGAAAGGACAACTGTCAGTCATTATATAAAACACTAATGCAGTGTACAAAACACATGAAAATAAGGTTTTTATATGTTTGCATATGTCTTTCCTTGAAAAATTATTTTTATATAAATCCCCGTTAGGGATGCTGGGGGCTTTTTCAGTTTAGATAGTATCCCCACCTTCTGGAAATTCTTTGCTAGAAATTTCCTCTTCTCTGTCTCTTTCTTTGTTTCTGCCTTCTTTCTTTGCTTTCTGTCATTTCTACCTATCATTTTTCTGCGTTGCTGGTCCATTCACCTGTATGTGATCGTTAAAGTATTACATACTTTTTCTTAGGATTGATAATTGGATACATGCGTTAAGTGCATTTTTTTTTGGTTCTAGGGAGGTGAGATTTGCAGAAGCAATTTTGGGTAATTTATGCCTGCTTCTAAATATGTTATGGTGTCCTTATGTGTATTTCAATTTGTATACGGGTATGGGTTTTTTCTTGTTTTATTTTTGTTTTGTTTTTTTGTTCTCTGTGCGATGAGTTGGACGGAGTGGTCAACGCTGGACGCGTGTCCCTGGATTTTTTGCGCGAATGCAGTGATACATGTACTCAATTTTCTTTTCCTCTTTTTTGCCCTGTTGAAGTTTCGTATGTTTTGAAGCGGTTGTAGCCCTGATATGGCTCTACGCAGTCTCCTGGGCTTTAAACAACAATAACAACAGCAACAATGTTTTTAGTTACGATATCAAGCTGTGGACATTCTGTCCATCTATTCCCGTCCCCTTGCTCCTGTGCATATCTTTTTCTTCCTGTCACTTTTCCTCTTTATGGGCCATACACGTAAAAACCAGAAAAACACAAATCCAGAGTTGGAACACATATTTAACAGAATACGACAAACACACATTCTCGGCCAACTGGCCTATGTCAGCAGTACACAGAAGAGAATAAAGAATAATTGCACAATACTTTGCACAAAAAGAGACAAAGAAAAAGAAAGAAACAAACAAACAAAATAGTACACAAGTT
>JAPXFY010000029.1:15659526-15682026 GCA_030674185.1 Monoplex corrugatus
TAGTAAACAGTAATGATGATAGTAATAATGATAATAATAACAATGATGATGATGATGGTGGTGGTGATGGTGATGATGATGATGATGATGATGATAATATTAACAACAATAACAATATAAACAACAAAAATGATGATGATTATGGTGATAATGATGATGATATTGAAGATGACATTTATACGGCGCCAAATCTTGACATATAGATCAAGTCAAAGGGCGCATTCTTATCATTTACCAAAGCGTCCACTCGCAATGACAAAAAAAAAAAATCAAAGGTGTCAAAAACACCAGGAGAGGGAGTTAAGAGAGTTACTTTCAGAGTTTCTTCAAGAGGGATTCATCACAATCGGAAAATTCCATACACGCTCCACCCAAATGTGCCAGAAAGTATCTGGAAGATTCCCAGAGTCTGCGGCAAACCCCTATGCGCTGACAAGGTCTTGAGAGAGGGAAGGCAGGAAGGAAGACGGACAAAAGGGTTGGCACACAGACGGGGGAAATCACTGTTGGACGAACAAGTTTGTCTTCCAATTAGACTTGACGAAAGACAGATTCTATGTTACGCTGCCCTGAGGCGTTTGTCGAAGGCTTATTTTGTCCTGCTTTTTGATCTTCGAACTTGTTATGTTATAATTAAATATATTGATAAAATGAAAGGTTCTTGCGATAGGAACATTTCAACAACTTAAATGCTCTCTCTTTCTCTCTGCCCCTCTCTCTCCCTGTCCCCCCTCTCTCTCTCTATCCCTGTCTTTCTATGTCTCTCTGTGTCTCTCTGTGAGTCTCTCTCTGTCTCTGTCTCTCTCTCTACGTCACCCTCTTTCTCTCTCTCTCTCTACGTCACCCTCTTTCTCTCTCTCTCTCTATCCCTCTATCTCTCTTTGTCTCTCTCTGTATCACCCTGTCTTTAATATCTCTCTGTCTCTGTCTGTCTCTGTCTGTCTGTCTGTCAGTCTGTTTATCTATCTATCTCATTACCTCTTTGTCTTGCTATCCCCCTCTCTCTCCACTCTCTCTGTGTCTCCATCTCTCTCTCTCCCTCTCTGTCTCACTCTCACTCTCTCTCTTTCTCTCTCTCATTACCTCTATGTCTACCTCTCTACCTCTCTCTCTTTCTTTACCCCCTCTCTCTCTCTTTCTCTCTCTCTCTTTTACAACGCACAATGTCATTTACGATATAACAACGAACACATTTCAAACCAAGGGAAGAAACAAAGTATGCAAAACAGGAGACCAAAGAAAGTCAAAAAGAAACAGATAAAGAGGCGAAATATACAGCCACTGGTCAGTTATGAAAGTATTAAGGTCAACAACATAATGCACATAGGTTGTTAGTGTGAGGCACGCAATTCAAAGAGAAACCTTACATCGTCATTGCTACTAACAAATTCTACATTGGAACAAGAGTCATATTTGGTTACTTCTCAAGAGAGGAATCAGTAATTACAGAATAAAATGACCTCAAGTTGCCTGAAATTTGATGCAATTACCCTTGATTTTTGCACTGTGTTCTTCAATGTTATATCAACACTTCAGCTCATTTTGAAAGCACAAATATTTGGCGAGCTGTTGTCTTAGCTTGTTAGTGGTTAGCGCAACGGACTACTGACTGGATGGTTGTGGGTTCGAGTCCCCATCAGTCCCTTCAAAATTCATTGTGGAATTTTTCGGCTCTAACCAGCTCCTACCCAGAGTTGGGCGTGCTATGGGCTCATTGGGAAGACTGGCACCACACAGTCGAGTCTCATCCACTTCACGGATGAGTCATCGAGGGTGTTGCTCAAATCGTCTGACCATCACCGAGGGTGTCTGTATCTCTCGAGCCTGGTTGATGCCAGGATATGTTATGATTGTAAACCTAGAGTACAGCTTTGTCACGCAGTCTCAAACCTAGATAAAACTCCATTGCGTCATGTTTATCATCCTCGTCGACACCCATCATCATAGCATTGTGAAAACTGTGCCAGCTTCTGTGGCCATTAAGGTGGCGTAGAAAATGGGACGTAAAAGAAGGTGACCACAAGGGTAACCTCCCCGAGTCGATGATCCTAAAACAATATCTAACTTGAGTTTGTAAACATACACTTTAGCAAGTAATGTTATGAAGTCAAAAACTATGTCTTTCTTTACTCCAAGGTCCTTGACATAGACTCATCTTGCGATTGGAAAAATCGTTCAGTTTAATCGTGTTTTGCAATAGAGTTGATGTTCCTTGCTGATTGTACGGTATGCATTTCTCAGGCGGAAACAAAATCCTTTCATTTGTAACTAAGATTCAAATGCTTGGTTAACAATTCTTGATGTATACTCTTCTCATGACGAATCTAAAGCAGCTCTGGAATGTTTTTTTAATTGATTTCTTTTATATTCATATTATACAAATGTACATATGCAAAGTCATTGACAAACAAATGCAAACTCCATGACAAAATCCTTTCGTTTGAAACTTAGATACAAATGTTTGGTTAACAATTATTGACATATATATATATATATATATATATATATATATATATATATATATATATACATATACATATACATATATGTATATATACTTATCTCAAGACAAATCAAAAGCAAATCCACAATGTTTTTATTGATTTCTTTTCTATTCATTTTATACAAATGTATGTATGCAAAGTCATTCACAAACAAACCCAAACTAAAGTATTACAACACAACAGCACCAAACATTGTGTAAATACATCTTATCTTCTCTTCTCTTGGCACAGATCCTCCTTCATCCTCCCCGGTCATCACTGGCATCAAGAACAGCTATACAGAGGGGGAAACTGTCAGCCTGTCTTGTAGGGTGACGGGTGGAAATCCTCCAGTCACTTCTGTTACTTTTTACTGTGCTTCACTTCACGACAGAGAAGACACCATATCGACAGAGAATGGTGAAACAGTGGTGACCAGCACCATCACTTTGAACTCTGTGACTACCAGAGACAATGGAACTCTTTGTCTTTGTCACGCCTCTTGGGATACGAGATCTAGTTTGTACACGGCAACATCGATTGTGACTATCACAGTCCCAAGTACGATTATTTTGTTTGTTTCCTTATTCTTATTCTTATTGTTTGCTTAAAGTCCAGCCGACTGTGTAGAGCCGTATCAGGGCTATAACCATTTCAAACCACACACAATACTTCAGCAGGTTAAAAAAAAGGAACAGAAAATTAAATACGTAATTATAACAATGCATTCGCGTACATAATCTAAGGAGATGCACCCAGCGCTGGCCACTCCATCCAATTTGCCACACGGGGATTTAAAAACATACCTGAATACAAATTTAAACATAACTAGGGATGCTAAAACATGTTTAAAATGGGCCTATATTACCTAAAATGGCTTCCGCATATCTCGTTTCCCTAGAGCCAAAAATGCACTGAATATATGTACCCAAATAGAAATTCAAAGAGAAAGTATGTAAGACTTTATCGAACACATGCAGGTGGATGGAACAGCAAGGCAGAAAATGATACGAAGAAATGACAGAAAGCAAAAGTGTAAGGTAGAAACAAAGAGAGGGTGAGAAAAAAAAAATTCTAGCAAAGAACTTCTAGAAGGTGGGGATTTTATTTATGCTGAAACAGCCCCCGGCATCCCCACGGGAGAGGGGTTGTGTCCTGGATGTTTTATAAACAAAATGATCTTTAGTATGTTCACTTAATCGATAAGTTCTTGTTCGGTTGATTGATCGTTTTCTGTCTTTTTATTTATATTGTTTCTGTTATTTATTTGTTTGTTTAGCTGGTTTCTTTGTTGCTTTAGTCTGTTTCTTTCTTTCTCTTGATTTGTTTAAATCTGCAGGGTTCTACATCTATGACCTTGAGTATTTACGCGAATCACGGTTTATGAAGCTGTTACTTAAAAAGGACAAAACATTGTACTGAAAACTATCTTAACTTCTGGAAGTCAGCCATTTAGAAATAATAACTATCAGAACATCAAAATCAGTCACATATTGACGAGAAGTGTACTGAAATCTATTGCTTTGTGCATACAGACATTTCTTATAATGGTACAGGACTATGACGCATACACATATATAACTACACCACGAAACAAGACACAAATGATCAACATCAACAGTATCAATCAGAAGAATGAATTTAGGAATAGTATGAATTAGATCTTGAATACTGTCATCGTAAATTTAGCGCATACATACAAGTCACACCTGACCTGAAAGTTAGACTTTTAAAATGTTTGATCTGGCCAGAAGAATTGAGGCAGTAGAGATGTGGTTTTGTCGGAGACTACTACGTGTCAAATGGACAGATAGAAGAACTAATGAAAGCGTCCTGGAAGAACTTGATACCACCAGAAAACCTCTAGCAGATATCAGCAAGGGATGATTAAAATACATTGGCCATGTGCCACGCAGCAAGAACATGGACCTCATGGCAGCCATCTTTCAAGGAAAGACAGTGGCGAAAAGGAAGAAAGGCAGACCACTGATCTCATACATCGAGAACCTAAGCAACATCAGTGGCCTAAATATTCAAGACAATTGTCCACAAAAGTTAAGACAGAGAGGCCCGGAGGGAGATGGTGGTGACAAAGTGTGCAGCAGCCAACACCAAACCTGGTGACGGTGACGGGTGAGACAGATTAGACAAGTCACACAAGGTTGATGTCAGTAACACTGCATGTAATCTTTGCTTTAGTGCTTGTCCTCAAGATCTGATGTCTCGAGTCCAACCCCAGTCTTAGACTTAAAACACGTTTACTGCCCTTATTAATGCTTCGGTTATTCTGATGGTGGCGGCTTACTGTTTCACTGGTCCTGTTAATCTCTACTGTGTACATTTTTTTAGATCTTGCCAGAGCATAAGGTCTCTCTCCCACCCCTGGAACTGTCTAATCACACCTTTTAGGAGAGATTCAAGAAAAATAGCAATAACAACAACAATAACAACAATGAAAAACCCACATACATCCTCCAGAACTTGCATGAAGTTAGGTTTTCTTTTTGAATTCATTTTTGGCATCTATCACACAAATAAACAAAGATGACAAGTCGACAACAACCAATTAAACAACAAACACAAACTTTTGTATTTCATCATCACAAACTATCAGAAAAATTATCCAGTCTGTCCCCGTGGGGATGCTGGAGGCTCTTTCAGTATATACAGTATCATTGCCTTCTGGAAATTCTGTACTAAAAATTTCTTTTTTTTTCTGTTAGTCTCTTTGTTTCTGTCATTTTTTCCATATCATTTTCTACCTTGCTGGTCCATTCACCTGTATGTGTTCGATAAAGCTAGCCTTCTCTTAAGATTGATATTTGGGTACATGTATTAAGTGCATTTTTTGGCTCTAGGAAAATGACATATGCGGAATCAATTTTAGGTAAGTTAGGCCCGTTTTCATACATGTATATGTTTTAGTGTTCTTAGTTATGTTTCAATTTGTAATCAGGTATGTGTTTTAAATCCCCTGTGTGATACATTGGACGGAGTGGTCAAGCCAGTGGCAATTCCTTAAATTATGTGTGCGAAGCATTGATATGTGTACTTAATTTTCTTTTCCTGTTTTACCTGTTGAAGTATTGTATGTTTTAAAATTATTATTGCCCTGATATGGGTCTACGCAGTCGGCTGGGCTTTTAACAAAAAGCAATAAATAACTATCTGGTCCGCCATTTTCTCCCTAAATCTAGTGCTTTTGGTGTTTGTTGTTGTTTGTTGTTTTTGTTGTTTGGTTGGTTGCTTTTTTATTGTTTTTTTTTTGTATTTGTGTTTTTTAAAACAATAACAACCGAAATGTGTGACTAGACGTTTGAAGTAGAAAAAATTGGAGAACCGAGAACAGTGATCCCCTTGGATTTAAAACAATTACGATCAAAATGTGTCACTAGACGTTGAAGTGAGCCACAAAAAAAAAAAAAAAAAAAAACCAGAGAGAAAGAGAGAGAGAGAATGATAATAACAATGAAGATAATACTTTATTTTCCACCATTGTAAATTATTACCAACAATGTGTTAATCTATGATTAGACGTTTGAAGTAAGCAAAAAACAGAAAAGAAAACAAGTAAAAAAACAAAAGCAAAAACAAAAAAATAAAAAGGAAAGACCTGGAACAATCAGTCAGTTTGATCTACAACAATAACGATCAACATATGCGACTAGACGTTTGTTTGAAGAAAGCAACAACAACAAAACAAACAAACAAGAACGAGAACAGTTAATCAATCAAAGCAACAAAGACAAAGTCGATTTAACCCTTTGACTCCCGCATCCTATCCACAAATTGCAAAACAAAAATCCTTTGATTCCATCACCTCTTCATCAGCATCCTGCAGGAAGCTGGCGGACAGAGTGATGGGATCAAAGGATTCAGTGTTTACTTTGCTAGCATGGTTGGCAATGCAGGATGCTGGTGGACAGGATGATGGGATCAAATGGTTAAGTGTTTACTTTGCTAGCATGGTTGGCAATGCAGGATGCTGGTGGACAGGGTGATGGGATCAAAGGTTAAGTGTTTACTTTGCTAGTATGGTTGGCAATGCAGGATGCTGGTGGACAGGGTGCGGGAGTCAAAGGCTTAATCAAACTGTGTCTTGTATGTTCCAAGCAGGATCCTCTACTTCATCATCGTCATCATCATCATCACAAGCACCCGGTGGAAGCACTGAAATGCAAGAAAGCGGCGATGACGGCGACGATGAGGACGACACACCAATAGCTGCCATCGCTGGAGGTGTCGGTGGAGGATTGGTGGTGGCCATCGCCGTCATCATCGTCCTTATCATCGTCGTGAAGAGACACAAAGGTTGGTGGATGCTTGGCGTGGGGTGGGGTGGGGTGGGGGTGGGGGTTAGAGGTCGGGGCCGAGCATAATACATTTAGATACTCTTTGGGGGGGGGGGGGGATGGTTTGTCAGTGAAGAGTCCCCATCAGTTGATAAACAATCATCATCACCAAGTGCCCTGCCTCATGGCGGTGGCGATCATGGCCCTCCATATGCATCTATACCTTGTCGCCGCAAGCACATCTTCCAGCCTATCTGTCCTCAGCCACCCTGCAAGTCCGTCCAATGTTTTCTCTCTGGGTCTACCTGGTGTTCTCTTTCCCTCCAGGATTTCTGTTGCGACCAGGTGCTCTAATTCCCCTTTCCTCATAAACTGGCCTATAAATGTTGCTTGCCTTTTTCTAAGATAGAGGGGGAAGAAGAACGCAAGAAAGACCCAGGGAGAAAACACTAGTTTGGCAAAGTGGGTGGGGACAAGAAGGATTGGAGATTTTCTTGCAGGTACAAAAGACATTTTCGTACTGAAGGCCATGGTCGCTAACACCTTGTGGCAAGGCAGGTGATGGTGAATGTTGTAACGTATTGTATGATATACCCAATTGCAGCTTAGTCTTCAAGAATTAGCCGACTTAAAGAGACTTAGCAAAAGAGAATGATGTTTCAAAAAGTTGTAACATTACAAAGACAAGGATGTTTTGGAATGTTGTAATATTACAGATAAAGAAAATCATGTTTTGAAATCTTGTAATGCTGCAGCCAAAAACAATAACATTTTGAAATATTGTATTGCTGTTTTTAAATGTTGTAAGGTTACAGACAAAGAAAATGCTGTATTAAAATGCTGTTATCTTACAGACAAAGGAAATTAGGTTTTCAAATGTTGTAATGTAACAGACAAAGAAACTGACGTTTTAAATATTGTAATATTACAGACAAAGAAACTGATGTTTTGTAATGTTGTAATGTTACAGACAAAGACAATGATGTTTTGAAATGTTGTAATGTAACAAAAGAAAAGAAGTTTTGAAATGTTGTTATTTTACAGGCAAAGGAACTGATGTTTTGTAATGTTGCAATCTTACAGACAACGACAATGATGTTTTGAAATGTTGTAATATTACAGGCAAAGAAAATGACGTTTTGAAATGTTGTAAGAAAGCAAATATTTTGAAATGATGTAATATTATATACAAAGACAATGATGTTTTGAAATGCTGTAATGTTACAGACAAACCAAAGGATGCTGATGCCAGAAATGCAGGAACTAGGGAAGAGGACGGTAAATGAGAGAATACTGTGTGTGTGTGTGTGTGTGTGTGTGTGTGTGTGTGTGTGTGTGTGTGTGTGTGTGTGTGTGTGTGTGTGTGTGTGTGTATGTGTGCCTGTCTGTGTGTGCCTGTGTGTTGTTTTTACTTTAAATTTTAAACTGTTCTTCTCTTCATAGGAACTCAGTCATTCAGTCTCCACCAGTCCATATATCTATTTATTTGTCCATTTATCTGTTCATTTATGTATCTTATTTTTACATCATATATTTGGTAAGTTATTGTTGTTATCGATAAATGCTTCACGTAATTTTGCTTTTTGTCTTCGTTTCATTTAGTTCTCTTATTTTATTTTATATTCTTAGTTCGTTGCTATTATTCTTCGGTAAGTATCACGTGTAGTTTTGTCTTTGTTGCACATAATTCGAACAGCATATGAACATAGTGTATGAGAGTTGAGATAACGTCAAACCATCAAAATTACTTCATATTTTTAGGTTGTTATTATAATTTTTCGATACATACTTCATGCACTTTTGTTTTTGTCTTTATCGCACAGAATTCGAAGAACACATCAACAACGTGTGTGAGTTTAGATAACGTCAAACCATCAAAATTACTTCACATATTTAGTTCGTTATTATTACCATTTTTCGATACACACTTTATGTATTTTTGTCTTTGTCTTTGTTGCACAGAATTCGAAGAACACATCAACATCATTTATAAGAGTTCAGATAACGTCAAACCATCAAAATTGCTTCATATTTAGTTCATTATGATTATTTTTCGATACATACTTCACGTAGATTTGTTTTTCTCTTTGTCGCACAGAATTCGAAGAACACATCAACATCGTGTATGAGAGTTCAGATAACGTCAAACCCTCACAATCCAAACCCACAGCCGTGGCTTTTCCTATATCGCCCAAGAACAAGACAGCAGCACCGACTCAGCAAAGCAGGTATGCGGCAGACGTGGCGGAAGAAGACCCCGGTTCCGGTTACTCCGCTGTGTCCATCCCCCTTCCTGGACGTTCTGCGACCGATGGAACTGCTGCCTCTACCAGCCAGAATCTGTACGCCGGTTTGTATTCTTCTGTGGACGAGGACGTGGGTGACTTCAACCAGGATGATGCCGAAGGTTTGTACTCCTCCGCTGACGGGGATATGCAGAACCCTGGTGATGGTGTCCCAGCCGTCTCCGCGCCGCCGCAGAACGGAGACGTCTATGCAGTCGTCAACAAGTCGAAGTCCTTGACTAAGCCAGATACGCAGAATGCCGAGTATTCTGTGGTGAACAAAACACAACCCAAATCTCAACATGTCTCCGACGTGTACGCTAAGGTCAACAAGGTGCCGAAGGGACGCAACTCTGCATCCTCACGACCACCGGAAACGGAAGGAGAATCCGACGCAAAGGGGAAGAAGCCCACAACCAGTAAAAAGCCTGCTGCTGCCAGGAAATCCAAGCCTGATGCACGTGCTAAACCCGTCGTGCCTGTCAAGCCACAACCAGCAGGTATGATTTAAATCTTTATGATAGTGATAATAGTGATGATGATGATAGTGAAAGAATCGCATTATTAATACTGATTATTATTACTATTATTTTATTATTATTATTATTATTATTATTATTATTATTATTATATTATTATTATTATCATTATCATCATTATTACCACTACCATGATGATGATGATTATGATAATAACGATTACAATAATATCAACAAAAACAATAATGATGAAGATGATGATAATTATAACAATAATAACACTAGCAATACTTATTACATAATATTAATAATAACAGCAATAAGAAGAAGAAGAACAAGAATAAGATGATGATGATGATGAAGATGATGTTCTTAACAGTACTACTACTAATATAACAATAACAGTAATGGATGATAGTGATGACAATAATGAAACAATTGACGATAATGATGATGATAATGATAATGTTAATATTAATAATGATAAAATGTTATTAACGGTGATGATAGTGTAATAATAACATATGAATGATATAATGATAATGAGAAGAAGAAGAACAGCAACAACAATGATAACAACAACAACAATAATTTTAACAACAATAACTGATGATATGATGATAATGATGATAACAATTGATGATGGTAATGATATAGTGTTGATGATAATAATGATACAATATCGTCATCATCATCATCACCGTTATTGTTGTTGTTGTCATCATTATTGTTATCATCATTATTATTTGATGATGATGATGATGATGATGATGATGATGATGATGATGATGATGATGATGATGATGATGATGATGATGATGATGATGATGATGATAACAAGAATAAGCAATTTTTTATCGGTCAAATTTTCCTACACAGATTGTCCATAAGACAGGCACCATGACACATGGAATGGAGAGGGGGAAGGGTGTTTGTTGATTTGCCTTGTCTTTTAATCCCCAAAGAAAAACTCAAAATATTCATTGCCTGATACACAACAACATTGATTGCAAAGACTGATGTGACTGCAAGGTTTGTTTGTTTGTGTTTCTTTGGGGACATCATCCACTGATAGTGGTGGAAATGCAACATGTTCATATTGACAGTCATATTCATATAGATATTTATATTCATATTCATTTCTTTTGTCGCAGTGGATTTACCATGTGAAACTCAGGCTTCTTTTAAAAAATAAACTTAAGGAAGGGAAGAAAGTTAATTGGCCATGAAAGGGAGAGATTGGGAAATTAATCTAGCTCTGTAATGTTGAACTCGGCGAGACTCCAGTATGAGCTGGAGACAGAGGAGAGAAGAAACTGGTAGTCCAGTAAGGATAGCATTACAGTAATCAAGACGAGACCAAAATTAATGAGATATCACAAGCTTAGATGCAGCCTCATATCTTCGAATGTAACCAATGCGCCGAATCTGAGAGTGGCATGATTGGCAGGTCTGGGTCAGAAACTTCTGCATGGAAAGAGTGGTGTCGAAGGTCACACCTAGATTCTTGACAGAATCAGAGAGAGAGGTGGTAGTGTCACCTAGCTGGATAGTATTCAGTGTGGTAGAAGCAAGTTTATTTTTGGTAGGCTTACCTACAGGCATGGCTTCGGTTTTGTCATCGTTTAACTGTTGTGTATGTTGTGTCATCCAGTTCTGGATATCAGCACGTTCACAAATGAACACATACTCTCACCCATCCAAGTCGTGGATAAGCTCACAGAGTTGTTTGTTATTGTAGGTGCATATGACAACGCAGAGCCAGGCCAAGGAAGACCACTGACTGGAAATAACTACGAAGAAGTGAAGTTACCGAACGTGAGCGACTCTCTCTCTCTCTCTCTCTCTCTCTCTCTCTCTCTCTCTCTCTCTCTCTCTCTCTCTCTTTCTTTCTTTCTTTCTTTCTCTCTCTCTCTTTCTTTCTCTCTGTCTCTTTCTCTCTGTCTCTGTTTCTCTCTCTCTCTGTCTCTCACTCTGTCTCTGTCTCTGTCTGTCTGTCTGTCTGTCTGTCTCTCTCTCTCTCTCTCTCTCTCTCTCTCTCTCTCTCTCTCTCTCTCCCTAACACAACAATTGCTACTGCTACTGCTGTTTCTACCACCACCACTACTACTACTGGTGCTACTACCACCACTACTACTACTATGGCTGCTGCTGCTGCTGCTTCTGTCACTACTACTACTACCACTGCGACTGCTGCTGCTGCTACGACTACCATCTCTATAACATGTATGCTACTACTACTACTATTACTACTGCTGTTGTTGCTGCTGCTACTACTAGTACTACTTTTAGTACTACTACTTCTGCTGCCACTACTGCTGCTGCTACTGCTGCTGCTACCGCTGCTACGACTACCATCTCTACTACATATACTACTACTACTATTACTACTGCTGCTATTGCTGCTGCTACTACTACTACTACTTTTAGTACTGCTACTACTGCTGTTGCCACTACTGCTGCTGCTACTGCTGCTGCCACTGCTGCTACGACTGCCATCTCTACTATTACTAGTACTACTACTACCACTCTATTCCTGCTGCTGCTACTTCTGCTACTACTACTTCTGTTACTAATAGTAGTACAAGCAGTACTGCTGCTTCCACTGCTATTGGTGCTACCGTTGCTGCTACTACTGCTGCTACTGCTACTACTGTTACCACCACTACTACTAGTATGGCTACTTCTTCTACTGTGGGTACTACTGCTGCAACTGCTGCTAACTGTAGTACTACACATTTTAATATTTTAGTTGACGACCAAAGAATTCCTTGCTTTTTAATTACTGCGTTTATTTAACTTGTTTGTTTTGTTTATTTGCCTGTTTTGATTGTTTATTGTTTGAGAGTTGGGTATTTTTTAGGGTGGGTTGGGATGATGGTCTTCTGGTGTCTTTGTTTGTTTGTTTCCCATTTTTGTCTTAATCTTTATCTTTGTTACTGTTAAATCAACACGAGCTCCATATTGATTTCTTTTAATTATTCCCCCATGGGGATGCCAGGGGCTCTTTTAGTATAAATAGTCTCCCCACCTTCTGGTAATTCTCTGCTAGACATGTCCTCTTTTCTGTCACTCTCTTTGTTTCTGCCTTGTTCCTTTGCTTTCTGTAATTTTTTCCTATCATATTTTGCCCTGCTGGTCCATTCGCCTGTACATGTTTGATAAAGTCTTGTGTACTTTCTCTTAGGATTGATAATTGGGTACATGTATGAAGTGTATTTTTGGCTCTAGAGAAGTGACGTATGCAGAAGCAATTTTAGGTAATTTAGGCCGGTTTTTATACATGTGTTTGTGTCCTTAGTTATGTTTAAATTTGTATTCAGGTATGTTTTTAAATCCCCTGTGTGATAAATTGGATGGGGTGGCCAATACCAGGGGCATCTCCTTAGATTATGTGCTTGGATGCATTGATTTGGGTGCTTAATGTTCTTTTCCTATTTTATCTGTTGAACAGTTGTATGTTTTGAAACGGTTATAGCCCTGATATGGCTCTACCCAGTCGGTTGGGCTTTAAACAAAAATAAAAATAACAATTACAATTCTTATTATTGATTTTCAACAGGAGGTGACTAAGCCAGCAGATATGGATGACGATTACCACGCACTTTCTTTCAACGGTCATTCATCCAATGCGCCATCGGGAATCCTTGACCCAAACTACAGTCACATTGGAGACCTCTAAAAAAGAGAAAGATCCCAACAACGGGGTATGGCTGCCAATAACATGGCTAACAGCTCACTCGTACAAGCCTACACAAGTAAATTTGAAACGCAACCCAATAACGCAAAAGCAGAAGACTTAGAAAGAAGACACTTGTGCTCGTGTGGCTGTCTACAATGGGAGCATGTTGGATCTTTCAAACTTTCGTTTTTAAAAGAAAAAGGAGATTCCTCTAAATCTCCCAGAGACACGTGTGTGTGTGTGTGTGTGTGTGTGTGTGTGTGTGTGTGTGTGTGTGTGTGTGTGTGTGTGTGTGTGTGTGTGTGTGTGTGTGTTGTGTGTGTGTGTGTTCGTTCGTTGCTTGATTTAACGTCTTTTCACTATAAGTGATATTAGACGGGGAAAAATGGCATGGAGGATGAAATAAGGGGGAGGGGGGTGTGGAGGGGAGAGGGGAACAGAGTAAGGGACGTAAAAAAAAATTAAAAGGAAGCGGCAAGGTCTTAAGAAAAAGGATATGGATGAACAGAGAAATGAAACTAGAACAACGCTAACATCAATAATGTAAAAGAAAAATCGTCATAAAAACAAAACAAAACAAAAATAATCATAATTATAATAATAATCTTAAAGTAACGCATTAACAGGACTGTGAACCAATGATTCTGAAATTTTAACTAACAAAACTTGATCCGATACTACTTCTTTAAAATGCGTTTCAAGATAGTTTCCTTGTGTAAACGTCTTTGGTAAAAAGGAACGAAGCTTTCTGCAGTAAAACAAACAGTGATACAATGTGAATTGTTCGCCACAAATACATAAAACGTTGTTACAATATTTTGTTTTCAAAGCGTTCAGTTGAATGCGAAAATATGTCATAACAATTAATCTCAAATGATATAACGAGGAATACTGCAAATTTTTACAGATATTTTGAACTGAAAGTTTGATTCTTTTTTGAGACACAAATTTTTCATTTAAATGTTCATGAAATCGAATCCATGATGCTAATTCTAGCGAGTTGTAAGCTTCTTTTACCGAGGTGTTAACATGTAATTCTATGGAATTTTCAGAATTGAGGGCACCGGATTTAGCTGCTCTGTCAACTACGTTGTTGCCATGAAGACCAACATGAGAAGGCACCCAGCATAAATTGATTTCCGAACCATTTATCTTTAAACAATGTATTAGATGATTTGCCTCAATAATTAAGTCAGGTCTTGTGTCTGTATCAAAAGACTGTAAGGCATATAATACAGATTTTGAATCAACAAAGAGAACTACTTTGAATGACACAGGCCGAAGTCTTATTAAATAATGCAACGCTTGAACAACAGCGACCAATTCTGCTGTATATATAGATACATTTGCCCCAATGAAAAAAAGACATTTTAATGTTAAATTTTGGAACATAAAAGGCTGCTCCAGCGCTCTGGTTTGCTAAGACTGACCCATCGGTAAAAATGTGGAGGTGGGTACTGTACTTTTCATCGATGTGTTCACAAGCTGTGGATAGCGTAATGTTGACATTATCATCTTTTTTAACTTTTGCATAATCGAGATCAAATGTGGCATTTAGCATTTCCCATGTAGGGATAGGCGTTATCGTTGGTTTCTCAGCAATTTCATCCATTGTTATGTTGGACTGTTTGATCAGGCCAGATATGTAAGTTGCGGCTGTAATTTGTGATGAAATGTTTTTTGCTCGTTTTGGAAAGTCAGTATCAGACCTGATCTTAATTTCTTTGCTCACAAAATTATCCACTTGTGAAGTAGTTCTAATTGCAAACTTTGCTGTAGCTAACTCACGATGGTTGTTTAAAGGTAGAATTCCAGCAACTTTGTACGTTTCCAGAGTAGAAGCATGAGTTTGTTACACCTAATGCAATTTTAAGACTTTTGCAGTCCAAGCTCTGAATCTTTTTTAGTAAATATTTGGGTGCATTGAAGAAAACTTCTTGCGCGTAGGATAATTTAGACCTGACCAGCGCTATTGACAGATGAATCAGTACATTTGTATCCATTCCCCAGGGTAATTTGCTTATTATCTTTAGAAAATTTAAGTTTTTTCGCGCTTTTGTTAAAATATAATCAAAATGGACATTCCAGCTTAATTTGGACGTGATGTAAACTCCCAGGAATTTTACGACCTGTTTGTAATTTAACACTTCACCAAGCAATTTGAAAATAGGCAAGTTATTTGAGTTACCACCAGGATCAAACAGCATCATGTTAGTTTTTTTCTGCTGACAACGACAGCCCATTTTCTAACATATAGTTTCCAAGATTATCAAGATCAGTTTGATACAACTTCCTGATGTAATTTCGCGT
The DNA here is from genome assembly GCA_030674185.1 of Monoplex corrugatus. Classification (NCBI taxonomy): domain Eukaryota; kingdom Metazoa; phylum Mollusca; class Gastropoda; order Littorinimorpha; family Ranellidae; genus Monoplex; species Monoplex corrugatus. Next base: position 15,675,058 of record JAPXFY010000029.1, read on the forward strand.
TCTCTGTGGAGTTGTCTTTTTTAAAGTGATATTCATCCAAGTGCATATATCATCAGCGTACTGTACTAAAACAACACGATTTGAAAGAGCTTTAGGAAGATCCTGTATAAGGATATTAAATAAAATAGGTGCTATCACTGAACCTGTGTGTGTGTGTGTGTGTGTAAGTGTGTGTGTGTGTGTGTGTGTGTGTGTGTGTGTGTGTGTGTGTGTGTGTGTGTGTGTGTGTGTGTGTGTGTGTGTGTGTTTCATTTTTTTTTTTATTCGGTCAAAGCATTTTAACAAGTTGAAACACGTTTTTCGATTTTCATTCATGATGTGTTTGTATGTTTGTTCTAATAACATCCTCGTTGAGTTACGCATTTTTTGTTTAACATGTCAGTACAATTTTTATGTTAGCCCGGCAATAAATGACTTATGATGATCTCTTTATCTGTCTGCCTGTCTGTCTGTCTGTCTGTTTGTCTGTCTGTCTGTCTTTCTGTCCATCTACCTGTTTGGTCTGTTTGCTTGTCTGTCTATGTGTTGGTAACAAAATGTGTTAGCAAAATTTTCTCACCTGTTTCTCGATGGACTTTTTAATCAATTTGGGTCAAAGGTGTCACGAGTATGTCAGTTTGGATGTCATGGTGCCAAGTTCAAGGTCACATTTGAGAACACCAGGTAGACCCAGGGAAAAAAAACATTGGACCAGTCGCCATGGAGTAGTGGTTAATGCAACAGACTACCGACTGGAAGATTGTGGGTTCGAATCCCCATCAGTCCCTTTATTGTGGATATTTTTGGATCTAACCAGCTCCTACCCAAAGTCTAGCGTGCTATGTGTTCATTGGGAAGACTGGCACCGCACAGTCGAGTCTCATCCACTTCACGGATGAGTCATTGAGGGTGTTGTTCAAATCTTCTGACCAGCACTGCAGGTGTCTGTATCTCTGTCCTGGTTGACGCTAGGAAAAACTACGATAATAGGCGTAGAGTACAACCCTGTCACGCAGTCTTAATCCTAGATGGAACTCCATAGCATCATGATTGTCATCCTCATTGCCACCATCATCATCACATTGTAGAACAAAAACTGTGTCAGCTTCTGTGGCCAATAAGGTAGCGTAGAAAATGGGACGAAAAAAATATTGGACAGACTTGTGGAGTGGATGAGGACAGATAGGGTGGAAGATGTACTTGCAGCAACAAAGGATAGATTCGTAATGAGGGCCATTCGCCAACACCATATGGCAAGGGCACACGATGATTAAAAACAAAAAAGTAAGTGTTTAAAATCAGCAATTTTGGAAGAAGGCAAGTAAACAGGACGATCTCATGAACTTCTGATTACGTATTCTGTTTTCAGCTCTTGTGACGATCTATTACTGTCCTTGCTTTATGTCAAGCTTTATTTCATTTTCGGTGTTGTTGTTTTCTTCATGAAAGTCACGATGCTTTCAGAAGTACAAAATCTGGATTTTCTGTGATAATTCTCGATTAGGAATGAGAGTGTAACCAACAAAAAAAAAACCCGAAAGAAGAATAAGAGCGCGTATTCAATACAACAAGACAAGACAGGGGCACATTTTCTGCCAACTGGCCTTTGTCAAGTGAAAGATCACAAAAAGCAAACACCAGATACAAAAATTAGGAGACAAAGACTGAAACGTCCCTGCTGCTCCGTCCAGTATGAGAAAAGGAATGGACCTGGACTGGACCGAGCAGCAGGGAAGTTTCAGTCTTTTCCTCCTAATTTTTGTATCTGGTGTTTGTTTGTGATCTTACGTTTGACAAAGGCCAGTTGGCCAAACATTTGCGCCTGTCTTGTCTTGTTGTATTAAGTACGCGTTCTTATTCTTCTTTCGTGTTTGTTTTTTTTTATCTGGTTCCTGTTTGCTTGAACACGGGCAGTCACATTTGCTTTGGATTAGGAATGAGAATGTTAGAATGGCTTGATTATCTTTTTTCATCCACCACCCCCTCAAATGAGAGTGTGAGAATGGTTTGACTGTCTTCTTATTTGTCTATTTTTTTGCCCCCTCAAATGGACAACTTCAATCGTGTAGTCTGTCTGAAAGAGAGACAAGAGAAGTTGGTGGTTCTGAATTCATTTGGTTTATAGTTTTTTTGCGCCGCAGATTTCTTCTTTTCCCTGTATAACAAATTTGAAAAAGATAGTTTTTGTTATTTTGCTAACACCACAGGCGCACAGAGATATACAGACAACACAATAAAATCAGTACAATACAATGTGGCGCTTTTTTCTTCGACAATCCATTGAGTTAATCTGAATTTAAAGCATATAGTTACCTATAGGTACTGTATTTGTGTAGTTAATTGTATGCACTTTGTCTCGTTCTTAAATTGTTACAATGTCTCTTCATAATAGTGCGTTTATTATGTAACATAGAGTAGTTTTGTTTAATGTACGTGATATTCCAGTATGTACTTATTTTCAGAATTTCTTTTTATTTGCGTGATAATCAGAGCATGTGATTGTTCTGACACAATTTGAATGGTGCCGTCGGCGTCGGCGGCGGCGTCGGTGTCGGTGGTGGTGGTGGTGGTGGTGTGTGTGTGTATGTGTGGATGTGTGTGTTTGAAAGCGTGAAGTGTTCTAAAGTGGCAGCTTCTATGAAAAATCCCTGTACATGTACACAAAAGTAACTGAGTATGGATGCAACCGCGTAGGTGAAGGTAAACAAACGTTTTGTTTAATCCTTTGACTCCAGCACCCCATCTTCCAGCTACAAAAACTAAACCCTTTGACCTCATCACCCTACACATGAAGCTGTCGGGTAGGGTGAGGGAGTCGAAGGGTTAAGTTTTTGTTTTGCTAGCAAGGTCGACGGTGCATGGTGATGGTGGACAGGGTGCAGCTTATTTTGTCAATGTTATTGACGCTCTCAAAGAATATTGTTTCTAATGCGGTTTATTTTCTCATTCTTATTGACGCTGTGAAAGAATAATGTTTTTAATGCAATTCATTTTCTCAATTTTATGGACACTATCAAAGAATATTGTTTCTAATGCGATTTATTTTCTCAGTTTTATTGACGTTCTCAAAGAGTATTGTTTCTAATGCAGTTTGTTGTCTCAATCTTATTGATACTCTTAAAGAATGTTGTTTCTAATGCAATTTTTTTGTTTTATTGACGCTCTCAAAGGGTGTTGTTTCAACTGTGATTTATTTTCTTATTCTTATTGACGCTCTCAAAGAATATTGTTTCTAACGCAGTTTGTTTTCTCAATTTCATTGACTCTCTCAAACAAAATTGTTTCTAATGCAATGTATTTCTTAATCTTATTGACGCTCTCAGAGGGATTGTTTCTGATGTATTCACAGTATGCATGTTTTATTAATTTAATAGATGCTTTGAAAATGTATTAGCTTGCATTTCATTTATACTTCCCACCATGGGGATGCCAGGGGCTCTTTCATTTTAATTAAATAGCTTCCCCACCTTCTGGAAATCCAGTGCTAGAAATTTCCTGTTTTTCTGTCACTCTCTTTGTTTCTGCATTGTTCCTTTGCTTTCTGTCATTTCTTCCTATCATTGTCTGTCTTGCTGGTCCATTCATCTATATGTGTTCGATAAAATCTTACATACATTTTAGGATTGATAATTAGGTACATGTATCAAGAGCATTTTGGGCTCTAGGGAGGTGAGATATGCGGAAGCAACTTTAGGTAATTTGTGCCTGGTTTTGTATATGTTTTGGTGTCCTTAGGTACATGTATGCTTTAATTTGTATTCAGGTGTGCTTTTTAAATCCCCTGTGCGAGAATTTGGACAGAGTGGTCAATGCCAGGGGCATCTTCTTAGATTATGTGCACGAATGCGTTGCTATGTGTATTTAATTTCCTTTTCTTTTTTCTTTCCTGTTGAAGTTTTGTATGTTTTGAAACGGTTATAGCCCTGATGTGGCTCTACGCAGTCGGCTGGGCTTTAAACAAAAATAACAGTAACAATAACAGTAATTTGAACTTACTGCAGCGTGTATGCGTTGTGTTCAAAGAGAAGAGCCTTCAGTTAAAGGGGAACAATCCAGAGTCACTGTCTTCGGAGCACGAGCGCAGAGTTCCCGGATCTGACTGTGTTACCCAGTTGTGCATTTCCCCTCAAAACTATCAAGCCATACTAATAATCAAGCCTTTTTGACAAAGTCACGTGCTTCGTGATCATAGCAACAATAACAACAACAACAACATAAACAAAATAAAAGCAAAGAAAGGCACAACCAATCAAACGATTAGAAAGCAAAATCATGATATAATAGTTACACTACAATAACAACAACAACTACTACGACTACTACTAATACCACTACTTCTACTATCAATAATAATAATGATAATGATAATATGATAATGAGAATAAAAATACTGATAATAATAATAATAAAATAATAATAATAATAATAATAATAATAATAATAATGATAATAAAATGTTAATGATGATAATAAATAATGACGTTAATAATAGTTAGAAGAAGAAGAAGAAAAAGATTACAATGATGATGATGGTGACAATAATAATAATAATAATAGTAATAATAATAATAATAATAAAAATAAAATGATGATAATAATACTAATAATAATAACAATAATAACAATAATAATAATAATAATAATAATAATAATAATAATAATGATGATGATGACAATAATAGCAATAATGATAATCTACAGTCACATTCGTTCTGATAACAATAGTGAGTTTACTGTTATGTTCTTTGCATTTCTCTTGGGTAATTCTGTCTTACTGTGGTCTACGGGTGAGGTACATGAACGTGCTTAATTTTCATATTGCCATGATCTGGTTGCCATCTCAAGAAGCCAACCCCATCTCGCTCTGTTCCCTTGTGAATGGGCTTAAAGGTCTAACATATTTAACCATTCCTATCCGTATCTTCGTTGTCGTATTCGTATTCTAGGATGTTATCGTGTGTGTGTGTGTGTGTGTGTGTGTGTGTGTGTGTGTGTGTGTGTGTGTGTGTGTGTGTGTGTGTGTGTGTGTGTGTGTGTGTGTGTGTGTGTGTGTGGCCAATTTTGATATGAGTTTGTACACAAACTTGACTGAGAAATCCTTGCTGACAATTTCATCACTGGATATATTGTTTGTTTCCTCTCTTGTTCCTTTTTATTTATAACTGTGATAAGTAATTCCATTTTCTAGATTTCTTTCTTTCTTTCTTTTTTCCTTCCTTCCTTCCTTCCTTCCTTCCTTCCTTCCTTTCTTTCTTTCTTTCTTTCTTTCTTTCTTTCTTTCTTTCTTTCTTTCTTTCTTTTTATCTGTTTATTTATTTCATTATTATTTATTCATTCATTTTGTTATTTCTTTATTCATTTGTTCGTCTGTTTCTTATTTATTCTTTCATCTTTTTCCTTGCTTGTTTATTTGTGTATTTATTTATTTATTTATATATTTCATAATTGTCTTTCTGTATTCTATTTGTTTTCCTTGTTCATTTTTTTTCACACTACTCCATTCTTCAGTTCAGATTATAGTTCCGACTGGATGCTTTTTTTTTTTTTTCTTTTTTTTTCTTTTGGTCACATCGGAATTTTTTCTCGTAAAATGCGGGCTGCTGTCTTCATGCGAAATCACCACGGTACGGTATGGAGCCGCTGACATTTTTCGTTTAGGAATATAGTTTGTCTATTGTTTTCTTTTGGGTTTTTTTTGCTTTGTTTTTTGTTTTGTTTTGTTTTGCACCCACGGAAATAGATTTGATTGTCTATTGACATTTTTTTTCCACGGATAACAAAACAGAGAAATTATCTCCCCTTTTGACATTTTTTCCACGGATAACAAAACAGACAAATTGTCTCCCCTAGTGACATTTTTTCCAAGGATAACAAAACAGAGAAATTGTCTCCCCTGTTGACATTGTTTCCACGGATAACAACACAGAGAAATTTTCTCCCCTGTTGATATTTTCTTCCACGGATAACAAAACAGAAAAACTGTGTGTTGACATTTTTTTTCCACGGATAACAAAACAGGGAAGGTAGCTGATCAGCAAATCTAGTGATTTGATTTCTTTGTCTTTTGTTTACGCTTGATAAATGCGAGAATTTTGTGCCTGCTTTGTTTCGTTGATTAAGTAAGCGTTCCTTTTTGGTTTATGTCCATGTCACTGGTCTCTGACTGAAAGAACTCAAAAACATTTCAAAGAAAGGGATGGAGAGAAACAAAGGATTGCCAAAAGGAAGTGTAGAGCAACTAACTAGTCAGATATGAAAAATGCATGTACGTTATCTTGATTTTATTCTTACTGTCAACATGCAAAACCAGTACAAGATTGAGGCAGCCGAGATGTGGTTTCTAAGAAGAATGTTGAGAGTTCCATGGACAGCAAAGAAAACAAACGAGACAGTCTTGATGAAGGCAGACACAAAAAGATCATTGATAAAGAAGATTAGGAAAATACAGGCAACATTTATAGGCCATTTTGTGAGGAAAGGGGAATTTGAGCACCTGGTCATAACAGGGAAGCTGGAGGGAAAGAGAACACTAGGTAGACCCAGGGAGAAAATGTTGGACGGACTTGCATAGTGGCTGAGGATAGAAAGTGTGGAAGATGTGCTTGCAGCGACAGGGGATAGATGCATATGGAAGGCCATGATCGCCACCGCCATGCTGCAGGGCATATGATGATGATGATGTTGCTTAAAGCCCAGCCGACTGCATTAGAGCCATCATCAGGGCTCAGAACCTTTTCAATACGCACACGGTACTGGAACAGGGAAAAAAAGGAACAAAAAATTAAGTACACATATCAATGCATTTGTGCACATAATCAAAGGACATGCCCCTGGCGTTGACCACTCCGTCCAATTTATCATACAGGGGATTTAAAAAAAATACCTGAATACAAACTGAAACATAACTAAGAACACTAAAACATATACAAAAAAGGGCCTAAATTGCTTAAAATTGTCTTCGCATTTCTCATGTCCCTAGAGCCAAAAATG
>JAPXFY010000029.1:15687026-15694526 GCA_030674185.1 Monoplex corrugatus
ATGAGCATAATGATTCAGCCATCCTGATTTTTTTTTCTCAGAATTTGCATTGCGGATCATTACGCCGAGATAATTGTACCACTTCTTACAAATGATTGTAAGACTTATGAAAATGCAAAAAATGATAAGATAATATCAGAAAAATGCAAGATATCGACGAATATGTATGTCTGAATGATGTGACGTATGATTTCATAAGACATAATTTATTTTTGACTTAAAAATCTGATTGGGAGAATGTTTGGCCACGACAATTCCCACATTAATGAAAAACCGTTGTAAAGATTCATTTAAGGTCGATAAAAGAACCAGCTGTTTCTTATCAAGATAAAGCAGTGCAACACATGTAAATGTAATGATCTAATCCTGTTGAATTGAATTCTGTGTTCAAAATATGCGTTGGTTAATACCTGGTCAAAATAGTAGTATCCTTGATTGCAAACGATTACAAAGACTTGAAATATGGTAAGGTGTTTAGCCAAATTTTGTAAAGATCGATTTACTAGACACAAGACAAGATACTGAGTTAATCACACTGAATTCATTTAATGACCAGAAACTGAATTGGACAATATACTGCAAAGAAACATGCACCATGAATGAGAAATGACCAAAAAGATTAATTCAAATGTGGTAAGACTGATAAGCTTCGTAAATCAGAGTACAGCATCAGAATGAATGTAAATGCAGCAATAGAAACATGCTGAATTCTTTTTTTTTATTAGGATTTGCATCGGAGATTATTTAGAATAGATAATTACATAATTAATCACAACTGATGATAACATGTCATGAAAACATTTTCAGTGAAGATAAAACGGTGCAACACACGTAAAAACAATTATTTCTGCATTCTGAAATCATTCGTGGGATCCCAATATGCACTGAAAAAGTGTTGGCCATGACAACTGTCATTAATTACAAAATCTTGTGAAGAGTCATACAAATATGGAAAGATTTATAGGGTATTTCAGTAAGAATGCAAAAATCCCACGACTGAAATTATGATAATTTGAAAAAAAATGAATTCAATTTATCTACAAAATTTGTGTTAAAGAATACATGGCCAAGATATTTACCCCATTAATTGAATACTATTCTAAAGATTCTTGAAAATCCGGGAAACGTTACAGACCATTCCTCATGAACTTTATGCGGTTCCACACATGTAGGTTTAGTCATCTGATCATCCGGAATTTATTTAGTATTCAAAATATATGATGAATGATATCTTGTCAAAATAATTGTATTCTTGATAACAAACGATCCTAGATACCTTGAAATAGAGTAAGATTTCCAACCGATCTTTGTACAGATGGAATGACTAGACACAAGTTAATCATACTGAATTCATTTGTATGACCAGAAACGTACTGGACAATATACAACAAATACAAATGCGTCACTAATGAGAAGTGACCAAAAAAGACTCATTCATATAAAGCAAGATTGATAGGGTGTTATGAATCTAGATACAGCATTGTAATGATTCTCAATGCAGTGACATAAACATCCTAAAGTCATTTTTGTGCTCAGGATTTCTACTGAAGATTTTTAGACAAGATAATTGCATCATGAATTGCAATGGATGATATAATATAAACACAAGGTAATATCGATAACATTTTTTTCCATGAACATGTAACGTTGCAACACATAAAAAGCAATGATTTAGATATTTCAAAATCATTTGTGGGATCCGAGTATGAGTTGAAGATTTGACCATGGTGATTTTATCATTGATAACAGACAATTATATCGACTTATGAAAATACAGGAAGGTTTATAAGGGTGTTTTCATAAGGATAGAAGAATGTTAAGATTGTAACTGTAATGATTTGTTACGGCTGAATTCATTTTAACTTCAAAAGTTGCATCAGAGAACATTTGGCTTAGATGATTCTTTATATAATTACAAATTATTCTACAGATATATTAAATAGATAAACGTTACAAGCTATTTATTTGAAGATACAGCAATGATCTAAGCATACTCAATTTATTTTTGTGATTAGAATAGTGAAAGGGAATATTTGGCAAGATAAGTGTACCCTTAAAATACAAACGGTTATAAAGACTCATTGAACTTCAAAAGATTAGAGCGTTTCCAAAAAGATATAAGATTCAGTCATGCTGAATATATTTTTACCTTTAGAGTTTGTGTTGGAGCATATTTGGCAAAAATAATTGCCTCATTAATTAAAAACAACTATAAATATTCATTGAATTCATTAAAAGGATTTGAATGTTATGGTGTAACATGTGTAAAAGCAATAATTTATACAGCCTGAACTCATTTGTGGTAAAGAAGATTCAGCCATGATAACTATGTCATTAGTGACAAAAGCTTGTAAAATCTCCTTCAACGTGGGAAGATCTATGGGGTGTTTCAATAAGGATACAAACATTTCATGGCTGTAACTGTGTTTATGTTTCGTAAAGATAATTGACTCATTAATTGCAAACTATTTTAAAGATGGATGAAAATCTGATAAATGTTTTCATGAAGATAAAGCGGTTTTACACGTGTACCTATAATGATGGAATCATTCTGAATTTACTCCTATGTTCTAAACATATATGGGGAATCTTCCAGCAAGACAATTAAATCAGTGATTACAAACGAATACATCCAAATACAGTAACATTTCCGGCTACTATTTATGAAGATAAAATGACTAGACTCAAGTTAATGCATTGTATTAATCATACTAATTCATCTAAATGATCAGAAACTGAATTATACTATCTATGGCAAAGACAAATGCATCACAAGCGAGAAATGACCAAAAAAGACGAAATCAAATATGGTAAGACTTATAAGATATCATGAATTAGAATACAGCATTAAAATAAATGTATAAACACAGTGATGTAAATATGTTGAATTCGTTTTTTGTCGACAGCACTTCCATTGGAGATCATTTAGACAAGTCAATTCCATGGCTAATTTCAATGGATGATGAAATGTCATTGAAATGTAATATTTGCAGTTTTCATGAAGACATGACGGTTCAACATCATGTTAAAACAATGATTAACATATCCTGAATTCAGTTGTGGAATCCGAATATGTGTTGAAAAAACTTGGCCACGATAACTGTGCCACTGATTACAAATGTTTACAAGACTCATAACAGTTCAAGGGAATTGCGAAAGGATACAAGAATGTCACGTTTGACATATGATGATTTGATAACGCTGAATACATTTAAATGCGTCGTTGACTACAAACCAGTGTAAAATTCATCAAAATTCGGTAAATGTTTCAAGACATTTTTATGAATACTAAGTAGTAATACACATGTAAGTATAATGATCTTATCTTCCTGAATCCATTACTGTGTGTGTAAACTATGTGCTGGAGAATATATGGCCAGGATAATTGCATCACTAAACACTAAACACTAAAACATAATAAAAACTCCTTGAAATACGATAAGATTTCCAGCCATTTTTATAAATATACAACGACTAGACGCAAGTTAATACATCGAGTTTATTATACTGAATTAATTGGACAATCTACACATATGGCAAATACAAGACCATTATGAAAGAGAAATGACCAAAAAGATTAGTTAAACTATGATCAGACTAATAAGCTGTTATAAAAGGTACATGAGTCGAATGATTGTAAATCCAGCAATGTAAATATGCTGTATTCTTTTAAGTTCACATAATTTCCATCGTTGATTATTTTGGATAAGTGAAATGCATCAGTTCTTACAACAAATGGAACCAATGTCACTGAAATAGGGTAACATTTACAAGCATTTCCCATGAAGATATGTATGTAAAACACATACGAAAACAATGATTTACGCATCCTGAATTCACTTGTAGGTTCTTAATATGTGTTGTGTCATTAATTATAGGCATTTATAAAAACTCATGCGAAGATGAAAAGATCTAAAGGATGTTTCCACAAGGATGCAAAAACTTTTTAAAAATTGAAATTGTGACAATAATTGATCAAGACAATTGCCTCAGTATTTACAACCATTTTGAAGATTGGTTAAAATTTGGTGAATTTTACAAGCTATTTTCAAGGAAGATAAGCTGTTACACACATGTAAGTATAATGAACTAAACATTCTGAATTTATTTCTGTGTTCAAAGCATTGAATCATTAATTAAAAACGATTATAAAAATTCCAAATATAGAAAGATTTCCAGCCTACGTATTGTAAAAATAAAACGACTGAATTCATCAAGTTAATACATTGTGTTAATTATACTGAATCCATTTAGATGCCAGAAACTCCACTAGACACTGTAGGCAAAATCAAACGCTCATTCAAATACGCATTGTCAGGTAAGGGTTTCACTGTTACTTGTAACATGTAACCCAGTACAACCTGCCGCATTGGGTAGATGGGGCTCCTAGGAGAAGGAAAACTCCGCTGTTTCTGCAGCCATGCAGCATCTCCAGTCATGCAATAAGTACTACCTGTCGTATTAATATCACGGTTTATGATATGCAGTGCAATTTCCTTGTAAGAAATGAACCTTCTTTACAATGATTAAAAACGCTAAAAAAAGACAAACAAAAAACATTCACATGTAGCCAATATACGAGTGACTGTATCAAAACTCCACTATGCTTTAGCTATTGCATTTTTTTTAAATTCTACCTTCTTCCATGACTGGAGATGCTGCATGGCAGCAGAAACTTGAGGTCGGAGTTTTCCTTCTCCTAAATGAACTTGAATATTTAGGACACTGATGTTGGTTAGGTTCTCAATGTATGAGATTGGAGGTCTGCCTTTCTTTCTTTTTGCCGCTGTTTTACTTTGAAAGATGGTTGTCATGAGATCCGTGTTTTTGCTGAGTGGTCAATGTATTTAGTCTTCTCTTGTTGATATTTGCTAGTAGTGTTCTGGTGGTATCAAGTTCTTCCAGTACTTTTTTTATTAGTTCATCTATATATCTGTCCATTTGACACGTAGTAGTCTCCGATGAAACCACAAAAACTGGAAAATAACGAATAGCAATATAATGTACAGTTCAGGTAATGTGTACATTTTTGTGAAGAAAATCATGTCAGGTGGGCATGGTTTCTCATGTATCAAATATCTGTCAGTACATGTATTTCATCGCTTGTCAAAAGATCTCGTTATCTTCATTTGATGATACGGTTTCTTCATTTGAAACCATGTTCTTGTATCGCCCATCAAAAGGAGTTTGCTGTGCATTAGCATCGTTGTTTTCGTAGTTCTTGTCAGGTGAAGTTTTTCTGTCATGGTCGAGTTTTCGTATTCCCTTTACAATGAAGTTTGTCGTTGGATTTCAGCCGTGTTTTCGTATAGGTGTTGATCCACGACTTCGTCTTCACGCTGAGTAACCACAGGCGCTGAAAGCAGAGAAAGTTTGAATATTATCTTGCATGGAAAGTCGGTGATGTATGTAGAAAACATACAAAACAAAAGCTGCTTTACTGTCACGAAAGCTTGTTATTCGTGCATGAATGTAAAAAATCCAGTTTGAGGAGTTTAAGATATCATTGTTCATGTACATTAACCTAGTTCTTATATTCTTATATGCATTTTATTGTGTTTGTATTTCAATCATATATGTTTTATGGCATTCGTGACACTGCACTGAGATTTTTCCACGATTTATACTGGATTAAAATATTCTTGACTTGACTTGATTTGACAGAAACCACATAGGGACCCACGCATAGAAAAACACACATGCACACACACACATAACTCAACACACACACACACAAACACATACACATACACACACACACAAACCCATACACAAACACTCAAACACACACAGACACAAACACACAGACACACAGACACAGATACACACATGCACACACACACAAACACACACACACACACACACACACACACACACACACACACACACACACACACACACAACCGTATACTAACCGGAAGAAAACCTCAAATTTCGTACGGGAAATTTTGTTGAGAAAAGAGATTCACAAAAAAAGAAGAAGTAAAAACACAAGGCAAGACAAGATGTGATAAGGTAAAGGCACGACAAAGTGAATTGCATGGTTCAAATAATCGACCCCTGAGCCATAGTTTCAACCAAAATTTCATGATTGTTTTTAATCATTTATTGAAAGGATCTTCTTTACCCCTAACTCTATGGAGACTCATTGGGCCGCTGCACTAAAGAACACTTCGACAAATGCTTCCAGCTCTGACGTCTGTGTTCCAAAGCCTGGGTCTTTGCAAATGGTTTTTATGTTCATTCTACGGTGCTATCAGGCCACCATTTCTTTTTTTCTGTCTCCCTGTCTGTCTTCCTCCTTCAACAATTACCAGGGAGGATTGATTTAGCTAAGCCACTGGATCATGTGACAAGGCCATACCAACGTAGATTTTTTATTATCAACTGAAGACAGCAGATCTTCGTCTGGCCCTGTGTGCTGCTTGACGGTTTGGTGCACTTGTTCAGTGGTGATATGATCAGTCATCATCATCATCATGTGCTCTGCTGCATGGTGTTGGCAATCATGGCCCTCCATATGCATCTATCCCTTTTTGCTGCAAGCACATCTTCCACCCTCTCTGTCCTCAGCCACCCTGCAAGTCCGTCCAGTATTTTCTCCCTGGGTCTACCTGGTGCTTTCTTTCCCTCCAGCTTTTCTGTTGTGACCAGGTGCTCTAATTTCCCTTTCCTCATAAAATGGCCTATAAATGTTGCCTGTCTTTTCCTAGTTTTCCTTTTTCGTATGTCTGCCTCCATCAAGACTGTCTCGTTTGTTTTCTTGCTGTTCATGGAACTCGACATTCTTTTCAGAAACCACGTCTCGGCTGCCTCAATCTTGTCCTGGATTTGCGTGATGACTGTCCACGCCTCACAACCGTATAACATTATCGGTTCTATCTAACATTTAAGAACTCTCTTCCTGATGTTAATTGATAGGCATTTGTTGGTAAGATTACTTTTCGTCTTTTTGAATGCTGTTCTAATTTGGCCGATTCTGCTGGTCGATATGATCAGTAGACATGATAATTACTATCTTGTGAGAGCACTTCATGTCCATGGTTTGGTTTCATCCTTCTAAACCAACTGCGAGGGTCCATGTTTCACATGCGTGTCGAAAGATGGAATACATCAGTGCACGTAAAAGTCTGGTGTGTGTTTCGTGAAGTTGTTCTTGTCATTCCTTTTCTCACATTGGACACAGCAGCAGGGAAGTTTCAGTCTTTTTCTCATAATTTTTGTATCTGGTGTTTGTTTGTTTGTAATCTTACACTTGACAAAGGCCAGTTGGCCGAAAATTTGCACCTGTCTTCTCTTGTATTAAATACGCGTTTGCATTCTTCTTTCGTGTTTTTTTCTGGTTCCTTCTTCCGTACAGGTTTCAGCCTGGACAGTGCTGATGTTTTCTTTGATGCCCACAAAATATTGTCTTCACCTAGTCGATATACAGCTGAGCATTTGTGCATTGACTCGGGAAAGGGGGGGGGGGGGCGTATGTCATATGAGACGGGTTTATAC
>JAPXFY010000029.1:15702026-15704526 GCA_030674185.1 Monoplex corrugatus
ATGTTTGACCAGTCCCTTCGTCTGTTTAGTTTTGTATTTTATCTTCATTCCTTCATTTACAGAGTTTGCAGCCTTCCCTTTGACTGAAAACGTCTGCTCAATGTTACAGGACAAATGACAGTTATAGAGACAAACTATAAACAAGTTTGGGTTGGGGAGCTTTGAAAGTCTTCAAACTCACATTTGACGTGCAGTGTATAAGGTGTGTGCCTCTTCTGCTTTCTGCCTACTCCACCCCAGGACTGAAAGCACGTGTACTTCCGTCCATCATTACCTCTCCGGACATTCTTCATCTCTAGTACCTTATTGGTACGAGTGTTGGTATACCATGTTGTCAAAGCAGGAGGATCAGAAGCAGAGGCATTACATGTACAGGTATCACTGTCCCCTTCGACCACGTAAGATGGACAGTTGTGCAACACAGGTGGACCTTTGGGTGATCCTGTGAAACACAGAGAATTACAATGAAGAAATATAAACAGAAAAGTCAAATAAGGAAATCTGCAGGAAACACAAATGTATACATAACATTCATAGCATCTGAAAAAAAATATCAACTGAAATGACATCTTAGAGAAAGTCAGAAACTTTGATGATAACACAACATTTTTGAAATACATCATTCTGTAAACAAAACAAACAAAAACAAAACCCGCAAAAAATGAAGTTAGTTTTAGATTTAAATTGTTATCTGTTTAGAGTTTGAAACAAAAATATTCTTTCCTTTGTTCCAACACGTGTGCTACCTTACTGAAGAATGTAGGACAAAAAAAACAACAACAAAACAAAACAAAAGATCAACATCACATTTTACAAACGTAGCAATCGTTTAGACGATAACAAATAGACCCAACTAAGACAAACAATGTCGTTTTCGTTCGTGAAAGCAGCGATGGTTTAGACGATAATAAAAGGACCCAACTCAGACAAACATTATGGTGTTTCTTTGTGAAAACAGTGATAGTTTAGACGATAATCAAATGACCCAACCAGGACAAACATTGTCGTGTTTGTTTGTGAAAGCAGCGATCATTTAAATGATAATAAAATGAACTAAGAAAAACAATGTCGTTTTTGTTTGTGAAAGCAGCGATGGTTTAGACGATAATTAAATGACCCAACTAAGACAAACATTATCATGTTTCTTTGTGAAAACAGCGATGGTTTAGATAATAATCAAAGGACCCAACTCAGACAAACATTATGGTGTTTCTTTGTGAAAACAGTGGTAGTTTAGACGATAATCAAATGACCCAACTCAGACAAACATTATCGTGTTTGTTTGTGAAAACTGAAATTGTTTAGATGATAATACATGTAAAATGACCCAACTAAGACAAACATTATCATGTTTCTTTGTGAAAACAGCGATCGTTTAGATAATAATAAAATGACCCAACTAAGACAAAATTATCGTGTTTGTTTGTGAAAACAGCGATCGTGTAAATGATAAAAAAAATGACCTAAGACAAACATTATCGTGTTTGTTTGATAAAGCAGCGATGATTTAGACGATAATAAATGACCCAACTAAGACAAAATTATCGTGTTTTTTGTGAAAACAGCGATCGTTTAGGTAATAATAAAATGACCCAACTAAGACAAACATAATCGTGTTTCTTTGTGACAAACAGCTGTAGTTTAGACGATAACTAAATGACCCAACTAAGACAAAGATAATCGTGTTTCTTTGTGAAAACAGCGATCGTTTAGATAATAATAAAATGACCCAACTAAGACAAACATTATCGTGTTTGATAAAGCAGCGATGGTTTAGACGATAATAAAATGACCCAACTAAGTCAAACATAATCGTGTTTCTTTGTGAAAACAGCGATCGTTTATATGATATAAAAATGACCCAACTAAGACAAAATTATCGTGTTTTTTTGTGAAAACAGCAAACGTTTAGACGACAAAAAAATGACCCAACTAAGACAAACATTGTTGTGTTTGTTTGAAAATACACTGATCGTTTAGACGATAACAAAATGACCCAACTATGATAAACAATATCGTTTTTGTTCGTGAAAACAACCATCGTTTAGATGATAATAACATGACTCGACTAAGACAAACATTATCGTGTTTGTGAAAACAGCGATCGTTTAAACGATAATCAAATTACCCACCAAAGTCAAAACATTATCGTGTTTTTTTGTGAAAACAGCAAACGTTTAGACGATACCAAAATGACCCAACTAAGACAAACAATTCCGTGTTTGTTTGAAAATACAGCGATCGTTTAGATGATATTCACATGACCCAACTATGATAAATATTATCATGTTTCTTTGTGAAAACAGCGATCATTTAGATAATAATAAAATGACCCAACTAAGACAAACATAATCGTGTTTCTTTGTGACAAACAGCTGTAGTTTAGACGATAACTAAATGACCCAACTAAGACAAAGATAATCGTGTTTCTTTGTGAAAACAGCGATCGTTTAGACGATAATCAAATGACCCAACTGAGACAAATATTATCGTGTTTGTG
>JAPXFY010000029.1:15707026-15739526 GCA_030674185.1 Monoplex corrugatus
TTCGCTCAGTCAGTAGAGCGCTGTGCTCATAACGAAGGGATTGTAGATTCAATCCACAGGCAAGCTTACTTTTTATTTATTTTTTTACACGGACTAGTTGGTTCTCTAATGTTGTTTATAAGAGAATGTTAACAATTCCATGGGCAGCGAAGAAAACAAACGAGACAGTCTTGAAGGAAGCACACACACACACACACACACACACACACACACACACACACACACACACACACACACACACACACACACACACACACACACACACACACACACACACACAAAAAAACCTCTGAAGAAGACAATGAAAAGACAAGCAACATTTATAGGACATCTTATGAGGCAAGAGAAATTAAAACACCTAGTCACAACATGAAAGCTGGAGAGAAAAAGAGCGCCAGCTAGACCCAGGGAGAAAATGTTTAACACACTTGCGCAGTGGATAAAGACAGACAGGGTGGGAGATGTACTTGCAGCCAAAAAGGGTAGATTCATATGGAGGGCCCTGATCGCCAACACCATGCGGCAGGGCACATGATGAATATAATGATGATGAGTCTGTTCTTTCCATAGAGTTGTAGACTCAAGGTCTGATATCTGGAGTTCAGTCTCAGCCTGCAGCATTAACATGACTTGGCCTTTGCGATGCCCATCTCTTTAACGTTTTTATCAATCTGGTGGTGTGTCAGCTTAACGCTATGTAGGGTCCCTTCTCAGCCAGTTTCTCAAGATGAGGACATTTCTGTGTATATCGTATCTTGAGGCCCTTGTGGCCACGTGACTGAGGACATTTCTGTGTATATCTTATCTTGAGGCCTTTGTGGCCACGTGACTGAGGACATTTCTGTGTATATCTTATCTTGAGGTCAAATGCTTGAGGAAAGGTCTGTGTTCTATCATGAGACCTTTGTGGCTAAATGTCTGAGGACATTTCTGTGTATGTCTTAACTTGAGGCCTCTAAGGCAACGTGTCATTGGACATTTCTGTGTATGTCTGATCATGAGGCATTTGTGGCCATGTGACTGAGGACATTACTGTGTACATCTTATCTTGAGGACTTTGTGGCCACGTGACTGAGGACATTTCTGTGTATATCTTATCTTCAGGCCTTTGTGGCCACGTGACTGAGGACATCTCTGAGTATATTTTATCTTGAGGCCTTTGTGGCCAGGTGTTTCAGGACATTTCTGTGTATATCTTATCTTGAGGCCTTTGTGGCCAGGTGTTTGAGGACATTTCTGTGTATATCTTATCTTGAGGCCTTTGAGGCCTAGTGTCTGAGGACATTTCTGTGTATATCTTATCTTGAGGCTTTTGAGGCCACATGACTGAGGACATTTCTGTGTATATCGCATCTTGAGGCCTTTGTGGCCACGTGACTGAGGACATTTCTGTATATATCTTATCTTGAGGCCTTTCTGGCCAACTGCTGAGGACATTTCTGTGTATATCTTATCTTGAGGTCTTTCTGGCCTACTGCCTCAGGTTATTTCCGAGTTTATCGCATCTTGAGGCCTTTGTAGCCAAGCGCTTGAAGACATGTATGTGTATATCTTACATCTTATCTTAAGGCCTTTGCGGCCACATGACTGAGGACATTTCTGTGTACATCTTATCTTAAGGCCTTTGTGGCCACATGACTGAGCACATTTATCTGTATATCTGAACTTGTGGCCTTTGTGGCCAACTGCCTCAGGTTATTTCCGAGTTTATTTCATCTTGACGCCTTTGTTGCCAAGTGCTTGAAGACATGTATGTGTATATCTTACATCTTATCTTAAGGCCTTTGCAGCCAAGTGCATGAGGACATTTCTGTGTATATCTTATCTTGAGGCCTTTGTGTCCAGGTGTTTGAGGATATTTCTGTGTATATCTTATCTTGATGCCTTTGAGGCCTAGTGGCTGAGAACATTTCTGTGTATATCGTATCTTGAGGCTTTTGAGACCGCGTGACTGAGGACATTTCTGTGTATATCGTATCTTGAGGCCTTTGTGGCCACGTGACTGAGGACATTTCTGTGTATATCTTATCTTGAGGCCTTTGTGGCCAGGTGTTTCAGGACATTTCTGTGTATATCTTATATTGAGGCCTTTGTGGCCACGTGACTGAGGACATTTCTGTGTATATCTTATCTTGAGGCCTTTCTGGCCAACTGCCTGAGGACATTTCTGTGTATATCTTATCTTGAGGCCTTTCTGGCCTACTGCCTCAGGTTATTTCCGAGGTTATCTCATCTTGAGGCTTTTATGGCTAAGTGCTTGAAGACATGTATGTGTATATCTTACATCTTATCTTAAGGCTTTTGCGGCCACGTGACTGAGGACATTCCTGTGTACATCTTATCTTAACGCCTTTGCGGCCAAGTGCATGAGGACATTTCTGAGTATATCTTATCTTGAGGCCAAGTGCTTAAGGAAAGTTCTGTGTTCTATCATGAGACCTTTGTGGCTAAATGCCTGAGGACATTTCTGTGTATATCTTATCTCGAGGTCTTTGTGGCCACGAGACTGAGGAAGTTTCTGTGTATATTTTATCTTGAGACCTTTGTGGCCAAGTGCCTGAGGACATTTCTGTGTATATCTTATCTTGAGGCCTTTGAGGCCAGGTGCCTGAGGACAGTTCTGTGTATATCTTATCTTGAGGAGTTGAGGTCAGGTACCTGAGCACATTTCCGTGCACATCTTATCCTGAGGCCTCGAAGGCCAAGTACCTCAGAACATTTCTGTGTATCTCTTATCTTGAGGCCTTTGTGGCCAGGTGTTTGAGGACATTTCTGTGTACATCTTATCTTGAGGCCTTTCTGACCAACTGCCTCAGGTTATTTCCGAGTTTATCTCATCTTGAGGTCTTTGTGGATAAGTGCTTGAAGACATGTATGTGTATATCTTACATCTTATCTTAAGGCCTTTGCAGCCAAGTGCATGAGGACATTTCTGAGTATATCTTATCTTGAGGTCAAGTGCTTGAGGAAAGGTCTGTGTTCTATCATG
Organism: Monoplex corrugatus; assembly: GCA_030674185.1. Lineage (NCBI taxonomy): Eukaryota > Metazoa > Mollusca > Gastropoda > Littorinimorpha > Ranellidae > Monoplex > Monoplex corrugatus. The sequence continues at coordinate 15,710,016 of JAPXFY010000029.1, forward strand.
AGACCTTTGTGGCTAAATGCCTGAGGACATTTCTGTGTATGTCTTATCTTGTGGCCTCTAAGGCAACGTGTCATTGGACATTTCTGTGTATGTCCGATCATGAGGCCTTTGTGGGCCATGTGACTCAGGACATTTCTGTGTATATCTTATCTTGAGGACTTTGTGGCCAGGTGTTTCAGGACATTTCTGTGTATATCTTATCTTGAGGCCTTTGAGGCCAACTATCTCAGGACATTTCTGTGTATATCTTATCTTGAGGCCTTTGTGGCCAGGTGTTTGAGGACATTTCTGTGTATATCTTATCTTGAGGCTTTTGAGGCCACGTGACTGAAGACATGTCTGTGTATATCGTATCTTGAGGCCTTTGTGGCCACGTGACTGAGGACATTTCTGTATATATCTTATCTTGAGGCCTTTCTGGCCAACTGCCTGAGGACATTTCTGTGTATATCTTATCTTGAGGCCTTTCTGGCCTACTGCCTCAGGTTATTTCCGAGTTTATCTCATCTTGGGGCCTTTGTAACCAAGCGCTTGAAGACATGTATGTGTATATCTTACATCTTATCTTAAGGCCTTTGCGGCCACATGACTGAGGACATTTCTGTGTACATCTTATCTTAAGGCCTTTGTGGCCACATGACTGAGCACATTTATCTGTATATCTGAACTTGTGGCCTTTGTGGCCAACTGCCTCAGGTTATTTCTGAGTTTATCTCATCTTGACGCCTTTGTTGCCAAGTGCTTGAAGACATGTATGTGTATATCTTACATCTTATCTTAAGGCCTTTGCAACCAAGTGCATGAGGACATTTCTATGTATATCGTATCTTGATGCCTTTGAGGCCTAGTGCCTGAGGACATTTCTGTGTATATCTTATCTTGAGGCTTTTGAGGCCACGTGACTGAGGACAGTTCTATGTATATCTTATCTTGAGGCCTTTGTGTGTGTGCCGCAAAGGCCTTAAGATAAGATGTATGATATACACATACATGTCTTCAAGCACTTATCCACAAAGTCCTCAAAATGAGATAAACTCGGAAATAACCTGAGGCAGTTGGTCAGAAAGGCCTCAAGATAAGATATGCACAGAAATGTCCTCAGTCATGTGGCCACAAGGCCTCAAGATAAGATATACACAGAAACACACACACACACACACACACACACACACACCACACACACACACACACACACACACACACCACACACACACACACACACACACACACACAAACAAACAAAAAACACGTCAAAACATCTATTTCAGATATATCTCTAAAATTCATATATCAAAGCTTGTGGCTCTGCTGATCCATCGTTCGCTCTCTAGTCCTCTTGTCATCTCTCTCTTTCTCTTCTCTCTACTCTGTCTCTCTTTTCTCTCTCTCTTTCACTCTCTCTATCTGTCTCTCTCTTTCTCTCTCTCTCTCTCTCTCTTTCTGTCTTCTCTCTCTCTGTCTGTCTGTCTCTTCTGTCTCCTCCTCTCTCTGCTCTCTCTTCTCTCTCCTCTCTCTCTCTCTCTCTGTTTTCTGTCTCTGTCTCTCTGTCTCTGTCTCTCTGTCTCTCTCTGTGTTCTTCTCTCTCTGTATGTCTCTTTGTCTGTCTCTGTCTCTGTCTGTCTCTGTATCTCTGTCTGTCTCTCTGTCTCTGTCTGTCTGTCTGTCTGTCTCTCTCTCTCTCTCTCTCTCTCTCTCTCTCTGAGAGTCTATGTAGGCTGTAGCAGGAGGGACATGAAGGGAGGTCTCTTTGGTAGAAGAATGTTCACGTAATGGTCCATTGGCTCTGTTAGTAGAGTGCCATGCTCATAACAAGGGATTGTGGGTTCAATCCTCAGGCGAGCTTATTTTTTAATTTATTTTTTACACGGACTAGTTGGTTCTCTAATGTTGTTTACAAGACAATGTTAACAGTTCCATGGGCAGCGAAGAAAACAAACGAGACAGTCTTGAAGGAAGCACACACACACACACACACACACACACACACACACACACACACACACACACACACACACACAACACACACACACACACACCCCACAAAAACACCTCTGAAGAAGACAATGAAAAGACAAGCAACATTTATAGGACATCTTATGAGGCAAGAGAAATTAAAACACCTAGTCACAACATGAAAGCTGGAGAGAAAAAGAGCGCCAGCTAGACCCAGGGAGAAAATGTTTAACACACTTGCGCAGTGGATAAAGACAGACAGGGTGGGAGATGTACTTGCAGCCAAAAAGGGTAGATTCATATGGAGGGCCCTGATCGCCAACACCATGCGGCAGGGCACATGATGAATATAATGATGATGAGTCTGTTCTTTCCATAGAGTTGTAGACTCAAGGTCTGATATCTGGAGTTCAGTCTCAGCCTGCAGCATTAACATGACTTGGCCTTTGCGATGCCCCTCTCTTTAACGTTTTTATCAATCTGGTGGTGTGTCAGCTTAACGCTATGTAGGGTCCCTTCTCAGCCAGTTTCTCAAGATGAGGACATTTCTGTGTATATCGTATCTTGAGGCCCTTGTGGCCACGTGACTGAGGACATTTCTGTGTATATCTTATCTTGAGGCCTTTGTGGCCACGTGACTGAGGACATTTCTGTGTATATCTTATCTTGAGGTCAAATGCTTGAGGAAAGGTCTGTGTTCTATCATGAGACCTTTGTGGCTAAATGTCTGAGGACATTTCTGTGTATGTCTTAACTTGAGGCCTCTAAGGCAACGTGTCATTGGACATTTCTGTGTATGTCTGATCATGAGGCATTTGTGGCCATGTGACTGAGGACATTACTGTGTATATCTTATCTTGAGGACTTTGTGGCCACGTGACTGAGGACATTTCTGTGTATATCTTATCTTCAGGCCTTTGTGGCCACGTGACTGAGGACATCTCTGAGTATATTTTATCTTGAGGCCTTTGTGGCCAGGTGTTTCAGGACATTTCTGTGTATATCTTATCTTGAGGCCTTTGTGGCCAGGTGTTTGAGGACATTTCTGTGTATATCTTATCTTGAGGCCTTTGAGGCCTAGTGTCTGAGGACATTTCTGTGTATATCTTATCTTGAGGCTTTTGAGGCCACATGACTGAGGACATTTCTGTGTATATCGCATCTTGAGGCCTTTGTGGCCACGTGACTGAGGACATTTCTGTATATATCTTATCTTGAGGCCTTTCTGGCCAACTGCCTGAGGACATTTCTGTATATATCTTATCTTGAGGTCTTTCTGGCCCTACTGCCTCAGGTTATTTCCGAGTTTATCTCATCTTGAGGCCTTTGTAGCCAAGCGCTTGAAGACATGTATGTGTATATCTTACATCTTATCTTAAGGCCTTTGCGGCCACATGACTGAGGACATTTCTGTGTACATCTTATCTTAAGGCCTTTGTGGCCACATGACTGAGCACATTTATCTGTATATCTGAACTTGTGGCCTTTGTGGCCAACTGCCTCAGGTTATTTCCGAGTTTATTTCATCTTGACGCCTTTGTTGCCAAGTGCTTGAAGACATGTATGTGTATATCTTACATCTTATCTTAAGGCCTTTGCAGCCAAGTGCATGAGGACATTTCTGTGTATATCTTATCTTGAGGCCTTTGTGTCCAGGTGTTTGAGGATATTTCTGTGTATATCTTATCTTGATGCCTTTGAGGCCTAGTGGCTGAGAACATTTCTGTGTATATCGTATCTTGAGGCTTTTGAGACCGCGTGACTGAGGACATTTCTGTGTATATCGTATCTTGAGGCCTTTGTGGCCACGTGACTGAGGACATTTCTGTGTATATCTTATCTTGAGGCCTTTGTGGCCAGGTGTTTCAGGACATTTCTGTGTATATCTTATATTGAGGCCTTTGTGGCCACGTGACTGAGGACATTTCTGTGTATATCTTATCTTGAGGCCTTTCTGGCCAACTGCCTGAGGACATTTCTGTGTATATCTTATCTTGAGGCCTTTTGGCCTACTGCCTCAGGTTATTTCCGAGGTTATCTCATCTTGAGGCTTTTATGGCTAAGTGCTTGAAGACATGTATGTGTATATCTTACATCTTATCTTAAGGCTTTTGCGGCCACGTGACTGAGGACATTTCTGTGTACATCTTATCTTAACGCCTTTGCGGCCAAGTGCATGAGGACATTTCTGAGTATATCTTATCTTGAGGCCAAGTGCTTAAGGAAAGTTCTGTGTTCTATCATGAGACCTTTGTGGCTAAATGCCTGAGGACATTTCTGTGTATATCTTATCTCGAGGTCTTTGTGGCCACGAGACTGAGGAAGTTTCTGTGTATATTTTATCTTGAGACCTTTGTGGCCAAGTGCCTGAGGACATTTCTGTGTATATCTTATCTTGAGGCCTTTGAGGCCAGGTGCCTGAGGACAGTTCTGTGTATATCTTATCTTGAGGAGTTGAGGTCAGGTACCTGAGCACATTTCCGTGCACATCTTATCCTGAGGCCTCGAAGGCCAAGTACCTCAGAACATTTCTGTGTATCTCTTATCTTGAGGCCTTTGTGGCCAGGTGTTTGAGGACATTTCTGTGTACATCTTATCTTGAGGCCTTTCTGACCAACTGCCTCAGGTTATTTCCGAGTTTATCTCATCTTGAGGTCTTTGTGGATAAGTGCTTGAAGACATGTATGTGTATATCTTACATCTTATCTTAAGGCCTTTGCAGCCAAGTGCATGAGGACATTTCTGAGTATATCTTATCTTGAGGTCAAGTGCTTGAGGAAAGGTCTGTGTTCTATCATGAGACCTTTGTGGCTAAATGCCTGAGGACATTTCTGTGTATGTCTTATCTTGTGGCCTCTAAGGCAACGTGTCATTGGACATTTCTGTGTATGTCCGATCATGAGGCCTTTGTGGGCCATGTGACTCAGGACATTTCTGTGTATATCTTATCTTGAGGACTTGTGGCCAGGTGTTTCAGGACATTTCTGTGTATATCTTATCTTGAGGCCTTTGAGGCCAACTATCTCAGGACATTTCTGTGTATATCTTATCTTGAGGCCTTTGTGGCCAGGTGTTTGAGGACATTTCTGTGTATATCTTATCTTGAGGCTTTTGAGGCCACGTGACTGAAGACATGTCTGTGTATATCGTATCTTGAGGCCTTTGTGGCCACGTGACTGAGGACATTTCTGTATATATCTTATCTTGAGGCCTTTCTGGCCAACTGCCTGAGGACATTTCTGTGTATATCTTATCTTGAGGCCTTTCTGGCCTACTGCCTCAGGTTATTTCCGAGTTTATCTCATCTTGGGGCCTTTGTAACCAAGCGCTTGAAGACATGTATGTGTATATCTTACATCTTATCTTAAGGCCTTTGCGGCCACATGACTGAGGACATTTCTGTGTACATCTTATCTTAAGGCCTTTGTGGCCACATGACTGAGCACATTTATCTGTATATCTGAACTTGTGGCCTTTGTGGCCAACTGCCTCAGGTTATTTCTGAGTTTATCTCATCTTGACGCCTTTGTTGCCAAGTGCTTGAAGACATGTATGTGTATATCTTACATCTTATCTTAAGGCCTTTGCAACCAATTGCATGAGGACATTTCTATGTATATCGTATCTTGATGCCTTTGAGGCCTAGTGCCTGAGGACATTTCTGTGTATATCTTATCTTGAGGCTTTTGAGGCCACGTGACTGAGGACAGTTCTATGTATATCTTATCTTGATGGCCTTTGTGTGTGTGCCGCAAAGGCCTTAAGATAAGATGTATGATATACACATACATGTCTTCAAGCACTTATCCACAAAGTCCTCAAAATGAGATAAACTCGGAAATAACCTGAGGCAGTTGGTCAGAAAGGCCTCAAGATAAGATATGCACAGAAATGTCCTCAGTCATGTGGCCACAAAGGCCTCAAGATAAGATATACACAGAAACACACACACACACACACACACACACACACACACACACACACACACACACACACACACACACACACACACACACACACACACACACACACACACACAAACAAACAAAAAACACGTCAAAACATCTATTTCAGATATATCTCTAAAATTCATATATCAAAGCTTGGTGGCTCTGCCTGTGCCTCTCCATCTGTCCTCTCTCTTTTCTCTCTCTCTCTCTGTCTCTCTTTCTCTCTCTCTGTCACTCTCTCTATCTGTCTCTCTCTTTCTCTCTCTCTCTCTTCTCTCTCTTCTGTCTCTCTCTTCTCTCTCGTCCTGTCTGTCTCTTTCTCCGTCTCCCTCTCTGTTCTCTTCTCTCCCTCTCTCTCTCTCTCTGTTTTTCTGTCTCTGTCTCTCTGTCTCTGTCTCTCTGTCTCTCTTTGTGTTCTTCTCTCTCTGTATGTCTCTTTGTCTGTCTCTGTCTCTGTCTGTCTCTGTATCTCTGTCTGTCTCTCTGTCTCTGTCTGTCTGTCTCTCTCTCTCTCTCTCTCTCTCTGAGAGTCTATGTAGGCTGTAGCAGGAGGGACATGAAGGGAGGTCTCTTTGGTAGAAGAATGTTCACGTAATGGTCCATTGGCTCTGTTAGTAGAGTGCCATGCTCATAACAAGGGATTGTGGGTTCAATCCTCAGGCGAGCTTATTTTTTAATTTATTTTTTACACGGACTAGTTGGTTCTCTAATGTTGTTTACAAGACAATGTTAACAGTTCCATGGGCAGCGAAGAAAACAAACGAGACAGTCTTGAAGGAAGCACACACACACACACACACACACACACACACACACACACACACACACACACACACACACACACACACACACACATACATACACACACACACACACACACACACACACACACACTCACACACACACACACACACACACACAAACCACTGAAGAAGACAAGGAAAAGACAAGCAACATTTATAGGACATCTTATGAGGCAAGAGAAATCAAAACACCTAGTCACAACATAAAAGCTGGAGAGAAAAAGAGCGCCAGCTAGACCCAGGGAGAAAATGTTTAACACACTTGCGCAGTGGATAAAGACAGACAGGGTGGGAGATGTACTTGCAGCCAAAAAGGGTAGATTCATATGGAGGGCCCTGATCGCCAACACCATGCGGCAGGGCACATGATGAATATAATGATGATGAGTCTGTTCTTTCCATAGTGTTGTAGACTCAAGGTCTGATATCTGGAGTTCAGTCTCAGCCTGCAGCATTAACATGACTTGGCCTTTGCGATGCCCATCTCTTTAACGTTTTTATCAATCTGGTGGTGTGTCAGCTTAACGCTATATAGGGTCCCTTCTCAGCCAGTTTCTCAAGATGAGGACATTTCTGTGTATATCGTATCTTGAGGCCCTTGTGGCCACGTGACTGAGGACATTTCTGTGTATATCTTATCTTGAGGCCTTTGTGGCCACGTGACTGAGGACATTTCTGTGTATATCTTATCGTGAGGTCAAAAGCTTGAGGAAAGTTCTGTGTTCCATCATGAGACCTTTGTGGCTAAATGCCTGTGGACATTTCTGTGTATGTCTTATCTTATGGCCTCTAAGGCAACGTGTCATTGGACATTTCTGTGTATGTCTGATCATGAGGCCTTTGTGGCCATGTGACTGAGGACATTTCTGTATATATCTTATCTTGAGGACTTTGTGGCCACGTGACTGAGGACATTTCTGTGTATCTCTTATCTTCAGGCCTTTGTGGCCACGTGACTGAGGACATCTCTGAGTATATTTTATCTTGAGGCCTTTGTGGCCAGGTGTTTCAGGACATTTCTGTGTATATCTTATCTTGAGGCCTTTGAGGCCAACTACCTCAGGACATTTCTGTGTATATCGTATCTTGGGGCCTTTGTGGCCAGGTGTTTGATGACATTTCTGTGTATATCTTATCTTGAGGCCTTTGAGGCCAACTACCTCAGGACATTTCGGTGTATATCTTATTTTGAGGCCTTTGAGGCCTAGTGTCTGAGGACATTTTTTGTGTATATCTTATCTTGAGGCTTTTGAGGCCACGTGACTGAGGACATTTCTGTGTATATCGTATCTTGAGGCCTTTCTGGCCATGTGACTGAGGACATTTCTGTGTATATCGTACCTTGAGGCATTTGTGGCCATGTGACTGAGGACATTTCTGTGTATATCTTATCTTGAGGCCTTTCTGGCCAACTGCCTGAGAACATTTCTGTGTACATCTTATCTTGAGGCCTTTGATGCCAAGTGACTGAGGACATTTATGTGTATATCTTATCTTGAGGCCTTTCTGGCCAACTGCCTGAGGACATTTCTGTGTATATCGCATCTTGAGGCCTTTGTGGCCACGTGACTGAGGACATTTCTGTGTACATCTTATCTTAAGGCCTTTGTGGCCACATGACTGAGCACATTTATGTGTATATCTTATCTTGAGGCCTTTCTGGCCAACTGCCTGAGGACATTTCTGTGTATATCTTATCTTGAGGCCTTTCTGGCCAACTGCCTGAGGACATTTCTGTGTATATCTTATCTTGAGGCCTTTCTGGCCAACTGCCTCAGGTTATTTCCGAGTTTATCTCATCTTGAGGCCTTTGTTGCCAAGTGCTTGAAGACATGTATGTGTATATCTTACATCTTATCTTAAGGCCTTTGCGGCCAAGTGCATGAGGACATTTCTGTGTATATCTTATCTTGAGGCCTTTGTGGCCAGATGTTTGAGGATGTTTCTGTGCATATCTTATCTTGATGCCTTTGAGGCTAGTGCATGAGGACATTTCTGTGTATATCTTATCTTGAGGCTTTTCAGGCCACGTGACTGAGGACATTTCTATGTACATCGTATCTTGAGGCCTTTGTGGCCACATGACTGAGGACATTTCTGTGTATATCTTATCTTGAGGCCTTTGTGGCCACGTGACTGAGGACATTTCTGTGTATATCTTATCTTGAGGCCTTTTTGGCCAACTGCCTGAGGACATTTCTGTGTATATCTTATCTTGAGGCCTTTCTGGCCTACTGCCTCAGGTTATTTCCGAGGTTATCTCATCTTGAGGCTTTTGTGCCTAAGCGATTGAAGACATGTATGTGTATATCTTACATCTTATCTTAAGGCTTTTGAGGCCACATGACTGAGGACATTTCTGTGTACATCTTATCTTAACGCCTTTGCGGCCAAGTGCATGAGGACATTTCTGAGTATATCTTATCTTGAGGCCAAGTGTTTAAGGAAAGTTCTGTGTTCCATCATGAGACCTTTGTGGCTAAATGCCTGTGGACATTTCTGTGTATGTCTTATCTTATGGCCTCTAAGGCAACGTGTCATTGGACATTTCTGTGTATGTCTGATCATGAGGCCTTTGTGGCCATGTGACTGAGGACATTTCTGTATATATCTTATCTTGAGGACTTTGTGGCCACGTGACTGAGGACATTTCTGTGTATCTCTTATCTTCAGGCCTTTGTGGCCACGTGACTGAGGACATCTCTGAGTATATTTTATCTTGAGGCCTTTGTGGCCAGGTGTTTCAGGACATTTCTGTGTATATCTTATCTTGAGGCCTTTGAGGCCAACTACCTCAGGACATTTCTGTGTATATCGTATCTTGGGGCCTTTGTGGCCAGGTGTTTGATGACATTTCTGTGTATATCTTATCTTGAGGCCTTTGAGGCCAACTACCTCAGGACATTTCGGTGTATATCTTATTTTGAGGCCTTTGAGGCCTAGTGTCTGAGGACATTTTTTGTGTATATCTTATCTTGAGGCTTTTGAGGCCACGTGACTGAGGACATTTCTGTGTATATCGTATCTTGAGGCCTTTCTGGCCATGTGACTGAGGACATTTCTGTGTATATCGTACCTTGAGGCATTTGTGGCCATGTGACTGAGGACATTTCTGTGTATATCTTATCTTGAGGCCTTTCTGGCCAACTGCCTGAGAACATTTCTGTGTACATCTTATCTTGAGGCCTTTGATGCCAAGTGACTGAGGACATTTATGTGTATATCTTATCTTGAGGCCTTTCTGGCCAACTGCCTGAGGACATTTCTGTGTATATCGCATCTTGAGGCCTTTGTGGCCACGTGACTGAGGACATTTCTGTGTACATCTTATCTTAAGGCCTTTGTGGCCACATGACTGAGCACATTTATGTGTATATCTTATCTTGAGGCCTTTCTGGCCAACTGCCTGAGGACATTTCTGTGTATATCTTATCTTGAGGCCTTTCTGGCCAACTGCCTGAGGACATTTCTGTGTATATCTTATCTTGAGGCCTTTCTGGCCAACTGCCTCAGGTTATTTCCGAGTTTATCTCATCTTGAGGCCTTTGTTGCCAAGTGCTTGAAGACATGTATGTGTATATCTTACATCTTATCTTAAGGCCTTTGCGGCCAAGTGCATGAGGACATTTCTGTGTATATCTTATCTTGAGGCCTTTGTGGCCAGGTGTTTGAGGATGTTTCTGTGTATATCTTATCTTGATGCCTTTGAGGCCTAGTGCATGAGGACATTTCTGTGTATATCTTATCTTGAGGCTTTTCAGGCCACGTGACTGAGGACATTTCTATGTACATCGTATCTTGAGGCCTTTGTGGCCACATGACTGAGGACATTTCTGTGTATATCTTATCTTGAGGCCTTTGTGGCCACGTGACTGAGGACATTTCTGTGTATATCTTATCTTGAGGCCTTTTTGGCCAACTGCCTGAGGACATTTCTGTGTATATCTTATCTTGAGGCCTTTCTGGCCTACTGCCTCAGGTTATTTCCGAGGTTATCTCATCTTGAGGCTTTTGTGCCTAAGCGATTGAAGACATGTATGTGTATATCTTACATCTTATCTTAAGGCTTTTGCGGCCACATGACTGAGGACATTTCTGTGTACATCTTATCTTAACGCCTTTGCGGCCAAGTGCATGAGGACATTTCTGAGTATATCTTATCTTGAGGCCAAGTGTTTAAGGAAAGTTCTGTGTTCTATCATGAGACCTTTGTGGCTAAATGCCTGAGGACATTTCTGTGTACATCTTATCTCGAGGTCTTTGTGGCCACGTGACTGAGGAAGTTTCTGTGTATATTTTATCTTGAGACCTTTGTGACCAGGTGCCTGAGGACATTTCTGTGTATATCTTATCTTGAGGCCTTTGAGGCCAGGTGCCTGAGGACATTTCTGTGTATATATTATCTTGAGGCCTTTGAGGTCAGGTGCTTGAGTACATTTCTGTGCATATCTTATCTTGAGGCCTCGAAGGCCAAGTACGTCAGCACATTTCTGTGTATCTCTTATCTTGAGGCCTTTGTGGCCAGGTGTTTGGGGACATTTCTGTGTATATCTTATCTTGAAGCCTTTGTGGCCACGTAACTGTGGACATTTCTGCGTATATCTTATCTTGAGGCCTTTGTGGCCACGTGACCTAGGACATTTCTGTGTATATCTTATCTTGAGACCTTTGTGGCCACATGACTGAGGACATTTCTGTGTATATCTTATCTTGAGGCCTTTCTGACCAACTGCCTCAGGTTATTTCCGAGTTTATCTCATCTTGAGGCCCTAGTGGATAAGTGCTTGAAGACATGTATGCGTATATCTTACATCTTATCTTAAGGCCTTTGCGGCCAAGTGCATGAGGACATTTCTGAGTATATCTTATCTTGAGGTCAAGTGCTTGAGGAAAGGTACGTGTTCTATCATGAGACCTTTGTGGTAAATGCCTGAGGACATTTCTGTGTATATCTTATCTTGAGGCCTTTGTGGCCACGTGACTGAGGACATCTCTGAGTATATTTTATCTTGAGGCCTTTGTGGCCAGGTGTTTGAGGACATTTCTGTGTATATCTTATCTTGTGGCCTTTGGGGTCAACTGCCTCAGAACATTTCTGTGTATATCTTATCTTGAGGCCTTTGTGGCCACGTGACTGAGGACATTTCGGTGTATATCTTTTCTTGAGGTCTTTGTGGCCACGTGTCTGAGGACATTTCTGTGTATATCTTATCTTGAGGCCTTGGTTGGCACATGACTGAGGACATTTCCGTGTATATCTTATCTTGAGGCCTTTGTGGCCACGTGACTGAGGACATTTCTATGTATCTCTTATCTTGAGGCCTCTGTGGCCACGTGACTGAGGACATTTCTGTGTATCTCTTATCTTGAGGCCTTTTTGGCCACCTGACTGAGGACATGTCTGTGTATATCTTATGTTGATGCCTTTGAGGCCTAGTGACTGAGGACATTTCTGTGTATATCGTATGTTGAGGTCTTTGTGGCCACTTGACTGAGGATTTTTCTGTGTATAACTTATCTTGAGACCTTTGTGGCCACGTGACTGAGGACATTTATGTGTATATCTTATCTTGAGGCCTTTGAGGCCATGTGCCTGAGGACATTTCATTATATATCTTATTTTGAGGCCTTTGACGCCACGTGACTGAGGACATTTCTGTGTATATCTGATCTTGAGGACTTTGTGGCCTAGTGTCTGAGGACATTTCTGTGTATATCTGATCATGAGGCCTTTGTGGCCACATGACTGGGGACATTCCTATGTATATATTATCTTGAGGCCTTTGAGACCTAAGTGTCTAAGGACATTTCTGTGTATGTCTTATCTTGAGGCCTCTAAGGCAACGTGCCAATGGACATTTCTGTGTATATATGATCATGAGGCCTTTGTGGCCATGTGACTGAAGACATTTCTGTGTATATCTTATCTTGAGGACTTTATGGCCACGTGACTGAGGACATTTCTGAGTATATCTTATCTTGAGGTCTTTGAGGCCAAGTGCCTGAGGACATTTCTGTGTATATCTTATCTTCAGGCCTTCGAGGCCAAGTGCCTGAGGACATTTCTATGTGTATCTTATCTCCAGCGTAAATGATACTGTTTGTGCGGAACCAAGATTACCACCTTGATGGACCAACAGCATTTTTCTTTCTTCCTCCTGTGCTTTATGTCAATTCTTCCTATCATTTTCTGCCTTGCTGGTGCATTAACCTCAGTGCATTCAATAAAGTCTTGCATACTTTCTCTTAGGATTAATAATGGGTACATGTATTAAGTGCATTTTGGGCTCTCGGGAAGAGGGATATTCGAAAACAATTTTAGGTAATCTAGGCCCGTTTTCATATATGTTTTAGAATCTTTGGTTATGTTTGGATTTGTATTCAGCTATGTTTCATAAATCCCTTGTGCGATAAATTGGACGGAATGCTCAACGCCAGGGGCATCTCCTTGGATCACATGCGTGAATGCATTCATATGTGTACTTAAAACGTTGTTCCTTTTTTTCTTTTGAAGTATTGTGTATGTTTTGAAACGGTTATAGCCCTGATATAGCTCTAGATCTCTACGCAGTCGGCTGGGCTCTAGGCAAAAATAACAGTAACAGCAGTCCCTTCCTGTAACTGTGCACCAATGACAATCTATAAATGCGTGAACGAAAGATAGGAATCAGCTACGGATTTTTGTGGTATTTACCGTTTACCATGTCCATTTCAAAACTACTTGAACATTCATGAGATCTCAATAGCCCAGTGCCTTCTTTAAACGAAAAAAGGAACTGAACTGTGTTGTTTAGGGCCTCAATATTAATATCTGACCAGTGGACAGTAAGACAAGAGTGTAAGAAGACACACAATCCTTTCTTCTTCTTCTTCTTCTTCTTCTTCTTCTTCTTCTTCTTCTTCTTCTTCTTCTTCTTCTTCTTCTTCTTCTTCTTCTTCTTCTTCTTCTTCTTCTTCTTCTTCTTCTTCTCCTCCTTCTCCTCTTTTTTCATCTCCCATAATTCCGCGAAGAGTCATTGGGGTGTTTATCACATCCTCCCATCCAGCTGTCAGTTGTGTGCCAAGCCTAAATCTCAGCAAGTGGTTCTCTTGACAGTCTTTTTTGTGGGGAGGGGGGTGGTGGTCTGTGTTCCCATCCCTCTCTCTCCCTCGACAGTTCCTGTTAGGATCGATTTAGCAAGACCGTCGGATCTCCATACATTGTCATGCCAGCGTAATAATTTGTCTTACTAGAGTCAGGAGATCTTTTTATTATCAGCTGTGCTGTTTGATGGTTTGACCTATCTGCTGCTTATTGGTGATATGATCAGAGTATCCACTGTTTAGTATTTTCATAATAGCGACTTATTCTTGTGGCTTGGATTCATATTTTCAAAGCCACTGTAAGGGTCAATGTTTCACGTGCATACAAGCAGATGGAGTATACAGTATATGTCAGAACCTGATCCTGCTGTTTATGGAGATTTTGTTGTTGTTGTCCTTTTGTACAGGTTTCCGCCTAGTTCTTATTCTTATTATTGCTTAAAGCCCGGCTGACTGTGTAGAGCCGTAACAGTGCTATAACCATTTCAATACACACTCAGTACTTTAACAGAGCAAAAAAAGGAAAAGACAAATAAGTGCACTTATCAATTTATTCGTGCACAATTTATCACACACGGGATTTAAAAAAATCGTACCTGATTACAAATTCAAACATAACTAAGGAAAATAAAATACATAAGATCTGGCCTTAATTACCTAAATAGCTTCCGCATATCTCACTTCCCTAGAGCCATAAATGCACTTCATATATGTACCCAGTTATCAATCCTAAGAGAAAGTATGTAAAACTCTATCGAACATATACAGGTAAATGGGACCAGCAAGGCAGAAGTTGATAGGAAGAAATGACAGAAAGCAAAGGAACAAGGCAGAAACAAAGAGAGTGAAACAAAAGAGGACATTTCTAGGACATTTCTAGCACAGAATTTTCAGAAGGTGGGGATATCATTTACACTGAAAGAGCTTCCGGCATCCCCATGGGCGGGGGAGGGGTGAGGTTTCCGCGAGCACAAAGACACAGACTATAGATATACTGAACGATCTCTCTCTTACACTGTCATACAAGAAATTTTGTAATGTCTAAATGTAAGACAGAAGAAAACAAAGAAGACAAAGAAGCAGCACCACCATTATAAAGAACAAAGATGACAAAGAAGCAGCAGCACCATTATGAAGAAAGATGACAAAGAAACAGCAGCACCGTTATGAAGAACAAAGATGACAAAGAAACAGCAGCACCATTATGAAGACCTAAGATGACAAAGAAGCAGCAGCACCATTATGAAGAACAAAGAAGACAAAGAAACAGCAGCACCGTTATGAAGAACAAAGAAAACAAAGAAACAGCAGCACCATTATGAAGAACTAAGATGACAAAGAAGCAGCAGCACCATTATGAAGAACAAAGAAGACAAATAAACAGCAGCACCATTATGAAGAACAAAGAAGACAAAGAAGCAGCAGCACCATTATGAAGAACAAAGATGACGAAGAAGCAGCAGCACCAATACGAAGAACAAAGAAGACAAAGAAGCAGCAGCACCATTATGAACAAAGATGACAAAGAAGCAGCAGCACCGTTATGAAAAACAAAGACGACAAAGAAGCAGCAGCACCATCACGAAGAAGGAATAAAGAAGAAACATCTACTCACAGACAACGCGCACGTAGCATGTATCAGGGTCCACTAAGGATGCGCCTTCAAGTCCGGCACATTCCACAGTACCAGCAATCTTCGTCCTGTGATTTCTCCTGACCGTCAGCTCACTTCTGCCATATCGTGTCCTGGTTAACTTGTAGTCTCTGTCTGTCTCACTACAAAAGCCTTTGCCCTTTGACCAGGAGCATGTACCAATCTGTCTTGAAGTACAGTTTGTAAGAGTTACTTTCCATACCATTTGGTCATTCGTTATGCCAGTGCACGTGAGTGTTGTAGCCTGGGTCTCACTGATCTGCGCCTTGTCATAACCACAGGTGTCAATTCTGTACCCTGCAGGCATACAACGTCAAGGGTCATCCACAAGTGTAACCTACGAACAAAGAAGGTATGTAGAATCATTGGAGAAACAAAGTAGCGATTACTGACAAAGATGCATCGCTTTGTAGAGTTGCAAAAACTAGCTGCACACAGCTCTAAAGAAAATCAGACTGAAGCGCACCGTCTGAGTTTTTTGTTTGCTTGTTTGTTTGTCTGTCTGTTTGTTTGTTTGTTTGGTTGGTTGGTTGGTTGTTTAGTTGGTTGGTTGGTTGGTTGGTTGGTAGGTGGGTGGGTGGGTTGGCTGGTTGGTTGGTTGGTTGGTTGGTTGGTTGGATTTTTGTTTGTTTTTTGTTTGTTTGTTTGTTTGGTGGTGGTGGTGGTGTTTTGTGTGTGTGTGTGTGTGTGTGTGTGTGTGTGTGTGTGTGTGTGTGTGTGTGTGTGTGTGTGTGTGTGTGTGTGTGTGTGTGTGTGTGTGTGTGTTTACCATTTCTACCACGGTCTTCACAAACACACGTTGATACGGTGTCACTAAAGGGACATAACTCACAGTTCCTGGTTTAAAACAATCAAGCACTTGTGTGTGTGTGTGTGTGTGTGTGTGTGTGTGTGTGTGTGTGTGTGTGTGTGTGTGTGTGTGTGTGTGCGCGCGTGTGTGTATATGTGTGTGTATGTGTGTGCGCGCACGAGCGAGTGTGTGTCTTCGTTCGTTCTTTGATTTAACGTCTTTTCACTATAAGTGATATTAGACGGAGGAGGGGGGAGGTGGGAAATAAAATTTTAAAAAAGTGAACAAAATAAAATGTGGAACGATAGTTGGACGGGTTGGATTTGGGCAGAGGGAAGGCAGAGGAAAAAGACATTTGTAGGTGGGGGAACAGTAAAATGGAACGAGAACTTAACACTAACAATTAACTTCAACAACGTGAAGGGAAATTGTAACACTAAAATACAAACCGAATAAAGTTAAAGTAATGCATTAACAGGACTGTGAACTAATGATTCTGAAATTCTAACTAACAAAGTTTGATCTGATGTAATTTTTTTAAATGATTTTCAGAATACTTTTCTTGAGTAAACATTTTCGGTAAAAAAAGAACGTAGCATTTTGCAGTAGAATAAACAGTGAAACAGTGTGAACTGTTCGCCGCAATATTTTGTTTTCAATGCGTTTAGCTGAATACGAAAACAAACAGTAATAATCGATCTCAAATGATACATGGAAGAATACTGACATTTTTTACATACATTTTGAACGGTAAGTTTTAACATTTGTTGTGACACAAACTGTTCATTTGAATGTTCGTGAAATCGAGTCCATGAGGCTGATTCGAGCAAGTTGCAAGCTTCTTTTACGGAGGTATGAACATGTAATTCTATAGCATTATCAGAATTCTGGGCGCCTTGCTTAGCTGCTCTATCAACTACTTCGTTGCCGTGAAGACCAACGTGAGAAGGCACCCAGCATAAGCTGATATCAGTACCTTTGACCCTTAAACGATATATAAGATGATTTGCCTCAGTAATGAAATCAGGTCTTGTGTCGGCATCAAAAGACCGTAAGGCATATAATACTGATTTTGAGTCAACAAAGAGAACTACTTTGAAAGGCATGGGTTTAAGATTTACTAGATAATGCAATGCTTGATTAATAGCGACTAATTCCGCTGTAAAGATAGATATGTTTGCCCCAACGAAAAATTATTTTTTTATTTTAAATTTTGGAACATAAAATGCTGCTCCAGCACATTTATTTTCTAAGACTGTTCCATCGGTAAAAATGTGAAGGTGGGTACGGTATTTTTCATCGATGTGTTCTCTTGGTGTGGATATCGAAATGTTGACGTTTTCAGATTTCTTAGCGTCTGTATAATCAATATCAAAAGAGGCTTTTAGCATTTCCGATGTAGGGATAGGCGTTGTTGATGGTGTCTCAGCTATTTTATCCATATTTATGTTAGACTGTTTGACCAAGTCAGATATGTAAGTTGCAACAGTCATTTGTGATGAAATGCATTTTGCTCGCTTTGGAAAGTCAACATCAGACCTGATTTTAATTTCCTTACTCACAAAATTGTCCGTTTGTGAAGTAGTTCTAACTGCAAATTTTGCTGTCGCTAGCTCACGATAGTTGTTCGGAGGCAGAATTCCAGCAACTTTGTACGTTTCCAGATTAGAGGCATGAGTAGGGACACCTAGAGCAATTTTAATACTTTTGCAGTCTAAGCTTTGTATCTTCTTTAATAAATATTTTGGTGCACTGAAGAATACTTCTTGCGCATATGATAATTTAGATCGTACAAGTGCTGTTGATAGATGAATTAGTATGTTCGTATCCATTCCCCAAGGTAATCGGCTTATTATCTTTAGAAAATTTAGGGCTTTTCTTGCTTTTGTTGAAATATAATCAATATGGACATTCCAGTTTAATTTCGATGTCATAAAGACTCCCAGAAAAAAAAAATTTTCTGAGTGTGTGTCTGTATGTGTGTGTGTGTGCGTGTGTGTGGTGTGTGTGTGTGTGTGTGTGTGTGTGTGTGTGTGTGTGTGTGGTGTGTGTGTGTGTGTGTGTGCGTGTGCGTGTGTGTATATATATGTGTGTGTATGTGTGTATATGTGTGCATATGTATGTATATGTGTGTATGTGTGTTTGTGTGTATGTGTGTATATATGTGTATGTGTGCATGCGTGTGTGTATGTGTGCATGTGTGTGTGTATGTGCATGTGTGTGTATTTATGTGTGTGAGTGTGTATGTGTATGCGTGTATGTGTGTGTACTTGTGTGTGTGTGTGTGTGTGTGTGTGTGTGTGTGGTGTGTGTGTGTGTGTGTGTGTGTGTGTATGGTGTGTGTGTGTGTGTGTGTGTGTGTGCGTGTGTGTGTGTGCGTGTAATTAATCAGATTTTTAAAAGAAGAGGATACTCTTTCTGAGCTCACTCAGCAGACTATCAAATCAACCTTTTTTTTTTTCTTTTCAAAATATAATAGCATATTCGGGATTAATCAAAAGAGAGGTCTGTACATTACAAACGAGTGTTATATTCTGTATCTCTGAATCATACCCTGAATCTGGGAATAGGGGTGGGGATTTTCACTCCATCAATACTGATAACGTCTCTTTAATACCTACAATATGTCCTAACCCTGTAAACCTATCATCAGTTGGCAACGGTCTTTATTTCTTCGTAATTTCACTATCTCTTTCAACGGTCTTCTTTCCTTAGTAATTTCACCATCTCTTTTAACGGTCTTCTTTTCTTCATAATTTCACCGTCTGTTTCAACGGTCTTCTTTTCTTCATAATTCCACCGTCTGTTTCAACGGTCTTCTTTTCTTCATAATTTCACCATTTGTTTCAATAGTCTTCTTTTCGTCGTAATTTCACCGTCTGTTTCAACGGTCTTCTTTTCTTCATAATTTTACCATTTGTTTCAATAGTCTTCTTTTCGTCGTAATTTCACCATCTCTTTCAACGGTCTTCTTTTCTCTAATATTTCATCATCTGTTTCAACGATTTTCTTTCCTCCTTAATTTCTCATTCAATTTGAACGGTTTTATTTCCTTCATAATTTCACTATCTATTTCAATGGTCTTCTTTTCTTTAAAATGTCAATATCTGTTTCAATGGTTTTCTTTCTTTGGTAATTTCATCATCAATTTCAACGATTTTCTTTCCTCCTTAATTTCTCATTCAATTTGAACGGTTTTCTTTCCTTCATAATTTCACTATCTATTTCAAAGGTCTTCTTTTCTTTACAATTTCACCATCTGTTTCAATGGTCTTCTTTCCTTCATGATTTTACAATGTATTTCAACGGTCTTCTTTCCTACGTAATTTCAACATCTGTTTCAATAATCTTCTTTCCTTCGAAATTTCACCATCAATTTCAACGGTCTTTCCTTCATAATTTCACGATCTGTTTCAATGGTTTTCTTTTCTTTCTTTCATAATTTCACCATCTGTTTCAACACTCTTCTTTTCTTTATAATTTCACCATCTGTTTCAACGGTCTTCTTTTCTTTACAATTTCACGATCTTATTCAACGGTCTTCTTTTCTTCATAATTTCACGATCTATTTCAACGATCTTCTTTCCTTCATAATTTCACTGTCCGTTTTAACGATCTTCTTTCCTTAATACTTTCACAATCTGTTTCAACGGTCTTCTTTCCTTTATAATTTCACTGTCTGTTTCAACGGTCTTCTTTCCTTCATGATTTTACTGTCTGTTTCAACGGTCTTCTTTCCTTTATAATTTCCCCATCTGTTTCAACAGTCTTCTTTCGTTCATAATTTCACTGTTTTTTTCAATGGTCGTCTTTCCTTCATAATTTCACTGTTTTCAATCGAGTCTTCTTTCCTTCATAATTTCACTGTCCTGTTTTCAAGTCTTCTTTCCTCCATATATTTCACAATCTGTTTCAACGGTTCTTCTTTCCTTATAATTTCACTGTCTGTTTCAACGTGTCTTCTTTCCTTATATTTTACTGTCTGTTTCAACGGTCTTCTTTCCTTCATAATTTTCACTCTGTTTCAACGTCTTCTTTCTTCATAATTTCACCTGTCTGTTTCAAATGTCTCTTTCCTTCATAATTTCACTGTTTGTTTCAATGGTCGTCTTTCCTTCATAATTTCACTGTTGTTTCAATGGTCTCTTTCCTCCATAATTTCACGTCTTTTAAGTCAACGATCTTCTTTCCTTCATAATTTGCACTTCTGTTTCAACGGTCTTTCTTTCCTTCATAATTTCACTGTCTGTTTCAACGGTCTTCTTTCCTTCATAAATTCACTGTCTGTTTCAACGGTCTTCTTTCCTTCATAATTTCACATGTTGTTTCAATGTCTTCTTTCTTCATAATTTACTGTTTGTTTCAATGGTCTTCTTTTCTTCAAATTTCACTGTTTGTTTCAATGGTCGTCTTTCCTTCATAATTTCACTGTCTGTTTCAATGGTCTTCTTTCCTCCATAATTCACGTCTGTTTGAACGTCACGATCTTCTTTCCTTAATAATTTCACTATCTGTTTCAACGGTCTGTCTTCTTTCCTTCATAATTCCACCATCTGTTTCAACGTCTGGTCTTCTTTCCTCCATAATTCACGATTATGTTGAACGGTTTCTTTCTTCATAATTTTCACTGTCTGTTTCAACGGTCCTTTTTCCTCTTCGCTTCATATTTCACCATCTGTTTCAACGATATTCTTTCCTCGTAATTTCACCATCAATTTCAACAGTCTACTTTTTTCTGAATTTTGCACTATTGTTTCAACGGTCTTCTTTCCTTCCTATATTCACGTCTGTTTCAACGTCTTTTTTTCCTCATAATTTCACACGTCTATTTCAGCGATCTTCTTGCCTTCTTTCACATTTCGCTAATTTATTTCACATGGTCTTTTTTTCCTATCATAAATTTCACTGCCCTGTTTCAACGGCCTTGTCCTTCTTTTCCTTTAATAACTTTCCACCATACGTTTTCAACCGCCTCTTTTCCTATTTTCCTAAGTATTTTCACCATCCTGTTTCAACGACTGGTTCTTCTTTCCTTCATAATCTCACCATCTGTTTCAACGGTCTGGTCTTCTTTCCTTCGTGATTTACAATCTGTTTCAATGATCTGGTCTTCTTTCCTTCGTAATTTCACCATCTGTTTCAAAGGTCTGGTCTTCTTTCCTTCGTGATTTTACAATCTGTTTCAAGATCTGGTCTTCTTTCCTTCGTAATTTACATCTGTTTCAAAGGTCTGGTTTCTTTCCTTCGTATTTACATCTGTTTCAAAGTCTGGTCTTCTTTCCTTCGTATTTACATCTGTTTCAAAGGTCTGGTTTTCTTTCCTTCGTAATTTCACATCTGTTTCAAGGTCTGGTCTTCTTTCCTTCGTAATTTCACCATCTTTCAAAGTTTTCTTTCCTTCGTAATTTCACAATCTGTTTCAACGGTCTTCTTTCCTTCGTATTTCACCATCATTCAACGTTTTCCTTTCCTCGTGTTTCACCATTGTTTCAACGGTTTTTTCTTCGTGATTTCACCATTTGTTTCAACGTCTTCTTTCCTTCGTGATTTCACACAATTTTTTCAACAGTTCCTTCTTTCCTTCGTGATTTCACCATTTGTTTCAACAGTCTTCTTTCCTTCGTGATTTCACCATTTGTTTCAACAGTCTTCTTTCCTTCGTGATTCACCATCTGTTTAAATGGTTTTCTATCTTCATAATTTTATCATCAGTTTCAACAGTCTTCTTTTCTTCATAATTTCACCATCTGTTTCAACGGTCTTCTTTCCTTCAAATCACATTTGTTTCAACCGTCTTATTTCCTTCGCAATTTCACCATCAGTTTCAACGATTTTGTTTACTCCTTAAGTTCACCTTCAATTTCAACGGTCTTCTTTCTTTCATAATTTCACCATCTTTTTTCAATGAATCTTTTCTTCATAATTTCACGATCTATTTCAACGTTTTTTCTTTCCTTCATAATTTCACTGTCCTGTTTCATCGGTCTTCGTTCCTTCATAATTTCACTGTTTGTTTCATCGGTCTTCGTTCCTTCATAATTTCACTGTCTGTTTTCAACGGTTTTCTTTCCTCCATAATTTCACTGTCTGTTTCAACGGTTTTCTTTCCTCCTTAATTTAACTGTCTATTTCAACGGTTTTCTTTCCTCCATACTTTCACTGTCTGTTTCAACGGTTTTCTTTCCTCCATAATTTCACTGTCTGTTTCAACTGTCTTCTTTCCTTCATAATTTCACTGTTTGTTTCAATGGTCGTCTTTCCTTCATAATTTCACTGTTTGTTTCAATGGTCGTCTTTCCTTCATAATTTCACTGTCTGTTTCAACGGTCTTCTTTCCTTCATAATTGCACTGTCTGTTTCAACGGTCTTCTTTCCTTCATAATTTCACTGTCTGTTTCAACGGTCTTCTTTCCTTCATAATTGAAACTGTCTGTTTCAACGGTCTTCTTTCCTTCATAATTGCACTGTTTGTTTCAATGGTCTTCTTTTCTTCATAATTTTACTGTTTGTTTCAATGGTCTTCTTTTCTTCACAATTTCACTGTTTTGTTTCAATGGTTCGTCTTTCCTTCATAATTTCACTGTCTGTTTCAATGGTCTTCTTTCCTCCATAATTTCACGATCTATTTGAACGGTCAACGATCT
Organism: Monoplex corrugatus; assembly: GCA_030674185.1. Classification (NCBI taxonomy): domain Eukaryota; kingdom Metazoa; phylum Mollusca; class Gastropoda; order Littorinimorpha; family Ranellidae; genus Monoplex; species Monoplex corrugatus. The sequence goes on from JAPXFY010000029.1 coordinate 15,732,893, forward strand.
TCTTTCCTTAATAATTTCACTATCTGTTTCAACGGTCTTGTCTTCTTTCCTTCATAATCTCACCATCTGTTTCAACGGTCTGGTCTTCTTTCCTCCATAATTTCACGATCTATTTGAACGGTTTTCTTTCCTTCATAATTTCACTGTCTGTTTCAACGGTCTTATTTCCTTCGTTATTTCACCATCTGTTTCAACGATATTCTTTCCTTCGTTATTTCACCATCAATTTCAACAGTCTTCTTTTTCATGATTTTGCCACTTGTTTCAACGGTCTTCTTTCCTTCCTGATTTTACTGTCTGTTTCAACAGTCTTTTTTCCTTCATAATTTCACCGTCTATTTCAGCGATCTTCTTGCCTTCACAATTTCGTATTTATTTCAATGGTCTTTTTTCCTTCATAATTTCACTGCCTGCTTCAACGGCCTTGTCTTCTTTCCTTAATAATTTCACCATCTGTTTCAACGGCCTTGTCTTCTTTCCTTAATGATTTCACCATCTGTTTCAACGATCTGGTCTTCTTTCCTTCATAATCTCACCATCTGTTTCAACGGTCTGGTCTTCTTTCCTTCGTGATTTTACAATCTGTTTCAATGATCTGGTCTTCTTTCCTTCGTAATTTCACCATCTGTTTCAAAGGTCTGGTCTTCTTTCCTTCGTGATTTTACAATCTGTTTCAAAGATCTGGTCTTCTTTCCTTCGTGATTTTACAATCTGTTTCAAAGGTCTGGTTTTCTTTCCTTCGTAATTTCACCATCTGTTTCAAAGGTCTGGTCTTCTTTCCTTCGTAATTTCACCATCTGTTTCAAAGGTCTGGTTTTCTTTCCTTCGTAATTTCACAATCTGTTTCAACGGTCTGGTCTTCTTTCCTTCGTAATTTCACCATCAATTTCAACAGTTTTCTTTCCTTCTTAATTTCACAATCTGTTTCAACGGTCTTCTTTCCTTCGTGATTTCACCATTGTTTCAACGGTTTTCTTTCCTTCGTGATTTCACCATTTGTTTCAACGGTCTTCTTTCCTTCGTGATTTCACCATTTGTTTCAACAGTCTTCTTTCCTTCGTGATTTCACCATTTGTTTCAACAGTCTTCTTTCCTTCGTGATTTCACCATTTGTTTCAACAGTCTTCTTTCCTTCGTGATTTCACCATCTGTTTAAATGGTTTTCTTATCTTCATAATTTTATCATCAGTTTCAACAGTCTTCTTTTCTTCATAATTTCACCATCTGTTTCAACGGTCTTCTTTCCTTCAAAATCACAATTTGTTTCAACCGTCTTATTTCCTTCGCAATTTCACCATCAGTTTCAACGATTTTGTTTTACTCCTTAAGTTCACCTTCAATTTCTACGGTCTTCTTTCTTTCATAATTTCACCATCTGTTTCAATGATCTTTTCTTCATAATTTCACGATCTATTTCAACGTTTTTCTTTCCTTCATAATTTCACTGTCTGTTTCATCGGTCTTCGTTCCTTCATAATTTCACTGTCTGTTTCATCGGTCTTCGTTCCTTCATAATTTCACTGTCTGTTTCAACGGTTTTTCTTTCCTCCATAATTTCACTGTCTGTTTCAACGGTTTTCTTTCCTCCTTAATTTAACTGTCTATTTCAACGGTTTTCTTTCCTCCATACTTTCACTGTCTGTTTCAACGGTTTTCTTTCCTCCATAATTTCACTGTCTGTTTCAACTGTCTTCTTTCCTTCATAATTTCACCATCTGTTTCAATGGTTTGGTCTTCTTTCCTTCGTAATTTCACCATCTGTTTCAAAGGTCTGGTCTTCTTTCCTTCGTAATTTCACCATCTGTTTCAAAGGTCTGGTTTTCTTTCCTTCGTAATTTCACAATCTGTTTCAACGGTCTGGTCTTCTTTCCTTCGTAATTTCACCATCAATTTCAACAGTTTTCTTTCCTTCGTAATTTCACAATCTGTTTCAACGGTCTTCTTTCCTTCGTGATTTCACCATCTGTTTCAACGGTTTTCTTTCCTTCGTGATTTCACCATTTGTTTCAACGGTCTTCTTTCCTTCGTGATTTCACCATTTGTTTCAACAGTCTTCTTTCCTTCGTGATTTCACCATTTGTTTCAACAGTCTTCTTTCCTTCGTGATTTCACCATTTGTTTCAACAGTCTTCTTTCCTTCGTGATTTCACCATTTGTTTCAACAGTCTTCTTTCCTTCGTGATTTCACCATCTGTTTAAATGGTTTTCTTATCTTCATAATTTTATCATCAGTTTCAACAGTCTTCTTTTCTTCATAATTTCACCATCTGTTTCAAACGGTCTTCTTTCCTTCAAAATCACAATTTGTTTCAACCGTCTTATTTCCTTCGCAATTTCACCATCAGTTTCAACGATTTTGTTTACTCCTTAAGTTCACCTTCAATTTCAACGGTCTTCTTTCTTTCATAATTTCACCATCTGTTTCAATGATCTTTTCTTCATAATTTCACGATCTATTTCAACGTTTTTCTTTCCTTCATAATTTCACTGTCTGTTTCATCGGTCTTCGTTCCTTCATAATTTCACTGTTTGTTTCATCGGTCTTCGTTCCCTTCATAATTTCACTGTCTGTTTCAACGGTTTTCTTTCCTCCATAATTTCACTGTCTGTTTCAACGGTTTTCTTTCCTCCTTAATTTAACTGTCTATTTCAACGGTTTTCTTTCCTCCATACTTTCACTGTCTGTTTCAACGGTTTTCTTTCCTCCATAATTTCACTGTCTGTTTCAACTGTCTTCTTTCCTTCATAATTTCACTGTTTGTTTCAATGGTCGTCTTTCCTTCATAATTTCACTGTTTGTTTCAATGGTCGTCTTTCCTTCATAATTTCACTGTCTGTTTCAACGGTCTTCTTTCCTTCATAATTGCACTGTCTGTTTCAACGGTCTTCTTTCCTTCATAATTTCACTGTCTGTTTCAACGGTCTTCTTTCCTTCATAATTGCACTGTCTGTTTCAACGGTCTTCTTTCCTTCATAATTGCACTGTTTGTTTCAATGGTCTTCTTTTCTTCATAATTTTACTGTTTGTTTCAATGGTCTTCTTTTCTTCACAATTTCACTGTTTGTTTCAATGGTCGTCTTTCCTTCATAATTTCACTGTCTGTTTCAATGGTCTTCTTTCCTCCATAATTTCACGATCTATTTGAACGGTCAACGATCTTCTTTCCTTAATAATTTCACTATCTGTTTCAACGGTCTTGTCTTCTTTCCTTCATAATCTCACCATCTGTTTCAACGGTCTGGTCTTCTTTCCTCCATAATTTCACGATCTATTTGAACGGTTTTCTTTCCTTCATAATTTCACTGTCTGTTTCAACGGTCTTATTTCCTTCGTTATTTCACCATCTGTTTCAACGATATTCTTTCCTTCGTTATTTCACCATCAATTTCAACAGTCTTCTTTTTTCATGATTTTGCCACTTGTTTCAACGGTCTTCTTTCCTTCCTGATTTTACTGTCTGTTTCAACAGTCTTTTTTTCCTTCATAATTTCACCGTCTATTTCAGCGATCTTCTTGCCTTCACAATTTCGCTATTTATTTCAATGGTCTTTTTTCCTTCATAATTTCACTGCCTGCTTCAACGGCCTTGTCTTCTTTCCTTAATAATTTCACCATCTGTTTCAACGGCCTTGTCTTCTTTCCTTAATGATTTCACCATCTGTTTCAACGATCTGGTCTTCTTTCCTTCATAATCTCACCATCTGTTTCAACGGTCTGGTCTTCTTTCCTTCGTGATTTTACAATCTGTTTCAATGATCTGGTCTTCTTTCCTTCGTAATTTCACCATCTGTTTCAAAGGTCTGGTCTTCTTTCCTTCGTGATTTTACAATCTGTTTCAAAGATCTGGTCTTCTTTCCTTCGTGATTTTACAATCTGTTTCAAAGGTCTGGTTTTCTTTCCTTCGTAATTTCACCATCTGTTTCAAAGGTCTGGTTTTCTTTCCTTCGTAATTTCACAATCTGTTTCAACGGTCTGGTCTTCTTTCCTTCGTAATTTCACCATCAATTTCAACAGTTTTCTTTCCTTCGTAATTTCACAATCTGTTTCAACGGTCTTCTTTCCTTCGTGATTTCACCATCTGTTTCAACGGTTTTCTTTCCTTCGTGATTTCACCATTTGTTTCAACGGTCTTCTTTCCTTCGTGATTTCACCATTTGTTTCAACAGTCTTCTTTCCTTCGTGATTTCACCATTTGTTTCAACAGTCTTCTTTCCTTCGTGATTTCACCATTTGTTTCAACAGTCTTCTTTCCTTCGTGATTTCACCATCTGTTTAAATGGTTTTCTTATCTTCATAATTTTATCATCAGTTTCAACAGTCTTCTTTTCTTCATAATTTCACCATCTGTTTCAACGGTCTTCTTTCCTTCAAAATCACAATTTGTTTCAACCGTCTTATTTCCTTCGCAATTTCACCATCAGTTTCAACGATTTTGTTTACTCCTTAAGTTCACCTTCAATTTCAACGGTCTTCTTTCTTTCATAATTTCACCATCTGTTTCAATGATCTTTTCTTCATAATTTCACGATCTATTTCAACGTTTTTCTTTCCTTCATAATTTCACTGTCTGTTTCATCGGTCTTCGTTCCTTCATAATTTCACTGTCTGTTTCATCGGTCTTCGTTCCTTCATAATTTCACTGTCTGTTTCAACGGTTTTCTTTCCTCCATAATTTCACTGTCTGTTTCAACGGTTTTCTTTCCTCCTTAATTTAACTGTCTATTTCAACGGTTTTCTTTCCTCCATACTTTCACTGTCTGTTTCAACGGTTTTCTTTCCTCCATAATTTCACTGTCTGTTTCAACTGTCTTCTTTCCTTCATAATTTCACCATCTGTTTCAATGGTTTGGTCTTCTTTCCTTCGTAATTTCACCATCTGTTTCAAAGGTCTGGTCTTCTTTCCTTCGTAATTTCACCATCTGTTTCAAAGGTCTGGTTTTCTTTCCTTCGTAATTTCACAATCTGTTTCAACGGTCTGGTCTTCTTTCCTTCGTAATTTCACCATCAATTTCAACAGTTTTCTTTCCTTCGTAATTTCACAATCTGTTTCAACGGTCTTCTTTCCTTCGTGATTTCACCATCTGTTTCAACGGTTTTCTTTCCTTCGTGATTTCACCATTTGTTTCAACGGTCTTCTTTCCTTCGTGATTTCACCATTTGTTTCAACAGTCTTCTTTCCTTCGTGATTTCACCATTTGTTTCAACAGTCTTCTTTCCTTCGTGATTTCACCATTTGTTTCAACAGTCTTCTTTCCTTCGTGATTTCACCATTTGTTTCAACAGTCTTCTTTCCTTCGTGATTTCACCATCTGTTTAAATGGTTTTCTTATCTTCATAATTTTATCATCAGTTTCAACAGTCTTCTTTTCTTCATAATTTCACCATCTGTTTCAACGGTCTTCTTTCCTTCAAAATCACAATTTGTTTCAACCGTCTTATTTCCTTCGCAATTTCACCATCAGTTTCAACGATTTTGTTTACTCCTTAAGTTCACCTTCAATTTCAACGGTCTTCTTTCTTTCATAATTTCACCATCTGTTTCAATGATCTTTTCTTCATAATTTCACGATCTATTTCAACGTTTTTCTTTCCTTCATAATTTCACTGTCTGTTTCATCGGTCTTCGTTCCTTCATAATTTCACTGTCTGTTTCATCGGTCTTCGTTCCTTCATAATTTCACTGTCTGTTTCAACGGTTTTCTTTCCTCCATAATTTCACTGTCTGTTTCAACGGTTTTCTTTCCTCCTTAATTTAACTGTCTATTTCAACGGTTTTCTTTCCTCCATACTTTCACTGTCTGTTTCAACGGTTTTCTTTCCTCCATAATTTCACTGTCTGTTTCAACGGTTTTCTTTCCTCCATACTTTCACTGTCTGTTTCAACTGTTTTCTTTCCTCCATAATTTCACTGTCTGTTTCAACGGTTTTCTTTCCTTCATAATTTCACTGTCTGTTTCAACGGTTTTCTTTCCTCCATAATTTCACTGTCTCTTTCAACGGTTTTCTTTCCTCCATAATTTCACTGTCTGTTTCAACGGTTTTCTTTCCTCCTTAATTTAACTGTCTCTTTCAACGGTTTTCTTTCCTCCATACTTTCACTGTCTCTTTCAACGGTTTTCTTTCCTCCTTAATTTAACTGTCTATTTCAACGGTTTTCTTTCCTCCATACTTTCACTGTCTGTTTCAACGGTTTTCTTTCCTCCATAATTTCACTGTCTGTTTCAACTGTCTTCTTTCCTTCATAATTTCACCATCTGTTTCAATGGTCTGGTCTTCTTTCCTTCGTAATTTCACCATCTGTTTCAACGGTCTGGTCTTCTTTCCTTCGTGATTTCACCATCTGTTTCAACGATCTGGTCTTCTTTCCTTCGTAATTTCACCATCTGTTTCAACGGTCTGGTCTTCTTTCCTTCGTGATTTCACCATCTGTTTCAACGGTCTGGTCTTCTTTCCTTCGTAATTTCACCATCTGTTTCAACGATCTGATCTTCTTTCCTTCGTAATTTCACCATATGTTTCAACGGTCTGGTCTTCTTTCCTTCGTGATTTCACCATCTGTTTCAACGATCTGGTCTTCTTTCCTTCGTAATTTCACCATCTGTTTCAACGGTCTGGTCTTCTTTCTTTCGTAAT
>JAPXFY010000029.1:15752026-15784526 GCA_030674185.1 Monoplex corrugatus
TAAGGATACTAAAAGATATATACAAAAAAGAGATTCAAATTACCTAAACTTGATTCCTCATATCTCATATGCCCAGATTCAAAAATGCACTTAATACATGTATCCAATTATCAGTCCAAAGAGACAGTACATAAAACATTATCAAACTCATACAGGTGAATGGATCAGCAACATATATATACATGTATATAAAGAGGTCTAAATTACTAAATTTGTTCCTGCATATCTCATTTCCGTAGAGCCAAAAATGCACCTAATATATGTACCCAATTATCAATCCTAAGAAAAAGTATGTAAGACCTGACTGAACATGTGCAGGTGAATGGAGCATTAAGGCAGAAAATGATAGGAAGAAATGATAGAAAGCAAAGGAACAAGGCAGAAAGATAGAGAGTAACAGAAAAGAGGAATTTTCTAGCACAGAATTTCCAGAAGGTGGGGAAGCCCCCAACATCTCCCTCGGGGGATTTCTGAATGACTGAATATATCTTCACTGTATGCTTCCTTCAACGAAGAACTCTGAATCTACAAGCCTCGGAATCTACAAGCCTCCAGATTTTTTTGTATTGGGTACATATGTACATGTACATGCAGAAAGACAAAGCTTTGGATAAAGCAATCAGAATGATATGCATAACTTATCAGTTGTGTTGTTGTGTACATATGCTCATACTGGCTACAGGTTGTGAGAAGTGAAGGGGGAGGGGATATGGAATGTGCGACAGACAGAAGGAGGTAGGGAGGGATAGGGCAGGTATCGACTGCAGGCCTCGTGTGATATGAGATAAGAGTGGAGGAGGGGGTGTTTGGAATATACCATAAGCAGTGGCTGTCTTTGTACGGGACCTGGCCAGCTCATGGGGGTTTGCACTGGCTTAAGGCTTGTGTCATGGTCATTCTGGATCCTGTCTGTTACATGGCACCTGTGACATTCATCATCATCATCATCAAGTGCCTTGCCACATGAAGTTGGCGATCATGGCCCTCCATATGTTTATATCCCTTGTTACCGCAAGCACATCATCCACCCTCTTTGTCTTCAGCCACTCTGCAAGTCCGTCCAATATTTTTTCTCTTGGTCTACCTGGTGCTCTCTTTCCCTCCAACTTTCCATGTAGTGACCATGTGCTCCAATTCCCCTTTCCTCATAAAATGGCCTGTAAATGTTGCCTGTCTTTTCCTGATCTTCCTTATGAATAATCTTCTTGTGTCTGCCTCCATTAAGACTGTCTCCTTTGTTTTCTTTGCTGTCCATGGAACTCTCAACATTCCTCTTAGACATTACGCATATGGATTTCATTCCCAGCGCTGTGACGTCATCTTGAAAAACTGAAACTGAAACTCTGTGTACACAGGCACTAGTGTGAAAGAACAGGGAAGATGGGGTGGAGTGTGAAGTTGTAGACAGCAAGCCAAGGTTGTTAAGAGATGAAGGAAGGAAGGGATGTGGGGGGTATGGATGCACACAGGCAAGTATGTGTTAGACATCCACCACAAGGGTGACTTTGCCTTGAGAAACCTGACCACCTAGTATGCGTGAATTCGATTCCAGGAGGAAGACAAATTTCTATTTAAATTAAACAAAAAGGCGACAGCAGAGGGACATCCAGGAATCATGACCTTGATGCGACCTGGCCCCATTTGAGTGTCAGGAGTTAAGGGCCAAAACTCTTGCTTGACGTGGGTTTCTCCTCTGAGGACCTTCTGCTGTCTGGCTCTTCCCAGAGTTTCTTACTACTACTAATGGACAGAGTTGTCTAACCATGTGCGCAGATCATAAGTAGCCACTTCTCTTTTTTCTTTCAAATACTATTTTTATTTTTGAACACGTCATACAATACAAATAGAAAACGAAATAGCAAATTGTACTGGCAATCACATTGTAATAAAAGAAAATTCCAACTAATACAAATTATTCTTATGTTTAAAATACATATACACATCTACATGAAACAAAAAACATAACACGAAAGAATATCAAACTTACGAGCATTACGTGGGGATATCGTTAATACCTCAAACTTGCAACCTTGTTTCAGTCTTTTTCTCCAAATTTTTTGTATCTGGTGTTTGTTTCTTTGTGATCTTACGCTTGACAAAGGCCAGTTGGCCAAAACTTTGCGCCTGTCTTGTCTTGTTGTAGTAAATACGCGTTTTTATTCTTTTTTTTCTTTCTTTTTTTTCTGGTTCCTGTTTGCTTGAACGCGGGCAGTCACATTTGTTTTGGATTACACATCTTATAGTCCGGTATGCAGGCAAAGCCAGTGAAGACGATGGCATACGTGCTCCACGGTCACATCCATCCTTTCATGGGTGAGACAATGTGTGAAAGCTTTTTTTTTAGCAACATTCTTTTAGCTAGTTCTCATATACTCTGTGAATGGTAGGACTTTTAAACTCTACAGAAAAGAATATACGTACATAGTCTGTGCCAAATGGCAAGTATGCAGGGAGCACGAAACATCAGTCCGTGACACATTCACATTTTGACGTCCTAGTTTGCAAAGGAGCAGGTTGTGAGAGAAGCAGATACTAAAGACATGGGAATAAAAATTAGCGGTCGAAACATCACAAATCTACGATATGCTGATGGTACTGTACTGATGTCGAAAAATATCACTAGCATGAAAATAATTATGTACAGAGTAGATGCAGATGGCAAGAAAGCAGGTCAAAATCTAAATGCTAAGAAGACAAAAAGTAATGCACCTAGAAGGAGAAAAAAGTTTAGCGTATCGAGGTATTTAAATCAACGAGACTGTATTAGAAAATGTGAATGATTGTGAATGTCTAGGCTCAGTCTGAATCTCATGATGTCGTCTGTACTGAAGGCATCAAAATAAGAATTGGAATGGTAAAAGCAGAAAATGATCCAACTCAGTAACATTTGAAAAAGCAGAAGCATACCAACAGCCCTTAAAACCAAAATTCCAAAATGTCTGCTTTGGCCAGTAATACTATATGGTTATAAAGCATGGACATGCAGAAAAAAATGAAACTAAATTCAAAGCAGCAGAGCTGCTTTTAAGACTCAAGTGAACCGAGAAAAAAATCAAATAGAAACATCCTGAACGCACTCACAATCCAATGTGAATTGCTGGTAGAAATCAACCAACAACAACAACAACAAAAACGAAATATATCAACCACGCAACCCGCAGCACCAATACAACTCTAATGACAAACAGTTTACAAGGTACACTTTAGGCCAAAAGAAATCAAGGCAGACCACCCACCTCCTATCTGAACAATATCCCCAACATCAGCGGTTTGAGGGTCTACGAAGCAGAACAGAGAAGTCAAAGACAGAAGTAAATAGAGGAGAACTGTGGTTAAGGTAGACTTCAGGCCAAAAGAAATCAAGGCAGACCACCCACCTCCTATCTGAACAATATCCCCAACATCAGCGGTTTGAGGGTCTACAAAGCAGAACAGAGAAGTCAAAGACAGAAGTAAATAGAGGAGAACTGTTGTTATGTCTGCTGCAGTGAATACCATCGAACTCGAAGATGCTGACGGGTGACGGGTGAGTTTGCGTAGAAGGAATCTGGACTCAATCTTTCATTTAGCAAAGTCCATTAATAATGTTGCCCTGGTGACATACTGTGACATAGAACAATTCATCATTATCATGTGCCCTGCCACATGTCGTTGCCGATCATAGCCCGCCATACAAATCTTTCCCTTGTTGCAGCAAGTACATCTCACACCCTCTCTGTCCTCAACTATTCTGCTAGTCCGTCCAGTATTTTCTCCTTGGGTCTACCTGGTGCTTGTTTTCCCTCCAGCTTCCCTGTTGTAATTAGGTGCTCTAATTTCTCTTGCCTCATAAAAACCCCAATGAATATTGCTTCATTTTCCTAATCTTGTTCATTAATGTTCTTTCTGTGTCTGCCACCTTCAAGACTGTCTCGCGTGTTTCCTTCGCTGTCCATGGAACTCTCACCATTCTTCTTAGAAACCATATTTCAGCTGCCTCAATCTTGTTCTGACTTTGCGTGTTGACTCTCCACGCTTCACATCCGCGCAACAGTACCGGTTGTATCTAATGCTGGAGAACTCTCTTCCCGATGTTAATTGATAGGCGTTTGTTGGTAAGAGCGCTTTCCATTTCTTGATTGCTTTTAAGCTGCGCCCATTCTGCTGGCTATTTCTGACATGCATCTGCCGTCTGGTGGGTGACTGTTCCTAGATATTTGATTTTATCTACCTTTCTCAATGTTGTGCCATTTGCTGTTATTGTGCATGATGGGATTTCTCTCTTTTTTTTACCGATAACCATGACTTCATATATAGATTACACAAGACACGTTATATAACTACGCCGAGAAAGAACGAACAACAAGTGCCATTTTTGTTCAGTAAAGGAAAGGGTTAAGTCGTCCAAGCTTGTAACTGAGATCAAGAGGAAATGTCACAACAACATTACGACCGAAATTCATTTCAGACAACTGACAGCAACATAAATTAACGGACAAGTACTAAGAGAAACGTGCATGGGTCATGAAATGTTTACAGTGAGCTTAATAGTTATGACTGTTGATGTTAGAATTGTTAGTATGATTAAGCAAACAAAGGAACGCATGAATGGATGCGATTGGCACCGACGTGCTGTTTCACTAAAGAATATAGGAATATGTTCAACTACAAGGAATTACATGCATTAACTTAAAGAAGGGGAAGATTGGTAGAATGAATCAGACGTTCGCCTGTCACTAACTCAACTCGAAGTTCCAAGGTTCGTTTCCTGTTGAGACCTCGACTTTTGGCCAACCAAATGGGGAGGTTAGCCACAGGTCCAGCCTTGGCCTACCAACAAGGGAGATAAGCTACAGGTCCAGCCTTTGTCAGCCAACAAAGGAGGTAAGTTACAGGTCTAACCTTGGCCAACCATTAAGGGAGGTAAGCCACAGGTCCAGCCTTGGCCAACCAATAAGGGAGGTAAGTTACAGGTCCAGCCTTGGCCAACCAACAAGGGAGGTAAGCCACAGGACCACCATTGGCCAACCAACAAGGGAGGTAAGCTACAGGTCCAGCCTTGGCCAACCAACAAGGGAGGTAAGCCACAGGTCCAGCCTTGGCATACCAACAAGGGAGGTAAGCTACAGGCGAAGCCTTGGCCATCCAGCAAGGGAGATAAGCTTCAGGTCCAGCCTTGGCCGACCAACTAGGGAGGTAAGCTACAGGTCCAGTCTTGGCCAACTAAGGAGATTAGCTTCAGGTCCAGCCTTTGTCAGCCAACAAAGGAGGTAAGTTACAGGTCTAACCTTGGCCAACCATTAAGGGAGGTAAGCCACAGGTCCAGCCTTGGCCAACCAATAAGGGAGGTAAGCCACAGGACCACCATTGGCCAACCAACAAAGGAGGTAAGCCACAGGTCCAGCCTTGGCCATCCAACACAGGAAGTTAGCTACAGGTCTAGCCTTGGTCAACCAGCAAGGGAGTTAGCCACAGGTCCAGCTATGGCCAACCATCAAGGGAAGTTAGCTACAGATAAAGCCTTGGCCAACCAATAAGGGAGGTAAGCTACAGGTCCAATCTTGGCCGACCAACAAGGGAGGTAAGCTACAGGACCAGCCTTGACCAACAAACAAGGGAAGCTAGCCACAGGTACAACCTTGGCCAACCATCAAGGGAGGTAAGCTACAGGTCCAGGCTTGTCCAACCAACAAGGGATGTAAGCTACAGTTCCAGCCTTGGCCAACCAACAAGGGAGGTAAGCTACAGGTCCAGCCTTGGCCAACCAACAAGGGAGGTAAGCTACAGGTCCAGCCTTGGCCAACCAACAAGGGAGGTAAGCTACAGATCCAGCATTAGCCAACCATCAAGGGAGGTAAGCTACAGGTCCAGCATTAGTCAACCAACAAGGGAGGTAAGCTACAGGTCCAACCTTGGCCAACCATCAAGGGAGGTAAGCTACAGGTCCAGGCTTGTCCAACCATCAAGGGATGTAAGCTACAGTTCCAGCCTTGGCCAACCAACAAGGGAGGTAAGCTACAGGTCCAGCCTTGGCCAACCAACAAAGGAGGTAAGCTACAGGTCCAGCCTTGGCCAACCAACAAGGGAGGTAAGCTACAGGTCCAGCATTAGCCAACCAACAAGGGAGGTAAGCTACAGGTCCAGCCTTGGCCAACCAACAAGGGAAGTTAGCTACATGTCCAGCCTTGGCCAACCAACAAGGGAGGTAAGCTACATGTCCAGCCTTGGACAACCAACAGGGGAGGTAAACTACAGGTCCAGCCTTGGCCAACCAACAAGGGAGGTAAGCTACAGGTCCAGCCTTGGCCAACCAACAAGGGAGGTAAGCCACAGGTCCAGCCTTGGCATACCAACAAGGGAGGTATGCTACAGGCGAAGCCTTGGCCATCCAGCAAGGGAGGTAAGCTTCAGGTCCAGCCTTGGCCGACCAACTATGGAGGTAAGCTACAGGTCCAGATTTGGCCAACCAACAAGGGAGGTAAGCTACAGGTCCAGCCTTCGCTGACCAACAAGGGAGGTAAACTACAGGTCCAACCTTGGCCAACCAACAAGGGAAGTTAGCTACAGGTCTAGCCTCGGTCAACTGACAAGGGAAGTAAGCCACAGATCCAGTCTTGGCCGACCAACAAGGGAGGTAAGCTACAGGTCCAGCCTTGGCCAACCAACAAAGGAGGTAAGCTACAGGTCCAGCCTTGGCCAACCAACAAGGGAGGTAAGCTACAGGTCCAGCCTTGGCCAACCAACAAGGGAGGTAAGCTACATGTCCAGCGTTGGGCAACCAACAAGGGAAGTTAGCTACAGGTCCAACCTTGGCCAACCAACTAAAGAAGACATGGATAAAGCAAAACATGTGTGGATCTATTTGCTGAAAACAGTAAAGCAGAAGGTTTTTCTCCTAACTGAGAACATTACAGAGAAATGGAAGATAACAACCCAATTTACACTGATCCAGTACCTCAGAATGATCTCTGGTTTAATTTTCCAATCACCTTAGAAGAGCTAAAAAAAACACAATATTGTCTCTACACAATAAACGGAGTTCGGTAGGTGTCGATGCACCCAACTGAAATGGTTAATCATCTTCCAGAAAACTACATTCTTTTCCCACACAATTTTTTTCAGAAATGCTGGGTTTGCAAAAGTCTATTGTTATACCAATATTAAAAGAAAGAAAATCGAATACCCTAGAAACAGTTACAGACCCATTGCTTTGACGTCCAACACGAGCAAACTAACGGAAAGATTGGTCTTAAACAGATGTGCATACTACTGTGATAAAAATAACGTTATTCCGGTAAACCACGCAGCTTTTCGAAAAGGAAGATCCGCAGTTCAGCACAAGGTTAAACTTACAACTTAGATCAAACAACAGTTTGCCCGCAGAAAGTCTTTTAGCTACTTTCATCGATGTGGAAAAAGCTTACGATCAAGTTTGGCATAAACGTTTATTGTTAAAGCTGACCTCTATCGGTTTATCCGGCAATATGTATAATTACATTAAGTATTTTTAGCCAATAGAACAATTCAGGCAAGAGTGGGAGCTAGTTATTCTACTTCACGACGCCACGACATGGGGATTCCACAAGGTTCAGTGATAGCATCTATCTTATTTGATATCCTTTACAAGATCCTTCTAAAGCTCTTTCAAACTGTGTTGTTTTAGTACAGTATGCTGATGATATATGCGTTTGGATGAATACCATTTTAAAAAGGACAACTCCACAGAGAACGTGAATTATATAAGGAAGTTGTATCAAAATGATCTTGATAATCTTGGAAGCTATATGTTAGAAACTGGTATGTTGTTGTCAGCAGAAAAACGCAAACATGATGCTGTTTGATCCCGGTGGTAACTCAAATAACTTGCCTACTTTCAAATTGCTTGGTGAAGTGATAAATTACAAACAGGTCGTACAATTTTTGGGAGTTTACATAAAATCAAAATTAAGCTGGAATATCCATTTTGATATGTATTTAAAGAAAACCCTTACATTTTCTAAAGATGATAAGCAAATTACCCTGGAAAATGGATACAAATACACTTATATCTGTCAACAGCGTTTTTCAGGTCTAAATGCACCTAAATATTTACTAAGAAAAAAAGAAAAGATTCAAAGCTTGGAATACAAAAGTCTTAAAATTGCCCTAGGTGTGTCGACTCATGCTTCTAATCTGGAAACGTACAAATTTGCTGGAATTCTACCTTTAAGCGACCATCGTGAGCTTGCGACAGTAAAGTTTGCCGTTATAACTACTTCACAAACAGGTAATTTTGTGAGCAAAGAAATTAAAATCAGGTCTGGTACTGACTTTCCAAAATGAGCAAAAACATTTCATCACAAATAACAGCCGCAACTTACATATCTGACTTGATCAAACAGTCCAACATAGATATGATGAAATAGTGAGAAACCAACGATAACGCCAATCCCTACATGGAAAATGCTAAAAGCCATAGTTGATCTTGATTTTGCGGACACTAAAAATGATGATAATGTCGACATTACGCTCTCCATAGCTAGTGAACACGTCGATGAAAATAGTTTTACCCAACTCCACATTTTCACAGATGGATCAGTCTTAGTAAACAAAAGTACTGAAGCAGCATTTTATGTTTTAAATTTTAAGATTAAAAAGTTATTTTTCATTGGGGTAAATGTATCTATCGTTTACAGCAGAATCAGTCCATCTAGGAGAAGGAAAACTCTGACTCCAAACCCCCAGCCAACTAGTTCCGGGCCAACGCGGCGGGGTGAGGCCAAATACCTCCTCTAATATGGGATAGTCCACAAAAGAAAATGTCGGCCGTTCCTGTTACGTCATCGGAGTTAAACCAAGGCCCGACCACATCATATGTCCATACGTCAGACAAGGGAAGAAAATCCCAGGGTAGGGACGATGTGCTCAAAAGGTGACTATCCAAAAACCAACAAAAGTATCAAGTGTGCGTGACGGTATCTAGGCTAGGCGTGTATATGTTCGTTCGTTATTTCTTTTAACGTCTATTCACATACGTGCTTTTAGACGGAAAAAAAAAAAGAAAAAAAGGGGCGTATGGAATGAATGAATCTATGTAATCATGAAGGCATTATATCAATTAAGGTAACAATTAAGGTAACATCAAACAAATTAACGAACAAAAGAAAAACAATCAGAACATTATATCAATCAGGCTTCATCGGATTTCTCGGGGCTGTGTGGGAGTTACAGGTATAAAACAATTGGGCTGAATCAAAGGAAACGACCTAAAGGACTGTGCAGTAAACACCTAGCAATGTGTAAATACAGAGTGAAATCAGTATGTTTCTGTTTTAAGTTTGTAAATGACGCAGGGAAATAAGGTCGCATTCGCTGACAACACAAAATGTTATAAAATCACCACAGGTACATTTGATGGTTTTACTAAATTCAGTTCGAAGTGAATTGAGAGATAATCTGTAAGCTAAAGTTATCTCTTGTCTTGTAAAACCCTGGTAATTTACCGAGAAGGGGCGAATGTCACATTGCGCTTTTACTTTGTTTTCTAATATAGCATTCATTTCATGTTCAGAGAGTGGTAAATCAAGTTTTGTACTGCCAGCCCTGTTCATTGCTGCATTTTTTGCTATTCTGTCGACCCGATCGTTAAAAAGGATACCACAGTGTGATGGGATCCAACAAAAAGTAACTTGTGTATTATTTGTTATTAAACAATGTATTAGAAATTTATTCTCAAATATTAACGAACTATTTACTTTATGTTCGGAACATTTTAGGGATTGTAATGCAGATTTTGAATCTACACATAATAAGATACTAAACAAAGTTATGGGTAGATCTACGATGTATTTTAGTGCCATTAGGATGGCAACTAATTCAGAAGTGAAGATTGAATGTCCCTGTCCTAAAGAGTAAGCCTTTTCTACTTTAAATTTAGGAAATAGAAAGCCAACGCCTGCTTTACCATCATCTAGAACAGAGCCATCTGCAAAGATTTTTAAGTAATGTGAATATTTTTTGTGTAGATGTGACAGAACATCAATTGCTAACAAGTGTGGATTAATATCTTTTGTCAGGTCATTATCAGTGTAGTTGATATCAAAAATAGCATTGGACAGTTCCCAGGGGGGTAGAGGACAACATATCATTTTGTGTGAAACTTTGTTAGGTAATACGTGAGAAAGTTTGAAGAGTTCATTTGTGTAAGTGGATATTGTATCTTGTGACTTTATTGTTTTTGCTCTCTTGGGGAAATGGTTGTCAGACCGAATTTTAAGTTCCATATTGGCATAATTAGCCACTGCATTTGCTCTAACTATAGTTACAGAGTATAAAGGTAGGCTTGGGCGCTCTTTTTTGAGGAGTGTTCTGAGCTTACTGTTTTTGTACTTTGTGTCTGTTTCTGTGCTGGCTGAGTGGGTGGCGCAGGCTGTGTTAAGATCTGAGAAGTTCTATATATAACATGGAGATGGTTCTCGGGAGTTGTGTCCTTTGATTATATACATGTATATTTAGCAGTTGATAACTTCCTCCAATCTTTCCAAGGGAAGGATGCCGGCTGTTTTATAGGCGTGTATATGTGTATGTGTGTGTGTATGTGATGGTATCAAGGCGTGTATGTGTGTGTGTGTGTGTGTGTGTGTGTGTGTGTGTGTGTGTGTGTGTGTGCGCGTGTGTGTGCGTGCGTGCGTGTGTGTGCGTGCGTGTGTGTGCGTGCGTGTGTGTGTGTGCGTGATGGTGTCTAGGTGTATGTTGGGTGCACCAGCCAGCTGAGCGCTGTATAAATTGTCTCACTGCTCTCCCTTGGTGTCTTTGTGTTGTTCAGACATTGTTGCGGCTTCCTCAAAATCTCGCACGCTGAGCAGCAACAACAACTGAAAAAATAACAATGACAAAAATGAAAGAACGAATAGATGAAGAAACGAACGAAATAAAAGGAAATAAAAAAAGACGGAATTCGAAAGAAGAGATAAAATAAACAACAATGAATCAACGAACGGACAGACAGGTGGAGAGAGAGGGAGGAGGGACTGACGGACAGATGGACGGACGGATGAATGGATGGATGAACGGATGAATGAATAGATGAATGGATGGATGGATGGACGGACGAATCTATGGAAGGATGAATAAATAGTTGATGGATTAAAACAGCAAAAAAATGATAGAAGACATAACCTAAACAAAAAATCATAATTGGAACAAACAAAAAACAAAACAAAACAAAAACCGAATACTGACGAACAAATAAATTTAAGAAAAAAAATGAGGTATAAGCTAATCTAAAAATCTCCATTTGCGTACAAAAATAAATATGTAAAATCCGTACGTTGTTCTTAACGAGGTCAGTCTGAATTTGATAAAAAAAATTTTAAAAAGCTCCGTGCGATGATTCTTGACGATGAGAAGGGAACACAATGGCAGAGGCAGACTGTCGCAGCATTGAGAACAGTATGTAAATACGGTCACGTGCTCCCGAAAAAGTGCTCTTTGCACACTTTCCTGACTTTTGGCACTGGCTGCTTCCTGTGACCTTGACCCTAGAGCCATGACTTTCGGAATCCGGGTGCAAACCTTTAACGCAAAATATGCTAAAGATCCACCCGAAAACAGCTAAGAATATCTTGTTGATATAGTTTTGTCACACTCAACACACACACCACACACACACACACACACACCACACACACACACACAATACATACACACACACGCGTGCGCGCAAGCAACGCATGCGGGCACGCACTCACCCACAAACACACACACACATACATATATGTATATATATATATATGACCTGCCAGCACGAAATCAGTCTTAACTAGCATTTTTTGGTATTTTGAGATATACATATCACTGGAAAGTGTACATTCTGCTGATTATTTGGTAACTTGAATAAAGCTTGTACTCAAAAAAAAATGTAGAACTTATTCATTATTAAAGTCATTAAGTTGTATGACGGCCATTTTGAGAAAACGGCCTCTAAAGTTTTTGTGTGCTCTCCTACACATTTTCTTAAATTTCTTCATTTGGTGGCTTTGACCCAGATTGTTTCTAATTTTCGCTGTCATTATCTGAAAGGAGCACCAACGAGCTTTCCGTCAGTATATTACATGTGCGGGTACTGTACAGGTTACGGTTCATAATGAGAGACAAAAATAGATACTTTTGGTTGGAAATTGCGTTCTTTCTGCTGCGATCAGTGCATTAAAATACCATTTTAAATTGATAAACAATATTTTTTCAAGAAAAAAAAATTCTGTGAGGGATAGATTATAGTCTACAGAAATCAATTTTGAGAAAAAGTCAAAACGCCCCAGATAGACCCTCAGTCACCTTTTCAGCTCCTAATGCTGTTCGACTGATGCGAGTTAAGACTGACTTTGTAATGGGAGGTCACAAATATAATTATACATTTATATTTATATATGTATATATATATATATATATATATATATATATATATATATATATGTATAAATACATGTACATATATACATACACATATGTATAAAATATGTATAGATATATATAGACAGAGACAGAGAGAGACAGAGAGAGAGACAGAGACAGAGACAGAGAGACAGAGAGATACACACATACATACATAGACTCACACAATTAATTCTATTCAATTTCAGTAGATTGTCTAACATCAATTGGCGCATGGAATATAGCAGTCAATAAACGAAAATTCAACAGACTGACACACACACACACACACACACACACACTCACACCACACAACACACACACACACACACACACACACACACAACACACACACACACACACACACACACACACAACACGATGTCAGGTGATAGCTTTAGTGAATGTCGAGAGTGCACGCTTTCGTTTGATTCTTGAATCAAAATTTGGCGCTTTTTAATTACCATTATTATTATTATTGTTATTATTATTGTTATTATTATTATTATTATTATTATTATTATTATTATTATTATTATTATTATTATTATTATTATTATTATTATTATTATTATTATTATTAATATTATTATTGTCATTATTATCATTATTATTATTATTGTCAATATTGTTGTTGTTGTTGTTGTTATTGTTGTCATTTTTGTTGTTGTTGTTGTTGATGATGATGTTGTTGTTGTTTGTATACATTTATTTGTTTGATTATTTGCATTTTTGAGATATGTAGAGTATGTGCATATACATACATACAAATACATATACATCGAGACAGAGTGAGAGCGAGAAATAGACAGAGGGACAGAGAAACAGAGAGAGACAGAGAAACAGAGAGAGAGAGAAAGAGAGAGACAGACAGACAGACAGACAGACAGAGACAGAGACAAAGACAGAGATAGAAACAGAAACAGAGAGATAGAGGCAGAGACAGAGAAGATAGAGACACACACACAGAGAGAGAGAGAGAGAGAGAGAGAGAGAGAGAGAGAGAGAGAGAGAGAGAGAGAGAGAGAGAGAGAGAGAGAATTCATATTACTGCATACTTACTGTGACGTCGATTTACAGATGAATGGCAATAAGGATTACAGCAAAAACGACCACCAAGGAAGTGTCACGGTTGGTTCTGCCTACGGCTGATGTTCCTGTGACAATATCAAAATAAATCTGTGAACCAGTTTTTAATCCTATTTAGTTCGCCTGCCAATAACTAAATTCGAGATTCCAGGGTTCGCTCCCCATAGAAGCCTCGACTTTTCTCCTCAGTTTGACCAGAAAATCAGATTGAACGTCTAGTCCTTCGGAAGGGGATGAAAAATGATTTAGACCTATATGCCTTCTGGCTGTGCACGCTAAAGATCCAACAGCAGTTGAGGAGCAGGGCATCGCCGGCTGCCTTGGTATCGAACATTGGAGAGATAGATTGATTTCCCAGCTCCCACCCCTTGAAGACCAATTACCCTTCTTGCCTTTCTGAAATCTTGGTTAAAAAATGTGGATATGAATATAAATTTGAAGCGAGGGAGAGGAGATGGGTACCGCTCTCGTGGTGCTGGCCCCGGGAAAAGTTGAGGTCTCTGCCACCTCACTCCCTACGACCCCAGGGTCATGGAACTATCTAGATAGGACTTCAGGACCTGGCCAGCTCATGGGTTTATGTGCAGGCTTAAGGCTTGTGCCGTTATCATTCTGGATCATCTCCATCACATGGCACCTGTGACGTTAATGCGTATAGAATTCATTTCAAGCGTGGAGACGTCATCTTGAGAAACTGATATTGAAACTGAAACTAACCCTTCACTTTTGACAGGGACAAACTTAAAACGGGAGATTAATACAGAACTATTGTAGAGAAGTATAATGTGCCTGATTTTTCATCAGTCTGTAAGAAAGCTTACCTAATATTCAGTAATCTTGATCATTTTTAGAAAGCATACCTGATATTCAGTAATCTTTATCATTTTTAGAAAATGTACCTAATATTCAGTAATCTTAATCATTTCTAGAAAGCATACCTAATATTCAGTCATCTTAATTATTTTTTAAAAAGCGTACCTAATATTCAATAGTTTCAATCAATTTTAGAAAGCTCACCTAGTATTCAGCAGTCTTAATCGGTTTCAGAAAGCTCACCTAGTATTCAGTAATCTTAATCATCTTTAGAAAGCTCAACTAGTATTCAATTCATCTTATCCGTTTTTAGAAAGCTTACCTAGTATTCAGTAATCTGAATCATTTTTGGAAAGCTCAGCTAGTATTCAGTAACCATTGTTACAAAACATACCTAATATTTAGTAATCTTAATCATTTTTGAACGTTCGTCTAGTATTCAGTAATCTTAATCGTTTTTAGAACGCTCACCTAATATTCAAATCATCTTATCCATTTTTAGAAAGGTTTAGTATTCAGTAATCTGAATCATTTTTGGAAAAATCACCTAGTATTCAATAATTTCAATCATGTTTAGAAAGCTCATCTAGTATTCAGTAATGTTAATAATGTTTGGAACGCGCAACTAGTATTCACTTTTCTTAATCATTTTTAAACGCTCATCTAGTATTCAGTAATTTTAAGCATTTTAGAAAGCTTACCTAGTATTCAGTGATCTTAATCATTCTTAGAATGCTTTACTAGTATTCAGTAATTTTAAGCATTTTTTAGAAAGTTTACCTAATATTCAGTAATCTTAATCATTTTAGAAAATTTACCAAACATTCAGCAATCTTAATATTTTTTTAAAAAGTTTACCTAATATTCAGTAATTTTAATCATTTTAAGAACGTTTACCTAATGTTCAGTAATCTTAAATATTCAGTAATCTGAATCATTTTAAGAAAGTTAATTACCTAATATTCAGAAAACTTAAGTATTTTAGGAAAGTTTATCTAATATTCAGCAATCTTTATCAATCTTACAAAGCTTACCTAGTATTCAGTAATCTTAATCTTTTTTAGAAAGCTTACCTAATATTCAGTACTCTTAATCATTTTAAGAAAGTTTACCTAATATTCAGTACTCTTAATCAAACTGACTGCCAGCGTTCATGCAAATAGGAACCAGAAAGACAGAAAAATGAATCAGCATGCGTATTTGATCTGATAAGACAAGACGAAACAAGATAGAACAAGAGAAGACAGGACAGGACAGGACAGGACAAGGAAAGCGAGGCAAGACAGGACATGGAAGGCGAGGCAAGACATGGCAAGACAAGGCAGGGCCAGACTGGACAATGCAAGACAAGACAAGACAGGACAAGACAAAACAAAGCAAAGTAAGGAAAGACATGGCAAGACAAGGCAGGGCCAGACAGGACAAGGCAAGACAAAACAAGACAAGATAGACAGGACAGGACAAGACAAGACAAAACAAGAGAAGACAGGACAAGACAAGACAAAGCAAGACAATGGAAGACATGGTAAGACAAGGCAGGGCCAGAGAGAACAAGGCAAGACACGACAAGACAAAACAAGACAAGAGAAGACAAGACAAAGCAAGGTAAGGCAAGACATCGCAGGGCCAGCAAAACAAGACAAGACAAACAACAAGACTGACAGAAAGCAGACAGGCAACGGGACAAGGCAAGGAAGAGAGACAAACAAGCAAGACATTCAGGCCAGACAGACAAGAAAGACAAACAGACATGACAGGACAGCAAGACAGGCCAACAGGACAAGGCAAGGGAAGAGAGGACAAAACAAGGCAAGACATTTCAGGGCCAGACAGGACAGACAAGACAAGACAAAGCAAGGCAAGACAAGACATGGCAGGCCAGACAGGAAAGACAAGACAAGACAAAATAAGACAAGACAAGACAGGACGAGGCAAGACAGGGCCAGACAAGACAAGGCAGGACAGAACAAGACAAGACAAAACAAGGCAAGACAAGACAAGACAAGACAAAACAAGGCAAGGCAAAACAGGACAAGATGAAAGTTTTTGTCTTTTGTTTAGGCTTGACAAAGTCCAGTTGGCAAAAAAATGTGCGCCTGTCTTGTCTTGTCATGTCTTATCTTGTCTACTAATGTTTTGTCTAGTTTCAAGACAAGACAGCGCAAATTTTTGACCAGCCGTCCTTTCTCAAGCGTAAACAAAAGACAAAGAATTGCCTTGCCTTGCCTTGCCTTGCCTTGCTTCCCTGCTGGCCTTGCCTTGCCTGGCCTGGCCTGGCCTGTGTCATCTCGTCTTGTCTCGTCCTGTCCTGTCTTGTCTCGTTTCATCTCGTCTCGTCTTCTCTTGACTTGTCTTGCTAGGTCAAATACGCGTTCTGATTGACGTTTACGTACATCTGGTTCTCAGCATTCAATAGCTGCATGTATGTTTTTGTTTGAAAGCAGATTGTGTTAAGATGTTGCTCTCGCCAGCTGCAGCACTGGCTACTACTGTGGGGACTCTATGGAAGGTAGAATCAGTATCACTTGTTACTTTTTAGGCTCTTTTTTTAGGATCATTGCACTCAGGGAGGTCACCTTTGTGCTCACCTTTTTTTTCTTTTCGTCCCAATTTCTACGCCACCTTAATGCCACAGAAGCTGGCACATTTTTTTTACAATGCGATGATGATGTTGTTGATGAGATGATGATCATACTGCTATGGAGTTCCATCTAGGATTGAGACTGCGTGACAGGGCAATACTCTATGCTTATTATTATAACATATCCTGGCGTCATTCGAGCCCGAGAGATACAGACACCCGTGCTACTGCTCAGAAGATTTGAGCAACACCTTCAATGACACGTCCGTGATGTGGATGGGATTCGACTCTGTGTGTGTGTGTGTGTGTGTGTGTGTGTGTGTGTGCGTGCGTGTGTGTGTGTGTGTGTGTGTGTGTGTGTGTGTGTGTGTGTGTGTGTGTGTGTGTGTGTGTGTGTGTGTGTGTGTGTGTGTGTGTGTGTGTGTGTGTTGTGCGTGCAAAAATACAAAGACAACTCAGAGAAGAGAAAACCCTACATTTTCTTGTGCGTCTCTATTCTTGTTTTTTTTCTCAACGTAATTATTTTTTCTTCTTCTCTTCTTTCTTCTTCTCTTCTTTTCTCTCTTCTTCTTCCTTCTTCTCTTCTTCTTCTTCTTCTTCTTCTTCTTTCTCTCTTCTCTTCTTCTTCTTTCTCGCTTCTCTTCCTTCTTCGCTTCTTCTTGTCTATTCTTCTTCTTCTTCGCATTCTTCTTTTTCTTCTTCTTCTTCTTCTTCTTCTTCTTCTTCTTCTTCTTCTTCTTCTTCTCTTCTTCTCTTCTTCTTCTCTTCTTCTTCTTCTTCTCTTCTTGCATTCTTCTTCTTCTTCTTCTTCTTCTTCTTCTCTTCTTCTTCTTCTTCTTCTTCTTCTTCTTCTTCTTCTTCTTCTTCTTCTTCGTTCTTCTTCTTCTTCTCTTCTCTTCTTCTTCTTCTTCTTCTTCTTCTTCTTCTTCTTCTTCTTCTTCTTCGATTCTTTTCTTTCTTCTTCTTCTTCTTCTTCTTCTTCTTCTCTTCTTCTTCTTCTTCTCTTCTTCTTCTTCTTCGCTTCTTCTCTTCCTTCTTCTTCTTCTTCTCTTCGCATTCTTCTTCTTTCTTCTTCTTCTTCGCATTCTCTTCTTCGCATTCTTCTTCTCTTTCTTCGCATTCTTTTCGCATTCTTCTCTTCGCATTCTTCCTTCTTCTTTTCGCATTCTTCTTTCGCATTCTTCTTCTTTCGCATTCTTTCTTCTTTCTTTTTTTTCGCATTCTTCTTCTTCTTCTTCTTCTCTTCGCATTCTTCGCATTCTTCTTCTTCGCATTCTTCTTCTTCTTCGCATTCTTCTTCTTCTTCGCATTCTTCTTCTTCGCATTCTTCTTCGCATTCTTCGCATTCTTCTTCTTCGCATTCTTCTTCTTCGCATTCTTCTTCTTCTTCGCATTCTTCTTCGCATTCTTCGCATTCTTGCATTCTTCTTCGTTTTCTACTTCTTCTTCTTCGCTTCTTCTCTTCTTCGCATTCTTCTTCTTCTTCGCATCTTCTTCTTCGCATTCTCTTCTTCTCGCATTCTTCTTCTTCTTCTTCTTCTTCTCTTCTTCTCTTCTTCTTCTTCTTGCTTCTTCTTCTTCTTCTTCTTCCTTCTTCTCTTCTTCTTCTCTCTCATTCTTCTTCTTCTTCTTCGCATTCTTCTTCTTCGCATTCTTCTTCTCTTCATTCTTCTTCTTCTTCTTTCTTCTTCTCTTTCTTCGCATCTCTTCTTCTTCTTCTTCTTCGCTTCTTTTCTTCTTCTTCTTCGCATTCTTCTTCTTCTTCTTCGCATTCTTCTTCGCATTCTTCGCATTCTTCTTTTGCATTCTTCTTCGCATTCTTCTTCTTCGCATTTCGCATTCTTCTTCTTCGCATTCTTCTTCGCATTCTTCTTCGCATTCTTCTTCTTCCATTCTTCTTCGCATTCTTCTTCTTCTTCTTCTTCGCATTCTCTTCTTCTTGCATTCTTCTTCTTCGCATTCTTCGCATTCTTCTTCTTCTTCTTCTTCGCATTCTCTTCTTCTTCTTCTTCGCATTCTTCTTCTTCGCATTATTCTTCTTCGCATTCTTCTTCTTCTTCTTCTTCTTCGCATTCTTCTTCTTCTTCTTCTTCTTCTTCGCATTCTTCTTCTTCGTTCTTCTTCGCATTCTTCGTCCATTCTTCTTCTTCTTTCGCATTCTTCACATTCTTCTTCTTCGCATTCTTCTTCTTCTTCGCATTCTTCTTCTTCTTCTTCGCATTCTTCTTCTTTCGCATTCCTTCTTCTTTCGCATTTCTTCTTCTTCGCATTCTTCTTCTTCGCATTCTTCTTCTTCGCATTCTTCTTCTTCTTCTTCTTTGCATTCTTCTTCTTCTTCTTCGTTCATTCTTCTTCTTCTCTCTTTTTTCGCATTCTTCTTCTTCTTTCTTCTTCTTTCTTCCTCTTCTTTCGCATTCTTCTTCTTCGCATTCTTCCTCTTCTTCTTCACATTCTTCTTCTTCGCATTCTTCTTCTTCGCATTCTTCTTCTTCGCATTCTTCTTCTTCTTCGCATTCTTCTTCTTCTTCGCATTCTTCTCTTCTTCTTCTTCTTCTTCTTCTTCTTCTTCTTCTTCTTCTTTCTTCTTCTTCTTCTTCTTCTTCTTCGCATTCTTCTTCTTCGCATTCTTCTTCTTCGCATTCTTCTTCGCATTCTTCTTCTTCGCATTCTTCTTCTTCTTCTCCTTCGCATTCTTCTTCTTCTTCTTCGCATTCTTCTTCGCATTCTTCTTCGCATTCTTCTTCTTTTTCTTCTCCTTCTTCTTCTTCCTCTTCTACTTCATCTCCTCCTACTTTTCCTCCTCCTCCTTCTCCTCCTCCTCCTTCTTCTTCTCCCTTCTTTTACTTCTTCTTCTTCTTCCTTTTTCTTCTTCTTCTCTTCTTCACCTCCTCCTCCTCCTCTTTTTCTTCTTCTTCTTCTCCCTTCTTTTACCACTACTACTTTTTTTTCTTCATCTTCTTCTTCTTCTTCTTCTTCTTCTTCTCTTCTTCTTCTTCTTCTTCTTCTTCTTCTTCTTCTTCTTCTTCTTCTTCTTCTTCTTATTCTTCTTCTTCTTCTTCTTCTTCTTCTTCTTCTTCTTATTCTTCTCCTTCTCCTTCTTCTCTTTCTCCTTTTTCTTCTTCTCCCTCTTCTTCTGCTTGTGTTATGTTTTAAAAGGAAGCCTCTGTTTTCATTCCTTCCCTAGCATGCACGTACTGTTGGATGGAAATTAACAAATACGAGTACTAGAACGAGATCAGAGGAGGAAGAACCATATATTTTGTTCTTCGTCTCCATCGTATCTTTTTTTTTAAACATCATCATCATCATCATCATCATCATCATCATCATCATCATCATCATCGTGTTCTTCTTCTTCGTTTCTCCTTCTACTCCTCCTCCTCATCCTTCTATTCTCCTCCTCTTCCTTCCACTTCTTCTTCTTCTTCTTCTTCTTCTTCTTCTTCTTCTTCTTCTTCTTCTTCATCATCATCATCATCATCATCATCATCATCATCATCATCATCATCATCATCATCATCATCATCATCATCATCATCATCATCATCATCATATCATCATCATCACCACCATCATCAATTCTTCTTCTTCTTCGTTTCTCCTCCTCCTCCTCCTTCTTCTATTCTCCTCCTCTTCCTCCCACTTTTTCTTCTTCTTCTTCTTCTCCTTCTCTTCCTCCTTTTTTTCCTTTCCACTTCTACTTCTCCTTCTTATTCTTCTTATAGTCTCTACGTTTTTATTGTTCAAAATATTTCTGTTATGGCATACCCTCTGTTGTATAAGTCACCCCAGTCACTTTCACTTGAGAGTTGGAACTAGGCGTTGTTGTCGTCGTACTAGCGTTGGTGGTACCACCAGTGGTGGTGGTGGTAATAGTGGTGGTGGTGTAGGTGATGGTGGTGGTGGTTTCTTCTGAAAGCAAAAAATTATGCCCAAAGGCGTGTGTGTGTGTGTGTGTTCGTTCTTTGATTTAACGTCTTTTCTCTATGAGTGATATTAGACGGTTGTGTGTGTGTGTGTGTATGTGTGTGTGTATGTGTGTGTGTGTGTGTGTGTGTGTGTGTGTGTGTGTGTGTGTGTGTGTGTGTGTGTGTGTGTGTGTGTGTGTGTGCGTGTTTTGATTTCATTAAAAACTACATTTGTAACATATTGTATAAAAGTCACTGAACAGCAAGCAGTTTAAATCTTTAATCGATACAGTAACCCAGATCCTCACCAGTCCTGCTTGGACAACAGCAGTATGTCGATGAGGAGACGGGCTGGACGGTCAAATGCTGACTCAGGAACAAGGCACTTACGTTGATAGCCGTTTCCCAGAAGGAACCAAGGTGGTAACAAAGGAAAACTTCAAAAAAATATCTCGTGCACCTGAGCGAGTAAATCCAGTGAACAATATACAAAATCGATTTCCATTTCTTTTATAAGTTACCATCATCAACCACCATTCAGTAACTCTGACTAAGATCTCCTGAAACACAAAGTTACCATCATCAACCACCATTCAGTAACTCTGACTAAGATCTCCTGAAACACAAATAATTATTGGACTCCAAAACAGCAGCATGACGTGAATTACGTATAAAATCTATTCCTATTTTTCTTATAAGTTGTCATCATCAACCACTCTTCGTCAACTCACTCAAATCACTTGAAACACCAAAACAGCAGCATAACAAATCCTGGCCAAAAAGCAAGTTTCTGCTCTTTACAAAGATGAGAAACTTGTCTCCCTTTCTCCAGAAAAAATATACACTTTCCTCCTACACCTGTCAATTGTTACTGTGATTTTTTTTTAAAAACCCAGCCAGCTGCGTACAGCCAGATCAGGACTGTTACAGTTTCAAAACATACACAATACTTCAACAGGAAAAAAAAGGAAAAGACAATTAAATACACAGATCAATGTATTTGCGCATATATCTATGGAGATGCCCTTGGTGTTCACCGCTCCGTCCAGTTTGTCATACAGGGGGTTAAAGAAACATACCTGAATACAAATTTAAACATAACTAGTGACACTAAAACATATGTTAAAATGAGCATCAATTACCTGAAATTGCTTCTGCGTGTTATCAATCCAAAGAGAAAGTACGTAAGACTTTATAGAACACATACAGACGAATGAACCGTTCAGTAAGACATAAAATGATAAGAAGGAATGGACAAGAAAGAGAAAATTTCTGACACAGAATTTCCAGAGGGTGGGGATAATATTCATACTGAAAAAGCCTCCCTCCCGCATCCCTGCAAGAGAAGAGAGATGCCCGCTCTCTGAAGAAACTTTAGCTCATTGAGTCTCACCTGTCTCACCTGTCGACGTCACCGGGTTCAGTGTTGGCCGCTGCACTCGTTGACACCACCATCTCCCTCCAAGCTGCTCTGTATTGACTTTTGTGGATGACTTTTTGAATATTTAGGCCACTGATGTTGGTCATGTTCTTCATGTATGAGATTGGAGGTCTGCCTTTCTTCCTTTTTGCCACTGTTTTTCCTTGAAAAATGGTTGCCATGAGGTCCGTGTTCTTGTTGCGTGACACATGGCCAACATATTTTAGTCTTCCTTTAATGATGTCTGCTAGTAGTTTTCTGGTGGTATCATGTTCTTCCAGGACACTTTCACTAGTTTTTCTATCTGTCCATTTGATACGTAGTAGTCTCTGATAAAATCTCATCTCTGCTGCCTCAGTTCTTTTGCAATCAGTTTTTTTCTGAGAGTCCAGCCATAAATCATGGTTGGCCTTATCAAACATTTTAACATTTTAATTTTCATGCCATTAGGTATGCCTCTGTCTTTCCAGATATTAAGTTGGACCATTCTTTTGCTTTGCTATTCCAATTCTTATTTTGCTGTCTTTGGAGCAGGTTCCATTATCAGTTTTTAAAGAATCAGGATATTTAAAATCTGTAACCTTTGCTAAGGGAATTTTATTAATCAAGATGTCATGATTGCTTTCAGTGTTTTTGCCTTTGATATGTTGCACTTTTGTTTTCTTGACAGTTCAAGTTTAGGCCAGCCTTTTTGCTCACTGCATCTGCCCTGTATAGAATTCTGTTCATACTGGTAATGTTATCTGTTAATAGCGCAGTATCATCGGCATAGCGCAGATTTGTAAAGTTTTCTTGTTACTCCTATCTTTATGCTCATGCCTTCTATATCAGCATCTCTCACGACTTGTTCCTTGTAGACCTGCTTATGAGTATGAGTATCAGGTTTAAATTCAAAACAACTTACCCCGGGAGTTGTCGTTCCTATAACACGCACATGCACAATGCTCTTTGCGTGGTGCGTTAAGTTCCAGATGGAATAAATGACGATCTAAACGTTAGACTGCCAAAGCAGATAAAAAAATATCCAAGCCGTACAAAAAGTCCTTCCGTTCTTGTAGCTTTATGTGGTGCACAAGTTCTCGGATGGAATAAAAGAAAATCTAAATATTAGAATGCTAAGGCATTGCACAAAATATCCAAGCCACACAAAAATTCCTTCCGTTCTTATGGCTATGACGATCATCATCCTCTCCATTCTACTCATCACCATCATGTGCCCCGTCACATCGCGTTGGCGATCATGGCCCTCTATAGAATCTATCCCTTGTCGCTGCAAGTACATCTCCCACCCTCTCTGTCCTCAACCACTCTGCAAGTCCGTCCAATATCTTCTCTCTGGGTCTACCTGGTGCTCTTTCTCCCTCTAGCTGCTTTCCTGTTGTGACTAGGTACTCTAATTTCTCTTGCCTCATAAAATGTCCTACAATTCAACAACGGCTACTATTACTGCTACAACTAACACTACTACACTCGTATTACTGTTACCACTACTTCTGGTACTATTTTTTCTATTGCTACTTACTAACTTTCCTCCTCCTCCGTGGGGATGTCGGGGGCTCTTTCAGTGTAAATAGTATCCCCGCCTTCTGGAAATTCTGTGCTAGAAATTTCCTCTTTTCTGTCACTCTCCTTGTGTCTGCCTTGTTCTTTTGTTTTCTGTCATTTTTTCCTGTCATTTTCTACCTTGCTGGCCCATTCACGTGTATGTGTTTGATAAAGTCTTACATACTTTTTTTTCCTAGAATTGATAAGAATTGATAATTGGGTACATGTATTAAGTGCATTTTTGGCTCTAGGGAGGCGAGATATGCGGAAGCAATTTCAGGTAATTTATGCCCTTTTTTTATATACTTTTTGGTGTCCTTAGGTATCTTTGAATTTGTATTCAGGTATGTTGTTTAAATACCCTGCTCGATAAATTGGACGGAATGGTCAACGCCAGGGTTATATCCTTAGATTGCGTGTACCAGTGCATTGATATGTGTGCTTACTTTTCTTTTCTTTTCTTTTTTTTTTCTGTTGAAGTTTTGTACGTTTTGAAGCGGTAATAGCCCTGATATGACTCTACGCTGTCGGCTGGGCTTTGAACAACAATAACAATAACAACAATAACACTAACCTTCAAGTTCCACGTGACACAGGTCTACCGTAACACCGTCACCCCAGGGCACAGTGTTACAACCGTATGTGCCCACGTGCCGCTGCTGTGCCGCTGGGATGTGGATCGTAACTTCACGCGAAACGGTGTCTTCATAGAAGATAAACCCTTCGGCTCTCCCAAAGCAGGTGAGACCCTCTAAGTCTGGCCCATACCAGTTGCAGGCCACAATGCTCTCTGTGCATGAACAGTCCCATCAATAAACAGTCCTAAATATCAGACACAAGAATATCACTGATAAGAAAGATTAGGAAAAGACAGGCAGCATCTATTATTTTATGAGGAATGGGAAATTACAGCACCTGATCACAACAGGAAAGCTGGAGGAAAAGAGAGCATCAGGTAGACCCAGGGAGAAAATATCTGATGGACTTGCAGAGTGGCTGAGGACAGACAGGGTGGAAGATGTGCTTGCGGCGACAAGGGATAGATACATACGGAGGGCCATGATCGCCAACGCCATGCGGCAGGGCACATGATAATAAAAAAAAAAATGTCAGGGTTCTTGTAAGCCGCTAAGGATATGGGGGTGCTGTGTTGATCAACGCTGAACCATTTGTCTCTATCCCTCACCGTGGTGAGTGAGTGGGGTTCTTTTTTCTTTTCTTAAAATCTTTTCTTATGTAATGTGTACCTCATCTTCATCATCATGTGCCCTGCCGATGGCGTTGGCGATCATGATCCTCCATATGTATCTACCCCTTGTTGCCGCAAGCACATCTTCTACCCTCTCTGTCCTCAGCCACCCTGCAAGTCCGTCTAGTATTTTCTCCCTGGGTCTACCTGGTGCTCTCTTTAAACAGGAAATGTGTGCCTAGGTGTATGTACATGTGCATGTGTTTGTGTGCTTGTAATTGCGTACGTGCACCAGTCGCCGTGGTATAGTGGTTACAGCGTATAACCATATCATGGCTGTAACCATTTCAAAACATACTCAATACTTCAACAGGACAAAACAAAAACAAAAATGAAAATAAAAGACAATTATGTGCACATATCAATGCATTCGTGCACATAAATCTAAGGAGATGCCCCTGGCGTTGACCACTCCGTCCAATTCATATCACACATGGAATTAAAAGGATATATACGAATACAAATTCAAACGTAACAAAAGACACTAAGACATACATAAAACAGGCCTAAAATACCTAAAATTGCTTCCGCATATCACATCTCCCTAGATCCAAAACGTCCATTTAATACATGTACCCAATTATCAATCCAACGAAAAAGTAGTTAAGGCTATATCGAACACATACAGATGAATGGACCAGCAAGGTAGAAAATAATAGGAACAAATAACAGAAAGCAAAGGAGCAAGACAGAAACAAAAAGAATGACAGAAAAGAGGAAATTTCCTAGCACAGAATTTCCAGAAGGTGGGGGATACTATTTCTCGGCATCCCTAAAGGGGGGGGGGGGGGGGGAGGGGGAGGGGGTTGTCCCAATTGATACAAGCGACTTCACTGTAATACATATTCAGATGTCTGGTCATCTTGACCACTGGGCAGAGTGCGGAAGACACCAGACTGAACGTTCAGTTCATTTGAGCGTTGAAGTGTTGTGACTTCATAATCAACAGGTTTCATGTTCTTTTTTTTTTGCTGTTATGGTATTCGTACTTTTTTTAAACTGAATTTGCCAAAGTTCGTGCATAATTTGACATGGAAGTTCAAAACAACTTTATGTATGATGCACAAGCTTAAAAGTTAAACTTGGAAAAAAAAACTGTGTTCAAGAAATAGAAGAAAGAGAAACCAATTATAAAGACTTAAGCGTACCATTCTTTTTCTCCTAATTTTTGTATCTGGTGTTTGTTTGTTTGTTTGTGATCTTACACTTGACAAAGGCCAGTTGGCCAAAAATTTGCTTCTGTCTTGTCTTGTTGTATTAATTTAGTTTAACCCTCACTCGCTACTGGCCATTTTTCACTAAGCGATCCTCTGTATACTGGCCATTTGTATAGGTAACTAAAAAATTCATTACTCAATATCTACTTAACTCAGCATAATGAACATTTCAGATTATATTATTGATATATTGAAGTACTACAGTACAAAATTTGAAGTGTCTGAGATGAAATGTAGTTGGTGTACATAGGAGGGATATTTTTGCCTTTTTTTTTTACCCCGAAAATCAACAAAACACATAATTGTCACTTTACACAGTAAGGAATAAACTCCCAAAGAGGATGGAAATTGTTCTCAAATGCACATATTTATTCATTAGGAAACATGTGCATTCACTCTGAACATAAATAAAAGAAAAAAAAGACAACTAAATATATAAAACTGACCTGCAATTTCAGGCGCGAACAGGTTTATGTACACACTTTTCACTTTCACACACACTCAGTAGTCTGCAAAGTTCATTATGGAGTGGTACACCTGGAAGCAGGTAACTTGTCTACCCCAGGCAGGTTTGTCCACACACAAAGCCTTCCCACACTTGTTTCACCAGTTGGGAGTCTGGCGGCGCCTCGCCACAGTAGGTTGACGTGCAGCCCGGGCTGTGCACACAAAACAGTTCCGGAACACTGGTCGCCCTGTGTGGTACACCCCAATCCGACTGGAGTAATGGTCTCCAGCCAGGTGCGTCTCCGGAACAAACAAGGGAGGTGCAGGGGGGCGCTGCGGTGCAACAGCAGGCCCTCCAGAAGGACCCGGGGCAGGTTCTCCAGAAGGACCCGGGACAGGCTCTCTAGAAGGACCCAGGGCAGGCTCTCTAGAAGGACCCGGGGCAGGCTCTCCTGAAGGACCCGGGGCAGGCTCTCCCGAAGGACCCGGGGCAGGCTCCACAGCAGGCTCCATAGCAGGCTCTGCAGTAGGCTGATCAGGTAGACTGTGGTACCCAAGACAGTCCATTCCCCAACGCCACCACAAACTTCTTCAGAGATGATTTCTGACGTCCGGGGGCGTCATGAAATTTTTCATACAAAATGTATGCCTGGATGATGG
Organism: Monoplex corrugatus; assembly: GCA_030674185.1. Classification (NCBI taxonomy): domain Eukaryota; kingdom Metazoa; phylum Mollusca; class Gastropoda; order Littorinimorpha; family Ranellidae; genus Monoplex; species Monoplex corrugatus. Next base: position 15,779,346 of record JAPXFY010000029.1, read on the forward strand.
AGAGAGTGAAAAGATGGAAAAACATTTTTTTCCACCATTTGATGGTTTTCCTCTTCAGAGGCATGTAAGCCATCAGCTGGTCACTTTTATCTACACCAGCCATGTTGCGGATGTAGTCCTGGACTGCTGACGGCTTGTTCTTGTCTCCGCTTCGGGATGTCACTCTCTCCATTACCCTTGGATCCATTTTGGTGGTGAGCAGATGGACAGGTTTTTTGTCCATCCACTTCAGGACACCCACTCCACCTGCAACAGATAACAGCACACAAATAAGTTGTACATACACACACAGTTGATTATGTATGTATATAAAATATTCGTATCTAAATGTATCCTTATAACTCATGTATCCTATGTATACAGGATATGTTTTAGTTATAAAGGTATTGATCAATACAAGAAAATAAAATGTACACTCTGGTCTGTATCACATGCATTGGGAGCAAATAAAGCTATGAAATGAATTATGAACTGTTATTATATATATTCATATCTAAATGTATCCTTATAACTCATGCATCCTATGTATACAGGATATATTTTAGTTATAAAGGTATGGATCAATACAAGAAAATAAAATGTACACTCTGGTCTCCTGTATCACATGCATTGGGAACAAATAAAGCTATGAAATGAATTATGAACTGTTATTGTATTCATATCTAAATGTATCCTTATAACTCATGCATCCTATGTATACAGGATATATTTTAGTTATAAATGTATGGATCAATACAAGAAAATAAAATGTACACTCTGGTCTCCAGTATCAGATGCATTAGGAAACAATAAAGCTATGAAATGAATTATGAACTGTTATTGTATTATCTCCACACACATTTGCACATATAATAATAAAATAACATACCTTGTCGGAATGCAAGAACGGTGCCACGCTCCACGGGGGCTGCAAGTTCTCTCTTTGGCAGGCCCAGACGATTGGCACGAACCGTCCCGACACAATGCGTTTCCCTGTCGACTAGCTTGTCAGCAAGCTCTGGGCAGCAGTAATAATTATCAACGTAGACACAACGTCCATGGTCCAGGAGGGGTTCAGCCAGCCTCATCACGACATCCACAGGTCTGTTGCTGATCCGGGGGTCGGTAGCGAAGATTTCAAAATCAAATACATAGGCAGAGGTTGATTCACATAGTTCATACAGTTTCATCCCCCACCTCACTGGTTTGTCCCTCATATAAACTCTAAATGCAACTTTTCCTCTCCATGGACACATCGCCTTGTCAATGCAGATGTTCTCCTCAGGCACATACAGTTCCTTGAACTTGGTGCGGAGATGATTGTAGACTGGCTGAATCTTGTGTAGTGGGTTGTGCTCTGGTCTACCTCTGAGGATAAATTCAGCATTGTTGCTGACATGTAGCATGGCTAGGATGAGTTGGAACTTGTCCCTACTCATGATGGCTGGTGCAAAGGAGGACTGCATGGTGGGGTCAGTTGACCAGTAGTCTGATACTTCAGGCTTGTGCACCAGACCCATGTGCACCAGTATAGCAAAGAAACCAACCAGTTTTTTTTTCTAAAATGGCACTCCACTGCCGAAATAAACTGTGGGGAGGTAGTGCTCCTTTGGCTCCAATGTTTTCCTGGGCATAGCGGTTGGTCTCGCGCACAATGACCTGCATCAGTGTCTTGTCAAAAATGGTGTCGAAGAATGCGAGGGGGGCGTGGTTTTCCATAACACCAAGATGCAGTCCTGCTGTGTCTGGGGCGCTGTAGTGTGGCACACATGGAAAAAGTGTGAAATCTTGGTGCCAATCCTTCGCTAACAACTCCACAATTCTCTCTGCTGTTATTTCTCCATCCCCACCTTCGACAGATTCCTCACTTGACGAAGCGTCACTGTCACCACCCCCCAAACTTTCGTCTGACACACGCCCACCGTCGTCTTCACTGCTGCTTTCCGACTCGAATGACTCCGGTTCAGACATATCTTCGCTTTCAGAGTCATCGTCTTCCTCTTCTACATCAGATCCAGGTGTCTGTAGTAGTTCTAATACTTCACGGACATTGTAAAGCAGTCGTCTCTGCCGTCTACCACGACCAGTTTCTTCGCTCGACGCCATCTTTGTTTACGTTTATTCTACGCAGAGCTAGTGGGTACGAAATCAGACCTGGTTGAGCCAAATTGTACACTGGAAACGGAAAGCACCAATTTTGGGGAGCAGTCGAATGGTTAGTCTTCAGAGCTAGCACTTCGATTTTCGTACGAAAGTTGACCTCATGGAGGAAAAAAATTCCAAAGGTCAATCCTGCGATCGCAGTGCTCAGTAGGCAAGCGTTGTAAGAGAGAGCACTGCGATCGCAGTGTTCAGCACGGAGTGATACGCGTTATTATTCTTTTCTCGCGTTTTTTTTCTCTGGTTCCTGTTTAGGTTTCATGTTGTTTTGATTTTGCTGTTATGGTATTCGTACGTTTTTAATTGAATTTGCCAACGTTCGTGCATAATTTTACACCGACATTCAAAACTATTTTATGTATGATGCATAAGCTTAATAGCTAAACTTGAGGAAAAAAAAACCCTGTGTTCAAGAAATAGAAGAAAGAGAAACCAGTTATAAAGAACTAAGTGTACCTAAATGGTATGGTTCATCAGGGGGGTATCGATACACCCAGAAGCTGTCCTTGCTCTCCCTTAGATCGCTGTTGAAATGACACGTGACGTTAGCGGCTTGGCCTGCCTTGACCTTGGCACCTGTGCACTTGATGCTCGTGTCTGTGAAGCCCCACACACACACACACACACACACACACACACACACACACACACACACACACACAAACACACACACACACACACACACACACATAGAGTGAGAGAGAGAGAGAGAGAGAGAGAGAGAGAGAGAGAGAGAGAGAAAACACACACACACACACACACACACACACACACACACACACACACACACACACACACACTCGCACACACACTCTCTCTGACACAATAATACACACACACACTAACACACACACTAACACGCACACACAGAGAGACGCACACACTAACACAATAATACACACACACACACACACACACACACACACACACACACACACACACACACACACACACACACACTCGCACACACACACACACACACTCTCTCTGACACAATAATATACACACACACACACTAACACACACACACACACTAACACGCACACACTAACACAATAACACACACACACACACACACACACACACACACACACACACACACACACACACACACACACACACACACACACACACGTATGTGAAAAGCGAGTCAATTTGAGACTACCATGAGAAGAAGAAAACGGTTCAAACACATTGAAACTAAGTAGCTCTTTTGCAGACATTTGAAAAGAAGACTGGAATAAATAAAAGAAAGAACCCGTTTATCTTTAGGATAAGAAAAAGGAAACATAACCATGTTTCCACCCTTGGGATAAAAAGGAAAAATAACATGTTTACCCTTGGGATAAAAAGGAAAAATAACCTCTTTACCCTTGGGATAAAAAGGAAAAGAAACATGTTTACCCTTAGGATAAAAGGAAAAATAACCTTCTTACCCTTGGGATAAAAATAAAAATGACATGTTCACCCTTAGGATAAAAAAGAAAAAAATAACCTTTTACCATTGAGATCACACACAAAAAAAGAAAAATAACATGTTTACCCTTGGGATAAAAAGAGAAAAATGACCTATTTCCCTTGGGATCAAAAAAAGGAAAAAAACTGTTTACCTTGGGATTGAAAAGAAAAATAACCTGAGTACACTTGGGATAAAAAGAAGAAGAACCCATTACCCTATGATCTGTTTGCCCCTAGGATGAAAAAAAAAAAAATCATGTGTACCCTTGGGATAAAAAGGAAAAAGTACCTGTTCATCCCTAGGATAAGAAAGAATATGACCTACTTATCTTTGGGATAAGGGTAAAAAAAGAAAGTAACCTGTGTACCCTTTGGGGAAAAAAAGAAAAATAACTCCTTTACCCTTCAGAAAAAAAGAAAAATAAACTGTTTACTCTTGGGATTGGAAAAAATAACCTGTTTACCCTTGGGATAAAAAAGAAAAATAATATGTTTACCGTTGGGATAAAAAATGAAAAATAACCCGTTTACCCTTGGATAAAAAAGAAAAATAACCTGCTTACCCTTGGGATAAAAAATAAAAATAACCTTTTACCATTGGGATTACAAAAAAAATCACCTGTTTATCCTTGGGATGAATAAAGGAAAATAACCTGTTTACCCTTGGGATACAAAGTAACACAACTTGTCTACCCTTGGGATAAAAAGAAATATAACCTGTTGTCTTGTTGTTTGTATGGGTGGTCAAACACACGCCGGGGAGTCTTCTGAAGCACTCATCTTCACTGGCTGAATCCTCTTATCTGCGTTACACTGGAGAGATAGGTTGATTTCTCAGGTCCCACCCCTTGAAGACCACTTAGCCTTCTTGCCTTGTTGAAGTCTTGGTTTAGAAAATGTGAATGTGAATATGAATTTGAAGCGAAAGTGAGGGGATGGGCACTGCCCTCGTAGTGCTGGCCCCGAGAAAAGTTGAGGTCTATGCCACTTCATTCCACTACGACCCCAAGGTTATTGAACTATCTAGGTAGGACCTCAGGACCTGGACAGCTCATGGGTTTCTGTTCAGGCTCATTGAGTCCGCACTCAATCATATGATTCGGTGGCCTACGATAGCGTTGGCATCGCACCGAATGATATGATCCGGTGCGTTTTAGAACATTCCTGTGTAAAGACTTCTGGCTTGATCCAGGGGAAGCAAATGTCTGGGTAAGCTTCAACCATTCATGTAAACATTTCGCTCCCTTTGACCGTATGTCATGTAAAATTAGCCGTGAAAGAGCTTTCTAGAGTTGATCAGTCGAAAGACTGTTTTTCATTGTGTTTTAAGAATTAACCTTACATTGACATGAAAGAATAGAAAATGAATTAATAAACGAGACATGGTGATCATGTATTTTTGATGTGAACTTTCATCAGAACTACAAATTGAAACAGGTAAATTGAACAATTTTGCAAAACTGATAATGTGATTTGGGTATATATTATAGTCACCATGCTATTTTTAGAAAAAAAATGTTCTTTCACTTACCATTTTGATTAATGATTAAAGACAGAAAATGAAGTCATGTGCATCTGACATTT
>JAPXFY010000029.1:15789526-15792026 GCA_030674185.1 Monoplex corrugatus
ACACACAAACACACACAAACACACACACACAAACATACACTGGCATTTGGGGGAGTGCTTTCATTGCCATTCGGGGAGTACTTTTACTGGCATTTGGGAGTGTGTTTTACTGGCATGTCAGGGAGTGCTTTTATTGGCATTGGGGGAGTGCTTTTACTGGCATTGGGGGAGTGCTTTTTCTGGCATTGGGGGAGTGCTTTACTGGCATTTGGGCGTTCTTTTACTGGCGTTCAGGGGGAGTGTTCTTACTGGCATTTGGAGAGTGCTTTACTGGCATTTGGGGGAGAGCTTTTACTGGCATTTAGGGAGTGCTTTTACTGGCGTTCGGGGAGTGCTTTAACTGGCATTGGGGAGTGCTTTTACTGGCATTCGGGGAGTGCTTTTACTGGCATTTGGGGAGTGCTTTTACTGGCATTCGTGGGAGTGCTTTTACTGGCATTCGGGGAGTGCTTTTACTGGCAATGAGGAGTGCTTTTACTGGCATTTGGGGAGTGCTTTTACTGGGATTCAGGGGAGTGCTTTTTCTGGCGTTCAGGGGAGTGCTTTTATTGGCATTCGGGGGAGTGCTTTTACTGGCATTCGGGGGAGTGTTTTTACTGGCATTCGGGGGAGTGCTTTTACTGGCATTCGGGGGAGTGCTTCTATTGGCATTCAGGGGAACTCTTTTACTGGCTTTCAGGGGAGGAGTGATTTTAATGGCATCGGGGGAGTGTTTTTATTAGCATTTGGGGAGTACTTTTACTGGCACTGGGGATGTTTTTACTGGCATTCGGGGAGTGCTTTTACTGGTATTGGGGGATTGTTTTTTTTTAGCGTTCAGGGGAGTACTTTCACTGGCACTGGGGGAGTGCTTTACTGGTATTTAGGTAAGTGCTTTCACTGGCTTTTGAGGGAGTGCTTTTACTAGCATTTAGGGAGTGCTTTTACTAGCATTTAGGAGAGCGCTGCAACAGCGTTTTCAGATATTGTTCCCAGTTCAGCATGGTGTTAAACACTCAGCCAAGCATGGTAATACGATATCCGAAACAAGTGTGACTGCCCACGTTGAAGCAAATAGGAACTAGAAAACCACGAAAACAGTGAAGTTTCAATATTTGGCGAATTTTCAGTCTTTTTCTCTTATTTTCGTATTTGGTGTTTGTTTGTGATGTTACATCCACGCTTGACAAAGGCCAGTTGGCCGGAAATTTGATTCTGTCTTGTCTTGTTGTAATAAATACGCGTTTCGATTCTTTTTTCGTGTTTTTTGTGGTTCCAGCATGCTCAGATGCCAGTTTTCTCTGTCAACATAGGGGACTGGTAACAGGCTCGGACTGGAGATGAGCGGGAAACCTTTGGTCTTCTACACTGCAAAGCAGACCACCAAGTAATGACTTCACGTCGCTGGCGTCAGCCGCAGTTTCAATTCCTCGGGATGATGTCTCCGCGCTGGGAATGAATTTCATATGCACTAGCGTCACAGGTGCCATGTGATGGAGAAGATCCAGAATGATCACACTGTTCTTCTAGTATTTCTCTTTCGATTCTATTCCTTGTCCTCATCATGATTATTCTTAAAAGGAGTTTTGTTACATGACTCACCAAGCTGATTGTACGATGGAGTTCGCATTCTGTAGCCCCTGTCTTCTTTGGAAGTGCAATGAAAATCGATTTTGACATATCTTTGGGGATTTTTCCAGTGTCACAAATTACATTTAGGACTGTTATTTTTTCAATACCAAATTCCTCCAGGGCTTCAATCATCTCTTAGTAATGATGTCTGGTCCTGGGGCTTTTCCTGGTTTCATCTTTTTCAGTGCTGCTCTAACTTCATCTTTCATTATGGGTGGTCCCTCAACATTCTTTCTTATAATGTGTTCTTCGTTTCTGTCATCTTCAAAAAGGTCTTTAATGTACTCTCCCCATCTGTCTAATATTTTGTCTTTTTCCATGATAAGCATACCATCTTTCGATTTGAAGCAACCAGTTGATGTGCATGTATTTTTCCTGTGGACAATTTCTTCAATTCGTCTGTATATACCCTGGGGATCCGTTTTGTGTCGGTCTTCTATTTCCTTGCATTTTGTTTTCAGCCAAGCTTCCTTAGCTTCATTGCATCTATTTCTGATTTCTTTGTTTATCTTCCTGTATATCTCCTCGTTTTTCTTTGCCTTCCTCCGTTCCTCCATCAAGCCTAAACTTTCTTTTGTCATCCAGTTCTTTTTTGCTTTTCTATCTATTTTAGGGATTTCTTCACAAGCTTCATTTATCAAATTTCTCAAGTTTGTCCATTGTTCCTCACTGTCACCAACGTCTTCCAAAGCACCGAATTTGTTTTGAACATGTACGTTATTTTTTTTTTACGTATCACTTCATCTGTCTTTAAGAGTCCAAGATTTAGTTTGATGTTGCTTTTGGTTTGTTTCCTTTTCCTTAATTTCAGCCTAAATCTTCCCACTACTGGATTGTAGTCACTGTTGAAGTCTGCGCCTGGTAGTGTTTTTGCTGACAGTAAAGAATT
>JAPXFY010000029.1:15794526-15804526 GCA_030674185.1 Monoplex corrugatus
TCTACTTGTGTCTGCCTCCATCAAGACTGTCTCGTTTGTTTATATATACAGACAGACAGAGAGAAAGAGAGACAGACAGAGACAGACAGATAGACAGACAGAGACAGAGAAACAGAGAGAGTGTGAGGGAAAGAGTTGGTAGTCGAGGAAGAAGAACTATGAAACAGAGAAACACAAATATAGAAGGAAAACGCATATTTTGAATAGTAAAGTCTTGGTGAAAAAATCGGTGGCGCTGCACTATGGCGACGTGCTCTCAAAGAGGAAGACAGCTCAGGTGTATCGTGGTAAATTCACTGTGACGGAAAGAAATGAATGTGAATATGAATGAAAGGATTATAATCAAACCCGAAAGATGGAGCACTCAACTCCTGTCACTGCAGTCCATATAGATGGGAGACAACTTTCCACGAACTGTCCCACAGCCTTGAGTTAATGCCCTGTGCCTCGGTGGAAGGTTCTTGAGCCAGAAGACGCTAAAAGGCAGAGATACTCAGAACAACAAAGCTGCCACCCGCTGAGGCCGTGCCACACGTGACAGTCACAGCACCCGTGGCACTAGGAGCGTCAGTGGATGGAGACCGTTGGCAGAAGATTGCAAAGCTCCCTTCCACACTTTCAAAAAATCCCTAGGTTGGGTCAGGCAAAAAGACTGAAGTCATAGTGATCAGCAAAAAACATGAAATCCCGTCATGAAAAATAACACCTAACAGCACAACCTTGAGACAGGTTGATAAGTTTAAATAAATGGAACGATCATTTCACCAGACGGCAGATGTATATCAGAAATAGCCAGCAGAATCGGCCAAGCCAAAACAGCATTCAAGAAGATGACAAGCATTCTTACCAACAAATGCTTATCAATTAACATCAGGCACAGAGTTCTTGAATGTTATATAGAATCGATAATGTTATACGGTTGTGAGGCGCGGACAGTCAACAAGCAAAACCAGAACAAGATTGAGGCAGCCGAGATGTGGTTTCTAAGAAGAATGTTGGGAGTTCCATGGACAGCAAAGAAAACAAACGACACAGTCTTGTTGGAGGCAGACTTCAAAGATAATTCATAAGGAAGATTGGGCAGCATTTATGGGCTATTTTATGAGGAAAGGGGAATTGGAGCACCTGGTCACAACAGGAAAGCTGGAGGGAAAGAGTTGTTGTTATTGTTATATTATCATTATTATTATTATTATTATTATTATTATTATTATTATTATTATTATTATTATTATTATCATTATTATTATTAAATCCCGAGCCAACTCCCAAGTCCAGAATCCAGCATAATACATGTGTCTCGTCTGCGGCCGAGCCTTCCGCGCACGAATCGGCCTCATCAGTCACAGCCGGACACATGAAACGTGATGATCTTTGGTCATCGTCGATCACGACGGACGAATAACAAACATTTATATTATTATTATTATTATTATTATTATTATTATTATTATTATTATTATTATTATTATTATTATTATTGTTATTATTATTATTATTATTATTATTATTATTATAATAATAATAATAATTATTATTATTATTATTATTATTATTATTATTATTATTATCATCATTCTTATTATTATTACCCTGTGCCTTATCATTTTCTCACTTGAATTCCCCTCACACCATATTCAAACAGACTCCTTGTCAAATACACATGAACATGTTCCCCATTAGAAAATATTTCTATGTTAAAAATCTAAACACCTCTAACTTTAGGGCCGAGCACATATAGTGAAATTATCAGTGCTGGAATATAATTTCGGTACATTTTAGCATATCTTCTCTCTCTTCCCCCTCCCTCTTCCTCTCACCCCCCTCCCTCTGTCCAGTACGACACATATTTCACTTACCAAGTATGAATCCTCCACCATGGAACATCTGTAGACAGACAAGATCAACATCTGACCATTTGTAGCAACACACATAAATGAATCAGAGAACATGTATTTGATATGGCAAGACAAGACGAGACAAGACGAGACAAGACGAGATGGGTCGAGATAAGTCCAGACAAGACAGGGCAGGACGAGATGAGGCAAGACGAGACGAGACAAGACGTGACAAGATGAGACAAGACGAGAAGAGACAAGACAAGACAAGACGAGATGAGACAAGATGAGACAAGACGAGACGAGACATGACGAGAAAACACAAGACAAGACGAGATAAGATGAGACAAGACGAGAAGAGATGAGACGAGATGAGAAGAGACAAGACAAGTCAAGACAAGATGAGACAGGACGAGATAGACCAAACAGGACAGGACAAGATGAGACGAGACAAGACGAGAAGAGACGAAACGAAACGAGACGAGACGAGACGAGATGAAACGAGATAAGACCAGACAAGACAAGACAAAACAGGATGGGACAGGACAAGACAAGAAGAGACAAGACGAGACAAGATGGGACAAGACGAGACGAGACGAGACAAGACGAGAAGAGAAAGACAAGACAAGACAAGACGAGACGAGATGAGACAAGATGAGACGAGTTCAGGTAAGACAAGACAAGACAAGACAAGACAAACTTTCAGCCAACAGGCCTACTATATCAAGCATCCTGTGGCCTTTTTCGTCGATGGCGACGATCGGCAGCGGAATATTAGTTATCTTAAAACACAGCGACGCTCATGGCTAAAACAACCAATGCGCGATCGGCACGGTTTCAGACAACGACCACATTAGTAGTATACTGTGGAGTCATGTCAAGCGTGAACACAACACAAAGAACAAAAGCACACAACTAAATGGACAAACCAGTATACATTGTCTTTTCTTTACGTTTGATAAAGGCCGGTTGGATGAACAATTGCGCCTGTCTGGTCCGGTCTTGTCTGGTCCGGTCTGGTCTGGTCTGGACTGGTCTGCCTGGTATGGTCTGGTCTGATCTGGTCTGGTCTGGTCTGGTCTGGTATAGTCTAATCTGATCTGATCTGGTCTGGTCTGGTCTGGTCTGGTCTGGACTGGTCTGGTCTGGTCTGGTCTGGTCTGTCTGGTATAGTCTGATCTGATCTGGTCTGGTCTGGTCTGGTCTGTCTGGTATAGTCTGATCTGATCTGGTCTGGTCTGGTTTGGTCTGGTATAGTCTGATCTGATCTGGTCTGGTCTGGTCTGGTCTAGTCTGGTCTGGTCCAGTCTGGTCTGGTCTGGTCTGGTCTGGTGGTCTGGTCTGGTCTGGTCTGGTCTGGTCTGGTCTGGTCTGGTCTGTCTGGTATAGTCTGATCTGATCTGGTCTGGTCTGGTCTGGTCTGGTCTGGTCTGGTCTGGTCTGGTCTGGTCTGGTCTGGTATAGTCTGATCTGATCTGGTCTGGTCTGGTCTGGTCTGGTATAGTCTAGTCTGGTCTGGTCTGGTCTGGTCTAGTCTGGTCTGGTCTGGTCTGGTCTGGTCTGGTCTGTCTGGCATAGTCTGATGTGATCTGGTCTGGTCCAGTCTGGTCTGGTCTGGTGTGGTCTGGTCTGTCTGGTATAGTCTGATCTGATCTGATCTGATTTGATCTGGTCTGGTCTGGTCTGGTCTGTCTGGTATAGTCTGATCTGATCTGGTCTGGTCCAGTCTGGTCTGGTCTGGTGTGGTCTGGTCTGTCTGGTATAGTCTGATCTGATCTGATCTGATTTGATCTGTCTGGTCTGGTCTGGTCTGGTCTGGTTGTCTGGTTGGTCTGGTCTGGTCTGGTCTGGTCTGGTCTGGTCTGGTCTGATCTGATCTGGTCTGGTCTGGTCTGTCTGGTATAGTCTGGTCTGGTCTGTCTGGTATAGTCTGATCTGATCTGGTCTGGTCTGGTCTGGTCTGGTCTGGTCCTGGTCTAGTCTGGTCTGGTCTGATCTGATCTGATCTGATCTGGTCTGATCTGGTCTGGTCTGGTCTGGTCTGGTCTGGTTTAGTCTAGTCTGGTCTGGTCTGGTCTAGTCTGGTATAGTCTGATCTGATCTGGTTTGGTCTGGTATAGTCTGATCTATCTGGTATATTCTGATCTGATCTGATCTGGTCTGGTCTGGTCTGGTCTAGTCTGGTCTGGTCCAGTCTGGTCTGGTCTGGTCTGGTCTGGTCTGGTCTGGTCTGGTCTGGTCTGGTCTAGTCTGGTCTGGTCAGGTCTGTCTGGTATAGTCTGATCTGATCTGGTCTGGTCTGGTCTGGTCTGGTCTGGTCTGTCTGGTATAGTCTGATCTGATCTGGTCTGGTCTGGTATAGTCTAGTCTGGTCTGGTCTGGTCTGGTCTGGTCTGGTCTGGTCTGGTCTGGTCTAGTCTGGTCTGGTCTGGTCTGGTCTGTCTGGTATAGTCTGATCTGATCTGGTCTGGTCCAGTCTGGTCTGGTCTGGTGTGGTCTGGTCTGTCTGGTATAGTCTGATCTGATCTGATCTGATTTGATCTGGTCTGGTCTGGTCTGGTCTGGTCTGATCTGGTCTGGTCTGGTCTGTCTGGTATAGTCTGGTCTGGTCTGGTCTGTATGGTATAGTCTGATCTGATCTGGTGTGGTCTGGTCTGGTCTGGTCTGGTCTGGTCTGGTCTGGTCTGTCTGGTATAGTCTGATCTGATCTGATCTGATCTGATTTGATCTGGTCTGGTCTGGTCTGATCTGGTCTGGTCTGGTCTGTCTGTTAGTATGGTCTGGTCTGGTCTGTATGGTATAGTCTGATCTGATCTGGTGTGGTCTGGTTGGTCTGGTCTGATCTGATCTGGTCTGGTCTGGTCTGGTCTGGTCTGGTTTAGTCTAGTCTGGTCTGGTCTGGTCTGTCTGGTATAGTCTGATCTGATCTGGTCTGGTCTGGTCTGGTCTGGTCTGGTCTGGTCTGGTCTGGTCTGGTCTGGTCTGGTCTGGTCTAGTCTGGTCTGGTCCAGTCTGGTCTGGTCTGGTCTGTCTGGTATAGTCTGATCTGATCTGATCTGGTCTGGTCGGGTCGGGTCTGGTCTGGTCTGGTCTGGTCTGGATTGGTCTGGTCTGGTCTAGTCTGGTCTAGCCTGGTCTGGTCTGTCTGGTATAGTCTGATCTGATTTGGTCTGATCTGGTCTGGTCTGGTCTGGCCTGGTCTGGTCTGGTATAGTCTGATCTGATCTGGTCTGGTCTGGTCTGGTATGGTCTGGTATAGTCTGGTCTGGTCTGGTCTGGTCTGGTCTGGTCTGGTCTGTTGTATGGTCTGGTCTCATCTGGTCTGGTCTTGTCTCATCTCTAGTCTTGGTCTAGGGAAAAGGGTGGGTGAATGGTTCAGACGCTCGCCCGCCAATAACTAAACTCTAGGTTTCATGCTTCTTTTCCATTGAGATCTTGACTTTTCTCCTCAGTTTGAACAGAAAATCGAACTGAACGTCTGGTCCTTCGGAAGGGGACGAAAAACGAGTGGGACCCCTGTGTTTTCTGGCCTGCACACGGTAAAGACACCATGGTAGTTGAAAATCGTGAAGAGAAGGGCATTCACCTGGCTGCGCTTGTATATAGCACTTTTGCAAGATGGGTTTATTTCTCAGGTCTCTCCTCTTGAAGAGCAATTAGCCTTCTTGTTTTTGTGAAGTCTTGGTTAAAAAAAAATGGGTGGCCCTGCATTGCGGCGACTCGCTCTCAAAGGGCAGAGCAACCCGAGTTTCACATATTAAATCCATTATGACAAAAGAAACTAATAGTAATAAATGTAATAATAATTACATGACAAAAACAACAACAATAATAACAACAATGATAATACTACTAATAACAATAATAACTATGATGATTTTTATAATGTGTATAATTATAACAACAACAATAAAAACAACAACAACAACAGTAGCAACAACAGCAGCAACAACAGCAACAGCAGCAACAGCAACAACAACAGCGACAACATCAACAGCAACAACAACGACAACAACAACAGCAGCAACAGCAACAACAACAGCAACAGCAGTGACAACAACAACAATAGCAGCAGCAACAACAGCAACTGCAACAGTGACAGCAACAGCAACAACAACAACAGTAACAACACACAACAACAGTAACAACAACAGCAACAACAGCAACAACAGTAACAAAAACAGCAACAACAGTAACAACAACAGCAACAACAGCAACAACAACAGCAACAGCAGTGACAACAACAACAATAGCAGCAGCAACAACAGCAACTGCAACAGTGACAGCAACAGCAACAACAACAACAGTAACAACACACAACAAGAGTAACAACAACAACAACAGTAACAACACACAACAACAGTAACAACAACAGCAACAACAGCAACAACAATAGCAACAACAGTAACAACAACAGCAACAACAGAAACAAAAGCATGGCATTGTGTATATCATTTATGTATCCATATGTTAATGACCATGAATATATTTTAATTAACTGTTGTTGTTTTTTATTTGAAGATTAGGTACAGACGTAATTACAATGTAGCTAAGATTATTCCATTGACAGACGGATACAAATACAAGTAGAATATACAATATGTATATGCTAGATAACACCTCGGGACCTGGCCAGCTGATGGGTTTAAGTGCAGTCTTAATACTTGTGCCATGATCATTCCGGATCTTCTCCATCTCATGACATGCTAGTGTGTGGCTAGTATTATGTAGTGGGAGAGGACAGGAAAAGGAGAGAGGCGTAGCTGGTGTCTGTGTGTGTCATAACTTCTTAGTACTCTCTGGCTGCTAGCATCCCGAGTAATGTAACTGAGTGGAAAAATGTTACTGATCAGGAAGTATATTGTGGCAGATAATTACTTGTGTGTCACGCTTTTTTAAGCTCACAACAAATGTGCTACAGGTCACCACATTTGACATATTGTCAAACGGAAAGACATTGCCAAGGTTGTATGTTTACAACCCTGCATTGTATATTCTATAGTATATCATTCTCTCTTTCTGTCTGTCTGTCTGGCTGGCTGTCTGTCTCTCTCTGTCTCTGTCTCTGTCTCTCTGTCTCTCTCTCTCTCTCTCTCTCACACACACACACACACACACACACACACACACACACGTGCACGCGCACACACAAACATCGACACACACAATGTGCATCAGATCACGTGCACATGTGGTGATGTGTGTGTGTGTGTGTTTGATGTGAGAGAGAGACAGAGACAGAGACACAGAGAGAGAGAGACAGAGAGAGAGACAGAGACAGAGACAGAGAGAGAGAGACAGAGAGAGACAGAGAGAGAGACAGAGAGAGATGAAATGCAATGCAATGAAATGAAATGAGATGAAAATGAACTGAATCTTCATTTTCCAATGGTACAGATATTAGCACACAGGCCATCTTAAATAATTGCTGTTGCCATTCTACATTACATAAACACAAAAGAAAACAAGGAAGTAAAATACTACAAGAGAATTTTAAAATTCAAAGAAAAAACAAAACAAAACAAAAACAATACCACCAGAGATAAAAAGTAATGTAGAAAATGTCACCATTACTACATATAAGTGAACATACATGTATGATTAAATGAATGTGTACGTGTGTTTGTGTGTTTGCATGTATGTGTGCACGCGTATGTGTGCATGCATGTGAGCGAAACAGAAAAAGCAAAAACAAAATGGAATGTTAAATAGCATGACAGTAATTCATTCACTTCACATATGAAATGTCGAATCTTATAGTATGCTATGACTATATCAAAACGGACACATGCATTAGGCCATTTTATTTACGAAATCACAAATATTACTAACATATGTTAATATAATCATATCAAAATGGACAATTTAATCATACATGTATTCTAATACTTATTCATTGTTAAAGTTATTAAATAACAGTGTCTGCAGCAATCCACTTAACAGATGTGTATACATTTGTAAGCACAAATGGGATAAGTAAAACAAAGCACAAATGATATACATAACACATTTATCGTGGACAATAGCATACACGTAATGAGTTACTTAAGTCTAAACGTTTGAACTGATAGTGGACCTTTCAGGCTGTTTGCCAAATCATTTCAACATATTGTCTCTTTGATATCAGGTCTGGCAAAATGTCATTTGCTGATAAAGGTACTGGAAGGACACGGTAGAAGTTATGATAGGCTCTTGGGATGACAGCAGGTGCACACATTGACAAGAGATCCCGCTTCTTGGCCTCCAGTACTGGGAGTTTGTCCTTATATAGTCTTGGCAGTGCTTGGGAGGTTCTTGACATTCCCTTCTTCATGAGCCATCAGTCAGAGCACTCTCAAGCAATCATCATCTAGGTTGTTTTTGAAGAGCATGATGCCATCATTGCCCTTGGACACCCTCTGCTTCTTCCATCCTTTTATCTTTTTTTGAGGGTAGGGGGGGGGGGGGTCGGGCATCTCCGAGCAGTCTAGTGTGTGTTAGGGTAACTTAGTTAGGTTTAGACGTATTTGTCTGTGCGTTCGTCAGTGTGTACCTGATGCATAAATGGCTGGACGGGTATTTGGGAGTGTTTTCTGGCATCCTGGGGTATTCCAGGGGTGTTTTATGGTATCTTGGATGGGTTTAGAGGTACTTGTCACTGCGTTTGTCAGTGCGTATTTGATGCATAAATGCCTGGAGAGGTAATTTTGGGGTGTTTTTAGCAAGTCTCAGAGTAGCTTAGGGATGCTTGAAGGTGTCTCAGATGGTTTTAGAGGTGTTTATGAGCGCGTTTGTCAGTGTGTACACACGCATAACTGCCTTGAAAGGTGGTTTGTGGATCATACAGAATAACATGTGTCAGTGCCATGAGTCAGTGTGCTGTGTATATCAAGGTGTTGTAATCAGTGAATGGGTGCGCACACACCTGTATATGTGCTTATGTGTGTTGTGTGTGTGTGTTTGTGTGTATGTGTGTGTGTGTGTGTGTGTGTGTGTGTGTGTGTGTGTGTGTGTGTGTGTGTTGTGTTATAAATGAGAATGAGAAGGGGGAGGGTAGTGAATAGGTGTCTCAGAATTGCTGGTGCTGGAATATTGCTGTGAATGTGTGTGTTCATGTGTATGTGAATGAGCACGTTGCTGTGTGCCTATGTGTGTACATTTCTAGTTATGAACGTACATTTGAAAGAATACACGTAATGTCACTGTCAGTACTGCCGACTACAATTTACATAAAAGTCTGTACTGGAACTATATCTTTTGATCAAGATCTCTTTCTCGGCAAGGCCGAAAATTGAAGGCACGCCTGGTTATTGCAGGGGCCTTGGCCTGGCTCAGATGTCAAGGGTCAGCAGGTCAGTCGGTACCAGTGACGCTTCTCCTATCACCATGATATACACATAGAAGGGCATGCCTGCCATTCTAAAAATAGCATGGGTGATTCCACACACAGCGACGCACAGCGCACAAGCTTTGTTCTTGGCTTGTTCACGACCTACTTGGACTTTCAGTGTTCATGTAGTTGTTTTTGTGGATATATATGATGCTTTATTGACAAAGTCATACAATTTCGTGAAGGAAGCACTAAAACTGCTCGAGTTACAAGGTCGAAGACATAGGTATGAGTGATTATACACCCACAGCGTACGGGGAAAGTGTAAGTCAAAGACTGCTCATGGACAGTAGGATAAAATAAATATTCCCTAGCTTCCAAACATTATCTTCCTTGGCAAAAACAAAGTCTGTAGGATTATGTACCTTTCGAATATGTCAATCTATTGCAATGAGTACAATAAGCCGTAGACCAAATGTGTGTGTAAGAAAAACAGAATTACTTTTGGGTATTACATATTTTATCATCGAACACTGTTATCTCAATTTGACACACTTGAGGGCTGTTATCCTGGTTTGATATGGTTGTAGACTGTGTAAACCAGGATAACAGCTATATCTCAAAATGCCCAAAATGCTAGTTAAGACTGATTTCGTGTTGAGAGGTCACAAATATATATATATATATTATATATATATATTATATATATATATATATATATATATATATATATATATTATATATATTTCAATGATTCACATTTTCTGAACCCCCAATAGGACACAGTGTCCTGGACATAGAAAATTAATAGCACACAGTGTCCTGGCTATGAAAAAACAATAGGACACCATTT
>JAPXFY010000029.1:15812026-15814526 GCA_030674185.1 Monoplex corrugatus
CATCGCGCCACCATGTACCGAGGACCGGTCTGCTCGTTCTCGGCAGCTGGGCGTAATACAATTTAGTAATGATCGGCGTGTTAATTTGACTTAAAAAACGTGTTTCACTGTTAAAACAAATATCGGGAACAACTACCAGTACTGTTTAGCAGAAGGTTTTAGCTAAGGGACAGAGTCTGTTTAGCTGGTGTAGCTTTACACTTGATGCTTTGACTGATAACGGAATAAAGTGACCGCCCTGACCAGGAAATTCCAATGCCATGTGTTAGGTCTGCACTATCTTCCTTGATAAACTGTCTGCTAGGTATCAGGCGTGGAAATTCACGAGTTATTATAAACTTTACCATCTAAATTGACTGCTCTCTCTCTCTCTCTCTCTCTCTCTCTCTCTCTCTCTCTCTCTCTCTCTTTCTCTCTCTCTCTCTCACACACACACACTCACTCACTCTCTCTCTCTCTCTCGCTCGCTCTATGGTGTGTGTGTGTGTGTGTGTGTGTGTGTGTGTGTGTGTGTGTGTGTGTGTGTGCGTGTGTGTGCGTGTGCCAATGGTTGCCAAAGATTGGAGGTCAGGTGTTCAAGACACTTGACGGTCATATGCTGGATACAGACCCTGAAAACAACCACGTCTTCTCTGTGATCAAGGCAGTGGCACGTGCTTACTGCAAAGTACGCATGCACCACCTTGTCAAGCAGCACAACAAATTGATCACTGGAAAGTACGTATGTAAAACGATGAGTAAACTGATTCTTTTTATGCATCAGCAAGCCCTGCGTTCAGAGCATTAGCTAGTTCTGTTTACAGCATGTGTAACAAACACAATTTGCATTTATGTTAGATTTTTTTAAAGGCCCCTACTGCACACACATTGAAACATTCTTCAGCTTGTTTGGTAGTGAGGTGGAGGTTTCCTGTTATAAGCAATGGTTTAGTGTGATCTTTTACTGTATGTATTTCACATCATGAGCAAGACGGTGAGTGAGAGAGAGAGAGATTTGCAGTAGCATTATGACCTTATGACGACAGTGAACATGGGTTTGATGATAGACTAAAAAAGCTCTCTGTGTTGTTCCACCACATAAAATGATGACAAACCAGTAAACTAGATATGCCCATGTGCATATCAGTCCTCTCTCTCTCTCTCTCTCTCTCTCTCTCTCTCTCTCTCTCTCTCTCTCTCTCTCTCTCTCTCTCTCTCTCTTTCTCTGAAGTGAATATTTATGTCGTTTATGGAAAACATCACAGGAAGATATAGTGCAATTCTTGTTGAGTTGTCCAGTTTCAAGAAATTTCAGAGTAAACTACTGCTGAGAAAAACATCTTCAGCCAAAATATTACATTAATCCATAAGTTTTTACAGTGTCAGATTGAATTTACTCATGTCGTAGAGTATGGCGTCTACTGTTTGTAATCTGGCCACATACACCTAAATAGGACTGATCAGAATACATATCATAAATATGTTACATGTTTAATGTTGATGCTTGTTGCGGTCAATTTCTTTAATCTGATTTGTTATGATTGTCAGAGTATTTCGTTTATGGGTCAGGACGCTTACCCCACTTTTCTTTGTTCATTTACTTTTGCTGTTAAGCCCATGTTCCCCCTTAAGTAAGAGACTGAACTTTTTCAGATTAAATATCACAATACGTGAATCATGAATCTCTGTATTTGTCCGTGTGTGTGTTGTGTGTGTGTGTGTGTGTGTGTGTGTGTGTGTGTGTGTGTGCGTGCGTGCGTGCGTGCGTGCGTGCGTGTGTGTGCGCGTGCCTGTACGTGTGGTGTGTGTGTGTGTGTGTGTGCGGAAGAGAGAGCCAAACTTTACACACACACACACACACACACACACACACACACATACGCATGCACGCGCGCGCACGCACAAACACACACACGCACACACACTCACTACACGCACGCTAATACTGGGTCAACGGAAATTTCTTTTAAAAAAACATATTCTAAGGGTACAGCCTGGCTTTCCCCTCTGTCCGTCACTCATTTACACAGAGTAAACAACACACCGTTGAGCGCTGGTGGGTCCCCAAAATGGCGGTCACTTGCAGCCAGCAGTGGGGCTATTTCGCCTCAACGCTCGCAGACAGGCGCGCGCAGTCTTTATCTTAGATGTCTGTGCTGTTGACAGATGAATCAGTACATTTGTATCCATTCCCCAGGGTAATTTGCTTATTATCTTTAGAAAATTTAAGGTTTTTCGCGCTTTTGTTAAAATATAATCAAAACGGACAGTCCAGCTTAATTTCGACGTGATGTAAACTCCCAGAAATGTTACGACCTGTTTGTAATTTAACACTTCACCAAGCAATTTGAAAGTAGGCAATATAATTACAAGCGTGCAGACTGGTCCTTATTTCGAACTGCTCTTGCTAATCAAGATTACAGACATTATGAAAGCGAAAATGTAGACATTATGTTTTCTAAATTCCAAGAGTCAATTCTAGCAGCTGCAGACCTATCGATTCCGAAACTCAAATCTTCTA
>JAPXFY010000029.1:15822026-15827026 GCA_030674185.1 Monoplex corrugatus
CTTTTCAGGAGGGGCAGTACGTTTTGGCCACTGCTGTTTTGGTGAACATGAACCACTGTCCTGTTCTTTCTCTGCAGAATCCTGCTGAGATTCTACAGGTGTTGCTTGCGTGTGCCTAGTGGACTCGTCAATGTGTCCATCTGACTCTCTGTCTGTGTCAGCCCTATGTGCTGTACTGACTTGTGTCATTGTTTTGTCAGTGTCTTCACGACTAACCTCGACTAGGTCACTATCGTTTTGCTCATCACATTGTGAGACACTAACATCGTCTCTCGCATCTGTAATGCCATTTGGTGCTTCAATTTCAGTATTGTCTCTTTCTACTATCTTCTGTCCCTGAACGTCGTCCGTGACAACTGATAAGTCATCATCAGTCATATCGATTTTATTTTCGCCTTTCTCACCATGATCATCGTCGGTCTACGAAACACCACCGTTATTGTCATCACTGTCTCTATCAGTATGATCATTTGTGCATCCTCTCTGGTTACTTTTCTGTCAACATCTTTATTGTGGATCATTTGGGTATTGACTCGTGCTCGTCGTGAATCATTTTCATAGCTGACGTCAGCTCCTTATCTCTCCCTTGTAGCTTTCCGTTGAGGAAATAGGCAATGTTTCCTTGGCCCCTATAAAAATCCAGCATTTCCTTCTGCTTAGTGGTGAGGTCAACAGACACTTTTATAGTGGTGAGGTCAACAGACACTTTGATGCCGCTTTGTCTCAAGTTCTGTCTTAGCTGTCTGTCTCTCAAAATGGCCATTTTGCCCGACCAACGGCAGAATTGTGCGATGATAGGCCGCGGGTTATTTCCGGGTGCGTCGTGGTTTCCCTAAGCGGAACGCTCTCACAACATCTTGTGGTTGCCACCTGGGGTTCGGATCATGATAGTTTAAAACATCAATGATGATCTGAGCTGTCGTAGCTCTGTCCTCCATTTCACTCTCCTCAATGTTCATAAATTTCAAATTTGTCACTTTGACATCCTCTTCTATGTAGTCTAGGTTTTTTTCAAGTTTGTCAAGTCTCTCAAAGATAATCGAATTGTCCTCTTTAAGAGTTTCAATGTCATCATTGTGCCGATCAACACAAAGTTTCAGTTCATTTATTTTGTCCAGAATTTATGTAATATTGTCTTGTAGTTTTTTTTAACTTTTCACCTATAACATTTGTGATCTCATTAGTATGAACCTGCAGTTCGTGCTGCACTTGGGAAAACCGCCAGTCAATGAACTGCATTACATTGTCCTGATATCGAAGAAAGTCCGGTTGAGACATTTTACTTTTTACTAAAGATTTGTTTTTAAGTGTCTATGTTTACTGGATATCTGTATCAAGCCTGTACTTACTCGCTGTCTGCACCAACGACTTTGTCAAACGCCTGTACTAACTCAAAAATTGGTATCAAGGTCTTCCATGATGGTGTGCCCTGTATTTTGCGAGAAAATGCTATCATTGTTGAAATCAACAAAGATTTGTTTTCAACAAATAAACCTATAATGTTTGTATGTACATATATTCCCCCTCATGATTCCACATACTGGAATAATCAGCATGATGGGTTTAGTATGGAAGTGTTGGAACAATGTTTGTTAGATTTACAAGTTTCGCATGACGACTTTTATGTCTTGTTGACTGGTGATTTAAATGCAAGAAAGAACAGCTGATGGTAACTACTGTTCATTTGGATATGACACTGGCAGTGTTTTAACTGATCTTTCGGTTAACAGTAATTTTTTTAGACAGCTTCATGACTGCCGCACAAATGTGTTTGGAAACCAACTGCTCGAGCCATGCAATATGTTTAACTGTATCATTTTAAATGGTCTGAGTGAACCGGACTTTGATGGTAGTTATACATACATTGGAGTTTCAGGGTCGAGTGTAGTTGACTATTTCATCGTATCATGTGATCTGTTTTCATCAGTTAAAATTGCTACATTAGATTTTGACAGTCTCACTGAATCAGATCATTTACCGGTTATAATGAAAGTGGAGCGAAAGCTTGAAACAGGAAAAAAAAAGCTGAGGGAAAAGTAACAAAAAATAACATCACACAAAAGTTCATGTGGCAAGAAAATAAGAAATTATTAAAGACTAAAAAAACAGCAGTTTAATAAACAAAAAGCAGAATCTTAGCCAGAAATATTTCAAATTTATCGCACTTCTGGACTGAGTTAAGAAATATAGGGTATGGTACCAAAAACAAACTTACTAACAATATAAGTATTGATGAATGGTTCAGTCATTTTAAAAACTTATTTCAAGATAACAGATCAAGAAACGATGAGTGCTGCATTGTAAATTAGCTTTAAATGAATCAACAGAACACCCATTAAATTTTAAGATAACTATAGAAGAAGTCAGAGAATCCATCAGAAGATTGTGGATAGGTAAAGCCAGTGGAATAGACGGTGTTACAGCCGAGATGTTAAAAAACGGTAACACAAATATCCATAATTTTCTTTTGAAGCTGTTTAACACTTTATTCGACCGAGGAATGTATCCTCAAGATTGGTCAAAAGCTATTATCATACCAATATTTAAGAAAGGAGATCCTGATAAAGTGGACTATTACAGGGATGTGTCGTTATTAAGCATTGTATCAAAATGTTACATATCAATACTGAATACTAGATTGTATACTTGGTTAGAAAACAATAATTTGATATCAGAGAGCCAGGCAGGTTTTAGGAAAAAATATTCTACAGTGGATCAAATTTTCAGTCTGTACGCTATGGTTAAGAAAACTATGTGCAAGAAAGGTAGAAAACTATATGTTGCTTTTGTAGACTTTAAGAAAGCCTTTGATTCTGTTGTTCAGCATGACAAACTCTTAAAATGTACTCAAAATCAAGGAGTGAAAGGGAAGTTTTTGGCTTCACTGAAAGCAATGTATGAATCATTATCCTCATGTATTCGGGCAAACTGGGAATTATCTGAAATATTCGATAATCCCCTAGGCGTGAGATAAGGATGTGTCTTCAGCCCTACTTTATTTTCGGTATTAATAAATCAATTAGCCAATTGTATGGATGAAAAGGGGCGACATGGCATCCAGTTGATGCCAGGTTTAATGGAAATATTCATTCTTCTTTTTGCAGATGATGTAGCCCTTCTGTCAACAACACCAAATGGTTTGCAAACCAGTTAAGAGTCTTGCACACATACTGTGCCAGCATGAAACTGGAAGTAAATCTTGAAAAAACTAAGGTTATGGTTTTCAGAAAAGGGGGCTTTTTAGGACGACATGAACAATGGTTTTACAAAGGGACAAAATTGGAAGTAGCTAGTAAATATTGTTATCTGGGTTTCAATTTCACAATGATTAGCACCAAGGCCGGCACAGAACATCTGGTGACAAAAGGTAAAAAAGCAACTTCGCTATGAAACAGGACTTTTCAAAATATTTAAAGACATGATTATAGAAACTTTCTTCAAGTTGTTCGATGCAAAAATTCAACCTATTTTGTTGTATTCTTCTGAGATATGGGGACTTAACAGACTCGAGCATATAGAGAAAGTACATTTGGTATCGTGCAAAAGACTGTTAGGTGTTTCAGTCAGGACACCTAACAAGATGACATATGGGGATTTGGGAAGATATCCTCTTTATGTCAACTCCTCAACTACCTGTCTTAGATATTGGTTTAAATTACTGGAAATGAATCCAAATAGGTTATCTTATAAGGCTTACCAAATGTTAGTGGAACTTGACAGGGCTGGGAAAGAATGCTGGGCTTCAAAAATAAGGGAAATTTTGTGTGAAACTGGATTTAATATCGTGTGGCTGCAACAAGGTGTTGGTGATGTAAAAGCCTTTTTGCGTGTATATAAACAGAGACTTGTAGACTTATGTATTCAAGAATGGTCTGGGTCACTCAGAGACAGAGATAGGTATGAAAGCTACAGATCATTTAAGACTATCTTTGAAAAACAGTAGTACATTGACTCTATCGATATATACTGTTTCAGAGTTGCCCTTTCACAAATAAGGTTGAACGTTTTACCACTAAATAATAATATAAATAGATACAGTGAATCTGATCATGAAAAGGTATGTCCATTTTGCAGGACAGAATCTGAAAACGAAGAACACTTATTATTTAGATGTTCCACTTACGTTGACCTCAGGGCGAAATTTTGAAAGGATTTAGTCAGCATGCCTATGTGCATACTGCTCCAATCAACAAATAGCCACCGAAGTCACAACGTGTCCAGAGACGTTTTCCATGCCATGAACAGCAGAAAGAATTGTTAAAAGGAGAAGAAAACTAAATAGTTATGTAGGTACTAGCGCTAGAATTTCAGACAATACCTAATTACAATTGTAGAGATAAAAAAAACACGTTTATTTGAATATGAAGGGGGGTGCTCATATAGACACGCATGTGCATATATGCCTGTGTATTCACGTTGACGTTGGTGTACTTATATGCATACATAGGTGATAGTATCTACATTATGTGTATATGTGTGTACACATGTATATATCTATGTGTATATATATGTATGAGTGATTATGTACGTGTGCGTGCATATTGATGTGTATTTGTGTGTGTGTGTGTGTGTGTGTGTGTGTGTGTGGGGTGTGTGTGTGTGTGTGGTGTGTGTGTGTGTGTGTGTGTGTGTGTGTGGTACATAACCTTCAATTATGTCTATGGCCTGAACTATTGCTGATTGCCGAAGACTGAGTTCAGAGTTATCTCTGAACTAAAAGATGCACGAAGTGAAGTTGCTAAATATGCATTGAATGATCATTTGGTATTGTCTCAATGTCAATTGTTTTGGTAAATGAGTGACTGATCTGCGATTAGTCTGATTAATTGATTGGCATTATGAATGTCTTTTTTTGCCAATTAACCGACTGTTTTGGGGTCGAGTTGCTCTTGTGTAATATATTTCTTGGTTTATTTCATTGTACATTAATTCCATTGATTGGTTTAGATATACTGATGAATAAATTAATAAACTGAACGCATGGTTAGCTGACAAAGGAA
>JAPXFY010000029.1:15832026-15852026 GCA_030674185.1 Monoplex corrugatus
TCATTTAATTTCATTATATTTTTTAAAAATTCAAGCTGTTTTAATTCTCCTTTATCAAGACAAGCCCAGCCGCGTCTGACTAAGGATTTTTTCTCCAGGACTCCGGTTTTCCCTTCAGTCCCTTGGGTGTTGGTTTACGATGTTTTTCTTCCTGTCCCAAGGTCAGACCGGATTTGTTGCGTTAGGCACGATCCATTTACATCAGCCACACCTCTTGTTTATATGTTTTCCCATTCAGTCGATCATATGCTTATATTTTCTCTTATGCATTATTTTATTAGTAGGATCTTTGATCAATCACAGTGGAAAACAATGATTAAAAACTGCAATGGAGGTTGAACAAATCATTTATTAGCCAATCAAGTATTCGAAACATCGCTCTCAGCTAGTGCATCATATTTTTAATTTTAGCCCTGGACCCTCTTCAGGATAAAACAATATTAATATGGCATGACCAATTTTCAAATTGCAGAATTCATCTCACTTCCGCTCTGACATCATATTTACTCAAAAACACATCATGATATCATTTTAGTCAGTTTATTCCTTTTCTCGCATTGGACGGAGCAGCAGGGAAGTTTCAGTCTTTTTCTGCTAATTTTTGTCTCAGGTGCTTGTTTGTTTGTGATCTTACGCTTTTCTGTGTGTGTGGGGTGTTTTTTTTTTTTTTTTTTTTTCCTGTTTCCTTGAACACGGGCAGTCACACTTGCTTTGGATTAAGACAGACAGAGAGACAGAGAGCGAGAGAGGGCGAGAGAGAGTGAAAGAGGTGTTGTAATCATCCGTTACGGAAACAAAACACGATCTGGAACAATAATGTCTAGAATCTAGTCAGCTCTGCACAAAGCATCTTGCAGGGCACCAATGCCAGGGTCAGGGAAGACAAGGCAGATATAAGAAAAGCTGATGACAACATGAAGCAAAGAACAGACTTGACCGTGCCAAATCAGGATGGGTTTACAGGATCAATACATAGGTGAAAACAGATGACTTTTGCCAGCTGAGGAAGGTTTACAGGATTAATACATATGGTTAAAACAGATGACTTTTGCCAAATGATGAAAGTTTACAGGATCAAGACATGATGACAGCAGATGACTTGTGCCAACTGATGAAGGTTTACAAGATCTGGACATATGGTGAAAACAGATGACTTTTGCCAAAGTTTACAGGATCAAAACATATGATGACAGCAGGGATGACTTTTGCCAACTCATGAAGGTTTACAGGATCAAGACATATGGTCACAACAAATGACTTTTGCCAAAGTTTACAGGATCAAGACATATGATAACAGCAGGGATGACTTTTGCCAACTCATGAAGGTTTACAGGATCAAGACATATGGTCACAACAAATGACTTTTGCCAACTCATGAAGGTTTACAGGATCAAGACATATGGTCACAACAAATGACTTTTGCCAACTCATGAAGGTTTACAGGATCAAGACATATGGTCACAACAAATGACTTTTGCCAACTCATGAAGGTTTACAGGATCAAGACATATGGTCACAACAAATGACTTTTGCCAACTCATGAAGGTTTACAGGATCAAGACATATGGTCACAACAAATGACTTTTGCCAACTCATGAAGGTTTACAGGATAGAGACATATGGTCACAACAAATGACTTTTGCCAACTCATGAAGGTTTACAGGATAGAGACATATGGTCACAACAAATGACTTTTGCCAACTCATGAAGGTTTACAGGATCAAGACATATGGTCACAACAAATGACTTTTGCCAACTCATGAAGGTTTACAGGATAGAGACATGTGATGACAACAGATGACGTTTGCCAGTTGACGTGTTTACAGATTCATGACGTACAGTATCACCATGAAAGAGAGATGACTTTTGCGAATTGACGAAGAAAGAAATGTGACTTGACTTTTACCAACCGACAAAGAAAGAAATGTGACTTCTGCCAACTGATGGAGAAAGAAACATGACTTTTGCCAACTGATGAAGAAAGAAACATGACGTTTGCCAACTGATGAAGAAAGAGACATGACTTTTGCCAACTGTTGAAGAAAGAAACATGACGTTTGCCAACTGATGAAGAAAGAAACATGACTTTTGCCAACTGATGAAGAAAGAGACATGACTTTTGCCAACTGATGAAGAAAGAGACATGACTTTTGCCAACTGATGAAGAAAGAAACATGACGTTTGCCAATTGATGAAGAAAGAAACATGACGTTTGCCAACTGATGAAGAAAGAAACATGACTTTTGCCAACTGATGAAGAAAGAGACATGACTTTTGCCAACTGATGAAGAAAGAGATATGACTTTTGCCAACTGATGAAGAAAGAACATGACGTTTTGCCAACTGATGAAGAAAGAAACATGACGTTTGCCAATTGATGAAGAAAGAAACATGACGTTTGCCAACTGATGAAGAAAGAAACATGACTTTTGCCAACTGATGAAGAAGAGACATGACTTTTGCCAACTGATGAAGAAAGAAACATGACGTTTGCCAACTGATGAAGAAAGAGACATGACTTTTGCCAACTGATGAAGAAAGAGATATGACTTTTGCCAACTGATGAAGAAACAGACATGACTTTTGCCAACTGATGAAGAAAGAAACATGACTTTTTCCACCTCACAGAAATGGAAAGATGTTTCAGTTTCAGTTTTGGTTTCAGCTTCTCAAGATGACGTTTCACCGCTCGGAATGAATTCCATATGCACTAACGTCACAAGTACCATGTGATGGAGAAGATCCAGAATGATCACAACACAAGCCTTAAGCCTGCACATAAACCCATGAGCTAGCCATGTCCCGAAAAGGAAAGAAGACTTTTGCCAAATAGCGAAGGGTTTATAGGACCAAGGCAGATGGTGATAACATAAAGGAAAGATGACTTATACCAATGAACGACAGGTTTATGGGATCAAGACAGATATTGGGCGTTTATCAACATTCCATCAGTGTGACCGACTGAACATCCCCACCTCCACCTCAAGGTTCAAGATTTTACATACACTTATGCCTGCATGTAATGTACGCATTTCGTGCATATTGATTCCTGAATGTGCTGTTTTATTATGTAAACATTACTCTGATGACCAATGTTAAGAATAATTCCTTTTTGTCCCTCTTAAATTTCTCCAGACGAATTATCAACAAACGAAAACATACTGCTCGATATTTTCTTTTACAATGAAAATCCATTGGATATTCTATGTCGATTGTTTCATTTACTACGAAAATTCATTGTGAGATTGGATATTTCATGTTGATGAAGTGATGCAACTATGTCAATATTCACTTCTTTGTTTTTTTCAATGATTCGATACACCTTCTTTGTAGGTTATACTTGTGGATGACCCTTGACGTGCTCTGCCTGCAGGTAACAGAATTTACCCTTGTGGTGATGACAACAAGGTGAAGATCAGTGAAACCCGACCTACAACACTCACATGTAGTGGCATAAGAACTTTACAAATGGTGTGGAGAGTAAAACTTACAAACGGTGCCACAATACAGATTGGTACGTGCATCTGGTCAGATTTTGGCTCTTGCAGTGAGACAGACAGTGACTACACGTTAACCAGGACAACGTATGGCACAAGTCACCTGACGGTCAGGGGAAATCACAGGACGAGGATTGCTGGTACTGTGGAATGTGCTGGACTTAATGATGGATATTTGGTGGATCCTGCTACATGCCACGTGCGTGTTGTCTGTAAGTGGAATCTGTTGTTGCTGTTGTTTATCGTATTTGTCGTTCTGTGATGTTGCCTAATTTGGGCATCTTGTATGAAGTGAGAGAGAAAGAGAGAGAGAGAGAGACATGCTACGTGCGTGTTGTCTGTAAGTAGATTTTCTTTGTCTTTTATAATGCTGCAGCTATTGCTTTGTTTTGTTTGTTTGCTTGGTTTTTTTGTTGTTGGTTCGTTTGTTTGTTTGTTGTTGTTGTTTTTTGTTGTTGTTGTTATTGTTGTGGTGGTGGTTTTTGTTTGTTTGTTTTCTTTTCTTTGTTGTTGTTGTTGTTTGTTTTGTTTTTTGTTTTGTTTTTGTATAATTGTGTGAGAAAAAGTACCTGTGTATATCTATAATCTGAATGCGTGAGCAGGCTGGAAGGATGAGAACATCTCCATGAAACACAAGATCAGATACTGACGTGCACTGGTGTATTCCATCTGCTTGTACGCATGTAAAACATGAACTCTCACAGCGGCTTTGGAAAGACGTATCCAAGCTATGGAAGGATGTGTTGTTTAAAGACACTAGACATGAGATACACTGATCATATCATCAATGAATAAGTGCCGCCAAACCATTAGGTAGCGCATTTGACAATGCAAAGATTTGATGACTTCAGTGAAGAAAAGAAAACTACGTTGGTATGACCATGTAACGAGATCCAGTCCTCCCAAAAACTGTTGAGGGACAGGGAGGGACGGAAAGACAGAAAAAAATACAAACAGTGGACTAACAACATTGCAGAATGGGCAGAGAACCGATTGCCGAGATTCATGCTTTGGCATATAACCAACAGACTCTCAACGGAATTAAGGAAAAAGAAGAAGAAGAAGAAGAAGAAGAAGAAGGAGAAGGAGGAGGAGGAGGAGGAGGAGGAGGAGGAGGAAAGGAAGAAGAAGAAGAAGAAAAGGAAGAAGACGAAGACGAAGAATAAGAGAAAGAGGAAAAAGAATGATTGTGTTATTTGTGTGTGTGTGTGTGTGTGTGAGTGTGGTGTGTGTGTGTGTGTGTGTGTGTGTGTGTGTGTGTGTGTGTGTGTGTGTGTTTTGTTTTTGTTTTTGTTGTTGTTTGTTTGTTTGTTTGTTGTTGTTGTTGCTGTTGTTTTTGTTTTTGTTTTGTTTTTTGTTTGTTTTCAATACATACCTATTTGTCAGACATAACCACTGAGGCAGAAAATGCATCTCCTGTTTCCATTCAGGGAAGGAAAAAAAAAACACTGGGCTGTTCATGTCTCATGAGCGTTCAAGTATAATTAAAACGTATATGGCAAATGACAATATGATAAAAAAAATATATAGTTGGACTCCCGTCTTTCGTTCATTTATTTATAGATGGTCACTGGTGCACACTTACTGGAAGGGATTGGTGAGTAAACAAGCAATGTCCAAATTTTATAGCCATGACGAAAATGAAAATCTGCTATGATTTGTGTTATCTGTATCTGATGGTGAAACTCTGTGTGTGTGTGTGTGTGTGTGTGTGTGTGTGTGTGTGTGTGTGTGTGTGTGTGTGTGTGTGTGTGTGTGTGTGTGTTTGTGTGTGTGTGTGTGTGTGTGTGTATGTATGTGTGTGTGTGTGTGTGTGTGTGTGTTTGTGTGTGTGTGTATGTGTGTGCGTGCCTATGTGTGTGTGTGTGTGTGTGTGTGTGAAAAGAAAGAAGAGAGAGAGAAAGAGAGAGGGAGATACAGACATAGATACATAAAGATAGAGAGAGAATACACAAACACAGAGAGAGACAAACAGACAGGCAGAGAACGACAGAGACAGGGACAAGAGAGACAGACAGACAGACGGACAGACAGACAGACAGACAGACAGACAGCAGACAGACAGACAGACAGACAGACAGCAGACAGGCAGACAGACAGACAGACAGAGAAAATGTTGAAAAGGCAGATAGGATGAAGCAGACAGAAAAATGAGGAGACTAGAAAGGGTTTTCATGACTTGCTGAAAAAGTATGAATGTGTATCGAATCTTGGATAAAATTGTACTACGAGCAAAATATAAAAGTGCAATAAAATGATTTTAGATAACACAAATGAATAAAATAAACGTTCATATTCTGTTTGCTGCCTCACCCATATATATGTGTTTTTTTATATTCAAAGTGAATCTAACAACTTTACTTTCTTTGTTCTTTTTAAAGAGAGATTATTTTAAAGTGACCGGAGAGAGATGTAAATCTCTGTGTGTGCGTGTGTTTATGACTCATCATCATCATCATCATCATCATCATCATCATCATCAAGTGTCCTGCCGCATGGCGTTGGCGATCATGGCCCTCCATATGTATCTATCCTTGTTGCCACAAGCACATCTTCCACCCTCTCTGTCCTCAGCCACCATGCAAGTCCGTCCAATATTTTCTTCCTGGGTCTACCTGGTGTTCTCTTTCCCTCCAGCTTTCTTATTGTGACCTGGTGCTCTAATTCCCCTTTCCTCATAAAATGGCCCATAAATGTTGCCTGTCTTTTCCTAATCTTCCTTATGAATAATCTTCATGTGTCTGCCTCCATCAAGACTGTCTCGTTTGCTGTCCATGGAACTCTCAACATTCTTCTTAGAAACCCATCTCGGCGCCTCAATCTTGTTCTGGCTTTGCTTGTTGACTGTTCACGCCTCATAACCGTATAACATTATCGGTTCTATATAACATCCAAAAACTCTCTTCCTGATGTTAACTGATAGGCATTTGTTGGTAAGAATGCTTTTTATGACTCATGACGAAAGCGTGTTAGCAAGACATTCTCAGCTGTTAGTGTTTGGATCCCCACCAAATGTGGATAAAAGATATGGACCTTGAAGAAAGAATGGGGAATCCATAAGTGTGAAAGTGATGGCTGTAAAGTCTACATCAAACTGGCAAAGGAAGTCTTAAGAATCGGCACTGAAGGGGGACTGTATGCAAACAGCACTTTCTATGGGAACTTTTTAACAATTTTAGTAATTCTTTCACTGTTGTTACAGTGTGTCTTTGAGTGCCAGTCTTTTTGTTTCCCAGGAGTGGATAGACAGGTGTTTGAACAACACCTTGTGAGGAACTTCTGACATTATGGCCGATATGTGTTCACTGTTGTGGCAATCTATTGTTGTCCTCGCTTCTCGTGAAGAATTCTTTCATCTGATGCTTCTTCAAGGTCACAGTGACCTTGAGCAGTACAAAATCTGGATTATGTGATAATGTTAGAGGAAAAAGAGAGATTGAAATAATGGGTTGATTATATTTGTGTTGTTCCAATCGCATGTATATATATATATGTATTGTTCTTTTAATTCTCAGCTATTCAGTTTTGCAATAGCAAAAGTGTGTCATGAATGAACATTTGGGTTAATTGATTTTTGTATGGATAAAACAGATTTCTAGAGTGGCGTGAACATATATTTTTATTTTGTTTTTACGCTTCTATGGCAGTGCCTTACGCCTATCATCTTAACTTATCATCATCACCATCATGTGCCCTACGGCATGGCGTTGGCGATCATGACCCTCCACACGAGTTTATCTTTTGCCACTGCAAGTACATCTCCCACCCTCTCTGTCTTCATTCACTCTGCAAGTCTGTCAAATATTTTCTCCCTGGGTCTGCCCGGTGCCCTTTGTCCCTTCAGCTTTCCTGTTGTGACTAGGTGCTCTAATTCCTCTTGCCTCATAAAATGTCCTATAAATGTTCCTTGTCTTTTATTATCAATCTTCATCATTAATGTTTTTTGTGTTTGCCTATTTCAAGACTGTCTCGTTTGTTTTCTTTGCTGTCCATGGAACTCATAACGTTCTTCTTAAAAAGCCATATTTCAACTGCCTCAATTTTGTTCTGACTTTGCATATTGACTGTCCAGGATTCACATCCATACAACAGTATCAGTTCTATATAACAATGAAAAAATCTCTTCCTGATATTAAGTGGTAGGCATTTGTTGGTAAGAACGCTTTTCATTTTCTTTAACTCTTAGCCCTGAGGCAGAGGTGATTCGTCCGCAGTATCCTTAAATCTTTTCAGTAAAAAAAGCTTACTCAAAGGCAAGAACCAAGTTGTTGATCAACGTTTCCCAAGGAAAACCAAGTTAATTGTAACGTGTGCATACAAACGAGATGTACTTGCAGCAACAAGGGATAGAATCAAAGGGTGGGCCACGATGGCCAACGCCATGCGACAGGGTACATGATGATGATGATGATGATGATGATGATGATGATGACAATGATGATATGATGGACATACAAACGATATTGCCCAAAACAACCCAACCATCGGTACAATTTCTGCACAGATACAGACTACCAGACGAACAACTGTGAAGCAGCAGTGGACACCGCAAGCTGGACAGTGTCTGGGTTTTGTGATGTGTACCCAATCTACGCCTCTGATGGTGTCTACAGCTGTCAGTGGAAACATATTCCACCTGTTGGGGTACGTTGTGTTACCTGGTCATAAGAGTAAAACTGAAGTATTAGAAAAAGAGAGAGTAAAAGAGAGAGAAAGGGAGAGATGGAGAAAGAGAGAGAGAGAGAGAGAGAGAGAGAGAGAGAGAGAGAGAGACTGAAACAACAAACACACACACACACACACACTCACACACACACACACACACACACACACACACACACACACACACACACACACAACACACACACACATAATGACACACGCATTCAGACATGAATACACAGACTTACATATGCATCCATCCACTCACGTACGCACATATATAGTCACATGTGCCATAGGCACAGAGCGAGTTATATCATCATCATCATCATCAGTCCCGTAGTCTGGTTGACCGTTGGGGCACCACTGAAGATTTTGCAACCAACTTCCTCCACTCCTCACGGTCCTCAGCTTTCCGCAGAATGATATTCCATTCAAGGCCAGTCCACTCTCTGATATTGTCTTCCCATCTTTTTCTCTGTCTGCCTCTTCGTCTCCCTCCCTGAACTGTTCCCTGCAAGACGGTCTTGGCCAGTCCAGATGATCGTGTGACGTGCCCGTACCACATCAGTTTGCGTCTTTTCACTGAGGTCAGGAGGTCTTCATACGGCCCGATGGCGTTTTTGATTCGGGTTTTCACTTCCTTATTGGTTATATAAGAATACATAAATGCACAACATATCACAACAACTTGTCGATGCGTGCAAGTGGACAAGTAAAAGAAGAAAGACGAAAGAGAAACAGAAACCTGAACGTTGTTTTGTATCCCCAAATATCTGTCGCTTATAGTAATGTTGGTGCAACTTGAGTGTCTTAAAGTTTGAAAAAGACAGCTGGTGAATTACATTGCAATTTTCTCAGCACTCTTAAAATTTCCTTTCTATTCCTTTCTAAGCTGTAAAACGCTTTCTGGTTAAAAATAAGAAAATAAATCCGGAATACTTATAATCATTTATTATGTCTACCTGGAGAGATGATGATACACAATATTTTCCAAAGAAACTATCAGCTAAACGCCATGTTTCAAACTTGCCATTGCTTGTATGCCGGGTGTTTTCTTGTTTCCATGAGCCACCAGAAAAGCTGGAGGGAAAGAGAGCACCAGGTAGACCCAGGGAAAAAATATTTGATGGACTAGCAGAGTGGCCGAGGACAAAGAGGGTGGAAGATATACTTGCGGCAACAAGGGATATATACATATGGAGGGCCAGGATCGCCAACTGCCATGCGGCAGGGCACTTGATGATGATGATTATGATAAGCCATCCAGTGATATGTATGACTTAAAGGAGTTTTCATTATCATGTGCCACGCCGCAGGGTTTGGCAATCATGGCCCTCCATACGAATCTATCTTTTGTCGCTGCAAGTATGTCTCCTACCCCTTTTGTCCCCACCTACTGTAAAATTCCGTGGGTCTATCTGATGCTCTTTTCCCCTCCGGCTTTCCTGTCATGACTAGGTCTTCAAATTTCTCTCGCCTCATAAAATGTCCTATGAATGTTGCTTGTTTTCTTCTTCTTCTGTTTATTTTTATCCTTGATCTCCTTCATTAATGTTCCTTTTTGTGTTTGTTTCTTTCAAGACTGTCTCGTTTGTTGTTGTTGTTGTTGTTGTTGTTGTTTTGTTGGGTTTTTGTTTTGTTTTGTTTTGTTTTTTGCTGTCCATGTAACTCTTACCATTCTTCTTATAAACCACAGGCTCTTTTTCATGCATGTTTTATATTCTACACGCGTATACATTTGGAGGTGGCTGACGCTTGGCAGGTCTGCACACATGCTGATCTGGGAAAGTGGGCACATCTCTACCCTTTGCTAACTAAGTGGACATACCAAAGCAGATTGAACCCAGGATGTTCTGATAGAAAGTCCAATCTTTACCCACTTGATTATTGTAGTGCCCGTCCAGAGAGAGAAGAGACGGACAGACAGACAGACGGAAAGAGACAGCGTGACAGACGGAAGGAAATAGAAACAAAGAGTGGAAGGGAGAGAGAAGGGAGAAAGAGAGAAAAAGAGAAAGAAAGAGAGAGAAAGACAGATAGACAGACTGCGAAAGAAAGAGCGAGGGGGAGAGAGACAGAGGGAGACAGAAAAAGAGACAGAGAGACAGAGACATAGATAGACTGAGAGATAGAGAGACATACGGTTTGTTCGTTCGTTATTTCTTTTAACGTCTATTCATAATTGTGTTTTTAGACTGGTGCACGCTATGTTCGTTCTTTGATTTAACGTCTTTTCACTATGAGTGATATTAGACGGGGGAAAAAAAAAAAAAAAAAAAAAAATGTAAGATGAGAGATGGGTTGGTTGGTTTTGGGGCATAGAGGAGACATAGTTATAGACATAAGTAGGTGGGAAATAGAAAAATGGAACAATAACTTAACACTAACATTTAACATCAACAATGTGTATGGAAAATTTAACTCTAAAGTACAAACTTCATAAACTTAAAGTAATGCATTAACAGGACTGTGAACCAACGATTCTGAAATTTTAACTGATAAAAATTGATCGGAAGTTACTTCTTTAAAATGAGTTTCAGAATAATTTTCTTGTGTAAACATTTTTGGTAAAAAAGAACGTAGCATTTTGCAGTAAAATAGACAGTGAAACAGTGTGAATTGTTCGCCGCAAATACACTTGACATTTTTACAGTATTTTGTTTTCAATGCGTTTAGCTGAATACGAAAATGAACAGCAACAATCGTTCTCAAATGATATATGGAAGAAAACTGCAATTTTTTACACACATTTTGAAATGAAAGTTTTATCATTTGTTGTAACACAAACTTTTCATGGAAATGTTCATGAAAACGAATCCATGAGGCTGATTCTAGCAAGTTGCAAGCTTCTTTTACGGAAGTATTAATACGTAATTCTGTAGTATTATCAGAATTGTGTGCACCTTGCTTAGCTGCTCTGTCAACTACTTCGTTGCCGTGAAGACCAACGTGAGAAGGCACCCAGCATAAACTGAGATCTGTACCTTTTATCCTTAAACGATGTATAAGATGATTTGCCTCAGTAATTATATCAGGTCTTGTGTCTGTATCAAAAGTCTGCAAGGCATATAATACAGATTTTGAATCAACAAAGAGAACTACTTTGAAAAATACATGTGTAGGGTTTACTAGATAATGCAACGCTTGTAAAATAGCGACTAATTCCGCTGTAAAGATAGATATATTTGCCCCAATGAAAAATGACTTTATTATTTTATATTTTGGGACATAAAATGCTGCTCCAGCACATTTATTTTCTAAGACTGATCCATCGGTAAAAATATGGAGGTGGGTACGGTATTTTTCATCGATGTGTTCTCTTGCTCTGCATATCGAAATGTTAACGTTTTCATATTTCTTAGCATCTGTATAATCAATATCAAAAGTAGCTTTTTGCATTTCCCATGTAGGGATGGTCGTTGTGGATGGTGTTTCAGCTATTTCATCCAGATTTATGTTAGACTGTTTGACCAGGTCAGATACGTAAGTTGCAACAGTCATTTGTGATGAAATGTTCTTTGCTCGTTTCGGAAAGTCAACATCTGACCTGATTTTTACTTCCTTACTCACAAAATTGTCCGTCTGTGAAGAAGTTCTAACGGCAAACTTTGCTGTCGCTAACTCACGATAGTTGTTCAGAGGCAGAATTCCAGCAACTTTGTACGTTTCCAGGCAAGAAGCATGGACTGGTACACCTCGTGCAATTTTAAGACTTTTGCAGTCTAAGCTTTGAATCTTCTTTAGTAAATATTTTGGTGCACTGAAGAACACTTCTTGTGCATAGGATAATTTAGATCTTACAAGT
Organism: Monoplex corrugatus; assembly: GCA_030674185.1. Lineage (NCBI taxonomy): Eukaryota > Metazoa > Mollusca > Gastropoda > Littorinimorpha > Ranellidae > Monoplex > Monoplex corrugatus. The sequence goes on from JAPXFY010000029.1 coordinate 15,843,994, forward strand.
GCTGTTGACAGATGAAGTAGTATGTTTGTATCCATTCCCCAGGGTAATCTGCTTATTATCTTTAGAAAATTTAAGGCTTTCCTTGCTTTTGTTAAAATATAATCAAAATGGACATTCCAGGTTAATTTCGATGTTATAAAGACTCCCAGAAATTTTACAACCTGCTTGTAATGTAGCACTTCACCATGCAGTTTGAAAGTAGGCAAGTTATTTAAAGTACCACCAGGATTAAATAGCATCATGTTAGTTTTTTTCCGCTGATAACGACAGTCCATTTTCTAACATGTAGTTTCCAAGATTATCAAGATGTAATTCTGTGCTCTCTGTGGAGTTGTCTTTTTTAAAGTAATATTCATCCAAATACATATATCATCAGCGTACTGTACCAATACAACACGATTTGAGAGTGCATTAGGAAGATCCTGTATAAGGATATTAAATAAAATAGGTGCTATCACTGAACCTTGAGGGATTCCCATATCAAGACGTCGCGAAGTAGAATAACTTGTTCCCACTCTTGCTTGAATTGGTCTATTGGCTAAATAGGACTTAATATAATTATACATATTGCCAGATAAACCAATAGATTTCAGCTTGTACAATAAACGTGTATGCCAAACTTGATCATACGCTTTTTTCACATAAAAAAAAGTTGCCAAAAGACTTTTTCTGCGGGCAAACTGTTGTTTTATCTGAGTTGTAAGTTTAACCAGGTGCTCAACTGTGGATCTCCCTTTTCTGAAACCTGCTTGGTTTACTGGAATAACGTTATTTTTATCACAGTAATGTACAAGTCTGTTTAATACCAATCTTTCCATTAGTTTGCTCGTATGGGACGTCAAAGCAATAGGTCTGTAACTGTTTTCGTTGTTTTTAGGCTTTCCTGCTTTTAATATAGGTATAACAATAGACTTTTGCCATACCTGTGGTACAGTTCCACTCACCCAGCATTTCTGAAAAATTTTGTGTAAGAAAGTAACATAGTTTTCTGGAAGATGCTTAATCATTTCAGTTGAAACTGCATCAACACCTACCGAACTCCTTTTGTTGTGTAGAGACAAGATTGAGTTTTTTAGCTCTTCTAAGGTGATTGGAGCATTAAACCAGCGATCATTCTGAGGTATTGGATCAGTGTAGATAAGGTTGTTAGCTGCCATTTCTCTGTAGTGTTTGCAGGTAGGAGACAAACCATCTACTTTACTATTTTCAGCGAAAAAATCCACAAAAGTTTCAGCTTTGTCCATGTCGGAAGGAAATTTGTGACATGTATCAATTATTATTGGACATCTAGGTAAGCTGGCTCCATTTTTCATTTGATTCATTTTTGTCCAGACTTTATGGAAATCCTTAAAATCTGTAATTGCACGCTATGTGTGTGTGTGTGTGTGTGCGTGTGTGTGTTGTGTGTGTGTGTGTGTGTGTGTGTGTGTGTGTATGTGTGTGTCTGGTGTGTGTGTGTGTGTATTTGTGTCTCTGTTGTGTGTGTGTGTCTGTGTTATGTGTGCGTGTGTGTGCGTGTGTGTATGTGTGCGTGCGTGTGCGTGTGTGTATGTCTGCGTGTAATATATATATATATATATATATATATATATATATATATATATACATGTGTGTGTGTGTGTGTGTATATGTGTGTGTGTGTGTGTGTGTGTGTGTGTGGTACGTAACATTTTAATTAATTTGATACAACAGTTAAACTTTTGATTTTTGTAGGATCAAACACCTTTCTTCAATGGAGACGATATGACAACAGTTCCATTACCAGCCAGTACAGATCACACATACTTCATAGCAAGGTGTTCCTTCAGCGGTCAGCCCATGCCTACTACTGATGGCTCTCATGCGTATGTCTTGAGGATTGATCCGAGAGAAAAGAATAACGATATAGAGGTTGGACCACGTCTTGATATACGTAAGTCTGCATCAGAATCATTTGTACTGTGGTGTGAACTATAATGTGTTTAGAATTGAAATCCTAATGCAACCACAAAAGAACGCACACACACACACACACACACACACACACACAAAAAAAGATTCGTTGGCCTGTCAGGTCGTATATTTTGTTTTCATATACAAGCATGGTGACGTTTTTTTAGTTTTTTTTACTTGGGGGCTGGTTCGTTTGTTTGGATAGAATCATGGACTCAGGATCTGATATCTTCAAGCTCAGTTCCAGCCCGCAACATTAAAAATTGACCCGTTCAATGCCCCATCTTAAATTAATGTTTCCTTTATGTTTCCGTCATGTTTGCCTCAGAAATTGCACTGTTTACTGCCCATCTTAATGTTCATCAGCATCATCAGGTGCTCTGCCGCATGGCGTTGGCGATCATGAACTTCCATCTGTCTCTATCTCTCGTTGCCCCTAGCATCTCCCCCACCCTCCTCGTCCCCAGCCACCCTGCAAGTCCGTCCAGCAATTTCTCCCTGGGTCTACCTGGTGCTCTCTTTCCCTCCAGTTTTCCCGTTGTGACCATAATGTTATGCTCACATAATGTTTGCATCAAACATTGGCCTGTTTACTTCCTACCTTCATATTTCCATCAAACATCGGCCTGTTTACTGCTCATCTTAAATTAATGTTATGTTCCCGTCATCTTTGTAGTAAATATTGGCCTGTTCACTACCCATTTTGATATGTATGTCCCCATCATGTTTGCGTCAAACATTGGCCTGTTTACTGCCCATTTTCCTGCTTCCATCATATTTGTATCAAATATTGGCCTGTTTGCTGCCCATCTACATGCTTCCATCATGTTTGCATCAAACGTTGGCCTGTTCACTGCCCATTTTCCTGCTTCCATCATATTTGTATCAAACATTGGCCTGTTTACTGCCCATATTAATGTTTCCATCATGTTTCCATCAAACATTGGCCTGTTTACTACCATCTTAAAATTATGTTTTCATCACGCTTGCATCAAACGTTGGCCTGTTTACTGCCCATATTAATGTTTCCATCATGTTTCCATCAAACATTGGCCTGTTTACTACCATCTTAAAATTATGTTTTCATCACGTTTGCATCAAACGTTGGCCTGTTTACTGCCCATATTAATGTTTCCATCATGTTTCCATCAAACGTTGGCCTGTTTACTGCCCATATTAATGTTTCCATCATGTTTCCATCAAACGTTGGCCTGTTTACTGCCCATATTAATGTTTCCATCATGTTTGCATCAAACGTTGGCCTGTTTACTGCCCATCTTAATGTTTCTGTCGTGTTTGCATCAAACATTGGCCTCTTTGCTGCCCATGTTAATGTTTCCATCATGTTTGCATCAAACATTGACCTCTTTGCTGCCCATATTAATGTTTCCATCATGTTTGCATCAAACATTCGCCTGTTTACTGCCCATCTTAATGTTTCCATCATGTTTGCATCAAACATTGACTTCTTTGCTGCCCATCTTAATGTTTCCATCATGTTTGCATCAAACATTGGCCTGTGTTCTGCCCATCTTAATGTTTCCATCATGTTTGCATCAAACATTGGCCTGTTTACTGCCATCTTCATGTTTCCATCATGTTTGCATCAAACATTGGCCTCCTTACTGTCCATCTTAATGTTTCCATCAAACATTGGCCTCTTTACTGTCCATCTTCATGTTTCCATCATTTTTGCATCAAACATTGGCCTCCGTACTGTCCATCTTCATGTTTCCATCATGTTTGCATCAAACATTGGCCTCCTTACTGTCCATCTTCATGTTTCCATCATGTTTGCATCAAACATTGGCCTCTTTGCTGCCCATCTTAATGTTTCCATCATGTTTGCATCAAACACTGGCCTGTTTACTGCCCATCTTACTGTTTCCATCATGTTTGCATCAAACATTGGCCTACTCACTGTCCATCTTCATGTTTCCATCATGTTTGCATCAAACACTGGCCTGTTTACTGCCCATCTTACTGTTTCCATCATGTTTGCATCAAACATTGGCCTACTCACTGTCCATCTTCATGTTTCCATCATGTTTGCATCAAACATTGGCCTGTTTACTGTCCATCTTAATGTTTCCATCATGTTTGCATCAAACATTGGCCTGTTTACTGCCCATCTTAATGTTTCCATCATGTTTGCATCAAACACTGGCCTGTTTACTGTCCATCTTCATGTTTCCATCATGTTTGCATCAAACACTGGCCTGTTTACTGTCCATCTTCATGTTTCCATCATGTTTGCATCAAACACTGGCCTGTTTACTGTCCATTTTCATGTTTCCATCATGTTTGCATCAAACACTGGCCTGTTTACTGTCCATCTTCATGTTTCCATCATGTTTGCATCAAACATTGGTCTCCTTACTGTCCATCTTCATGTTTCCATCATGTTTGCATCAAACATTGGCCTACTCACTGTCCATCTTCATGTTTCCATCATGTTTGCATCAAACATTGGCCTGTTTACTGCCCATCTTAATGTTTCCATGATATTTGCATCAATCATTGGCCTGTGTCTTGCCCATCTTAATGTTTCCATCATTCTAGTGGAGCCAGCTTAGTGTTTTAAAAGTCTTCCAGCCCGCAGCCCCCATCTCTGCTCCTCAGTTCAAGACCTTGCCAGCACGTATGGTTTTGCTCTGGCTCAGGAAGTCTGCCAGGTAATTGCTGGCAGATTTGGATGGAGCGCATATGGAATTGTCCGAGTGCGATGAACCCCTCTCGAACATACTGCAGACTCCAAACTTCTAGTTTATTCATTTATTGTCGTCTAAACGATTGCTAAGTTTGCTATATGTGATTGTACTATTTTCTGTTTCGATTTGAAAAAAACAACAACACACTTGTTCTAAATTCTTCAAGTGATTACATGTGTTTAGGAGAGTTACGTCTCTTCCATTTCCTGGCCTTTTTGGTGTGCAACACTGTCTCATTTTTTTTTTTCGTATTCATTTTACGATGTCCAGATTTTACATAGCGAATCAAAAGAAACAGTTAACTAGAAACACCACGAGGGTGCGGATGGGACCCAGGGCACCATTGCCTCACCACTCTTCAGACAGTCACCTCCCAAGCTTTCTGACGCCATTCGATAGTCGTTTCACCAAGCAAAGGGGAGCGGGGAGGGGGGAGGGGCTTGTCCATGCGTTGCGTGACCCATTCGAACCTAGTCATCAGTTACCTTGTTTACAAACCGAATGGCCAGGTGGGGGAGATGACACATTTTACATAGCGAATCAAAAGAAATACTTAATTTCTGTCTGAGGAGAATGGTTCAGTTTTTAGGTGGGGGAAGGTGGGTGGGTCTCTCACTTGGTGTGGCTTCGCGACTGAGTAATGACTGTCGTTAATTAAGGGGCTTTGTGAGCAGCGTCTGTACTAAGTCAGATCAGAACAGGCGTTGTTGCAATGCAGGGTCTCCATCGGTTGAGGTGTCTCATGGCATCTTGACATTTCTGGCTTCCTTGGGCTTCCTGGTACTGGGACTCCACTGAAAGAACTTGGCGTTGGTTGGAAGTGTGTTGTGAAGTCGGAATGAGCGACACGGTATCAGCGTCACTGAGGCCATGGAATGGTTGGGACGAAGACGAAGAAGAAGAAGAAGATGAAGAAGAAAGGTTTTTAGTTTTGAGCTGTAAAGAGAAGCAGCTGATTTTTTTTTATTTAACTTCTCTTTTCGTTTGAAAGTGTAAGGCATATCGAAAAGACTGTTGTATGGACAATCAGGTTTCTGTCTATTTGTAATATGTTTTCTCCGAGGGAATGCTGGGGGCTCTTTCAATAGAAATAGTATCCTCATCTTCTGAAAATTATGTGCTAGAAATTTCCTCTTTTCTGTCACTCTCTTTGTCTCTGCCTTATTCCTGTGTTTTCCTGTCATTTCTGCCTGTCATTTTCTGCCTTGCTGGTCCTTTCACCTGTGTGTTTTCGATAAAGTGTTACATCCTTTCTCTTAGGATTGATTATTGGGTATATGTATTAAGTGCATTTTTGGCTGTGGGGAAATGAGATATGCAAGAGCAATTTTAGGTAATTTAGGCCCGTATTTATATAAGCTTCAGTCTCCCTATTTATCTTTGAATTTGCATTCAAGTATGTTTTTTGAATCCCTTGTGTGATAAATTAGGCGGAATGATCAACGCCAGGGATATTTCCTTAGATTATTGCGCGAATGCATTGATATGAGTATCTAATTTTCTTTTCCTTTTTTTTTCCTGTTGAAGTATTGTGTGTATTGAAATGGTTATAACCCTGATATGGCTCTGCGTAGTCGGCTGGGCTTTAAACAAAAATAACACGAAACACAATTTGTAATATGCTATTTCTGGGGTTTGGTTTGGTTTGGCTTGGCTTGGTTCGGTTTGGTTTGGTTTGGTTTGGTTTGGGTTTTTTTGTGTGTTTTTTGTTTATGTTTGTTTAATGTTTGTTTTGTTTGTTTTGGTTTGGGGTTATTCTCTCTCTCTCTCTCTCTCTCTCTCTCTCTCCTCTCTGTTTCTCTCTCTCTCTGCCTCTCTCTCTGCCTCTGTCTGTCTGTCTCTGTCTCTGTCTCTGTCTGTCTGTCTGTCTGTCTGTCTGTCTCTCTCTCTCTCTCTCTCTCTCTCTCTCTCCTCTCTCTCTCTCTCTCCCTCTAACAGTCCCTCAGTTTAATTTTGTCCGTTGTTTTACAGAATCACCCAAAGGTCCACCTGTGTTGCACAACTGTTCATCTTACGTGGTTGAAGGGGACAGTTATTCCTGTACATGTATTGCCTCTGCTTCTGATCCACCTGCCTTGACGACATGGTATGACAATATCCCTACCAATAGTACACTACAGTTGAACAGAGTCAAGAGAGAGTATGATGGACAGAGCTACACGTGCACTCAGTTCTGGGGTGGAATAAGCATTAGCCCTGAGAGACAGACGCATTTTACACTGCACGTCAGATGTGAGTTTGAAGATGTTCCAGGTTTCCCCCCCCCCCCCCCCCCTGAAACTTGTTTATAACTTGTCGTTTTCTTTACAGTACACACTGTCATTTGTCCTGTACCATTGAACACACGTTTTCAGTCTAAGGGAAGGCTGCAAACTCTGTAAAATGAAGGAATGAAGATAAAATACAAAACTAAACAGACGAAAAGATTAGTCAAACATAACATAATTCAAACCAACAACATATGCCATACCCAGACTTTTTTCCTTCCAACGTTTAGAAAGTCATTTCAAACAAATAATACAGACACATGCAAAACAAAACACGGACGTGCAATTGCAATCACTTCTAACATAGAAAGTCTTGTTCACACAAAAAATCTATGTGCTTTAAAAAATAATAAAAATAGCGATGATGATGATGACGACGACGACGACGGCGTCGACAACAACAACAACAACAATAATAATGATTGTAATAATAATGATAATAATAATAGCAATAATAATAACAATGATAATGATGATGATAACAATAACAATAGTAGAAGTAGTAATAATAATAATGATGATAATAATAACAATAATGATAATAACCATGATAACGATGACGACGACGACAACGACGACGATGATGATGATGATAATGGTAATGATGATGATGATGATGATGGTGATGGTGGTGATGGTGATGACGACGACGACGCGATAACGACAATGATGATAATAACGATGATGATGATGATGATGATGATGATGATGATGATGATGATAATAATGATGACGACGACGACGACGACGACGACGATGATGATGATGATGACGACGACGACGACGATGACGACGACGACGACAGTGATGATAATGATAATGATGATGATGATGATGATGATGATGATGATGATATAGATGATGATGATGATGATGACGACGACACGACGACGCGTAGAAGGCTTTACATCTGGATACAAAAACCGAACCAAAGCGTGCACTCTCGATCTCATCATTCACTAGAGCGATCACCCAACACTGGCCAATACTCCAGTGCACAAAGCAACACACAAACAGGGAGGGGAGGTCACGTGTGTTCATCTTGCTTTCTGTTCTCTTTACACAGATCCTCCTTCATCCTCCCCAGTCATCACTGGCATCAAGGACAGCTATACAGAGGGGG
>JAPXFY010000029.1:15857026-15869526 GCA_030674185.1 Monoplex corrugatus
AACAAAATACACCAAGAACATAGTATGTCTGTGTGGAAAGAAGATAACACATAGTCATATTCTTTCTTGCGTTAAGGTAAAACGACATATTCCAACACTATCTATGAGTACAGTTTCTGATATATTTGCCTCATCATCATTACTGTATGAATTTTTTGTTAGCCTGTCAAAAAGTCCTATAGCGAATTACCTTTAAAATGTTATTTCACTTGTTCACTGTTATGGTTAGTCAATTATTAGTTTTATTTTTTTCTTCGTTTCTTCCAGATATTTATCAATTTTGTTTGTTAGTTTGTTTAAATCGTTAATTATGGTAACATTATTTGTTAGTTTTACCTTCCCCTCTTCAAAACAGTTGTTTTCTGGATCATCTTTTCTCAAGTTCAAAATTGACAATTTTCAAATATTCTCTTCACTCCTCTTATCACCCCCCCCCTTTTTTTTTTTTTTTTGTTGTTGTTGTTGTGTTGTTGTTGTTGTTGTCTAAAATCACTTTAGTGAATAGACATTAAATCAAAGACCACCACCACACACACACATGTACACATACATGCATATACATGCACCCATAGATAGATAGATAGACAGATAGTCAGATAGACAGACAGATAGATAGACAGATAGCTAGATAGACAGCTAGATAGACAGCTAGCTAGCTAATAGATAGACAGACATATAGATAGATAGATAGATAGATAGATAGATAGATAGATAGATAGATAGGTAGATAGATAGATAGATAGATGGATAGATAGATAGATAAATAATCTGATAGATAGAGACATAGACAGACAACTAGGCAGACAAACAGACAGATATATAGATAGATAGACAGATTGATTGATTGATTGATTGATTGATTGATTGACTGGCTCACTGACTCACTGACTCATTACTCTCTCACAGACAGATAAATAGGTAGATACATGCATACATATATACATACATACATACACACATACATACATATATACATACATACATATATACATGGCACATACATACATACATACATACATACATACATACACACGTAAGTACAGACACACATACGTACATACATAAACACATGCATACTTACACACATGCATACATGCATACATACATACATACGTACACACACAGACATATGTACATACATACTTTGCCTGACAATTGTAACAAAATTTCATTTGAGTTTAACCCAGTCAAAAGATAAAATGTGACTAGCTGTACGCTCACGTAATATCAAGAAATACTCTTGCTTTCATTAACCCCCCCCCCCCCCCCCATCCCTCCTGTTTAAAAAAAATTTCAATAAAAACCTGAAATCGTATACCAACAATGCAATGAACCATCAGAACCCTCAAAACGTCTCGTTTGGAAATGAGGACCATGTTTTCATGTATATGAATTTCTGGTACCATTACTTCTGAGTATATTGCGGTTTTTTTTTTCTTCAAATGTGAAACGCACAATTGGTCTTGATGAATATAGAAAATTGCGCTATATGAGAATTATTTGCTAAAGCTGATTGACCAGGAAGAAAGGAATCTTTTATTTAATGTCTGTTCACAATAGTGATTTTAGACACTCACAGAGAGAGAGAGAGAGAGAGAGAGAGAGAGAGAGAGAGAGAGAGAGAGAGAGAGAGAGAGAGAGAGAGAGAGAAAAGGAAAAGGAAATGAACAAAAAAGGGTGTGGGAATGGGGAGGGGTAGTGAAAGTTTGAATGTAAGATGGGGATCAGTGACCAATTAATAATTCAGAACAATGAATTAACAGTATCAAATAATAACATACAACAATTAATAAACCATTCAAAACAATCTGCCAACAGGAGACCTGAGAATCAGCTTGACTACCGAAATATTATCAGTTTTGTTGTAAAAGATATCTGTAGAGTCAGTACATGAAAAATAGAGATTGTTATCAGTACATGAAAGTTAGAGCGTTCTGAGGACAGTCAGTTTCCGAGGTGTATAGTAATTCATCCTTAACTGAGTTCTTTACGGCCAGAGCTCTAATACCATACGTTGTCACCACTACTTCACGTTGATCTGTAAGTGTTAACATGTTACTTTCACTGAGTCACTGATTCACCAGGTGAGCCAGTATATGCCAAGCCTGCACGTTGCCTTGAGCAGGAGCACATTTACACAGACGTGAACTACACTGTGCCAATCAGTGTTCCAGGTACACCGTTTGTCTTGCCTTCATGTTCAGCAACTTGCTTGTGCTTCATCAGCATCACATCATCATCACCATCATCATCGTTTTCTTCTTTTTCTTCTTCTTCTTCTTCTGCTTGTTCTGCTAGTTTGCTTGTTCTTGTTTCTTTTCTTCTTCTTCTCTTTTCTTCTTCTTCTTCTTCTTCTTCTCTTCTCTTCTCTTCCTCTCTCCTCCTCCTCCTCTTTCCTCTTTTTCTTCTTCTTCTTCTTCTTCTTCTTCTCTTCTTTTCTTCTTCTTCTTCTTCTCTCTTCTCTTCTTTCTTCTTCTTCTTCTTCTTTCTTCTTCTTCTTCTTCTTCTTCTTCTTCTTCTTCTTCTTCTTCTTCTTCTTCTTCTTTTCTTCTTCTTTTCTTCTTCTTCTTCTTCTTCTTCTTCTTCTTTTCTTCTTCTTCTTCTTCTTCTTCTTCTTCTTCTTCTTCTTCTTCTTCTCTCTTCTTCTTTCTTCTTCTTCTTCTTCTCCTTCCCTCTCCTCTCCTTTCTGCTACCAACTACTACTACCGCTCTCCTACTACTACTAGTACGACAAAAACTATTGTTAGTAACGTTTCTCTCTTGATAGACTTATTTTCGTCTCACAGGAAGAATTTGCACAATGTATGCTATTCTGTATGCATGAAAAATGTCCTTGTTAAAGGCTTCATAACCTTCATGTTTGTATCAAAACAAGCGACTGCGTGTCTTTGTGCAATTGTTTGATTCCACAAAACTCATTTTCAAATGAGAGACATTTTTTAAAGGATGTAACATAAAAAGATCTACAAACTTCTGTAAATAGTATTTGCATTATGTGAGTTACTTTAAACACATGATATCCCTTTTGTGAATACACAGTAGTAACATCCATTCAGTAAATCGTTATAGGCCGAGACATAATTATGTTTTCATTGGAACCATGCCTATGAGGCCCATGAATTATGTCCATACAATTTGTACTGTTCTGCCTTTGTCTTGTCTCATCTTGTCTTCTTTTTCCTGTTTTGTTTTTCTTTCCCATTCTCTCTTTTGTGGGGATCTTTTCACAACAGAATTTCCCTTGTAAAAATCAGGGGTTTTTCCTTGCCAATGCAGTTTGTGTGTGTGTGTGTGTGTGTGTGTGTGTGTGTGTGTGTGTGTGTGTGTGTGTGTGTGTGTGTGTGTGTGTGTGTGTGTGTGTGTGTGTGCGTGCGTGGTGTGTGTGTGTGTGTGTGTGTGTGTGTGTGTGTGTGTGCGTTTCTTTGTGTGTGTATTTGTTTCTGTGTGTGTGTTTCTGAGCGTAGGTCTACGTGTGTTTTCTATTAAACTCGGTTTTCACATGCAAGAATGACTAGCCAGCTGTCCTCAGAACTGACCAGCTTTTGTGTCCTCTGTTTATGTATGTGGTGTGTGTGTGTGTGTGTGTGTGTGTGTGTGTGTGTGTGTGTGTGTGTGTGTGTGTGTCTGTGTGTGTTGTGTGTGTGTGTCTGTGTGTGTCTGTGTGTGTCTGTGGTGTGTGTGTGTGTGTGTTGTGTCTGTGTTTCTGTGTGTCTGTGTTTGTGTCTGTGTCTGTGTATGTACAAATGTATTGTTTGTTTTATTCCTGTAAAGTTGAACGAGATGCTTTTGACGGGAACTGTTCCCACTATATAAGTCAAACTGTCATTTTTTATTGGTTCCCACAAAGTTTTTCATGCAATGTGATAATCAAGCTTTGTCTACTTTCAGCGCCGGCGATTCCTCTGCACGCAAACAGCGTCGTGGATGAACACAAATGCGAGAACACGGCTGGCATCGAACAACAAACTTCGTTTGCAAGGGGATACGAAAACAGGGCTATGACACAAACACAGACTTCACCTGACGAGGAATACGTAAACAGCGATGCAAATGCACGACAAACGCCTTGTGATGGGGGATACAAGAACGTGGTTCCAACTGAAGAAGATACATTGTCAAATGAGGATTATGAGATCCCTGCCTGACAAGCAGTGAAATACTGACAGTCATTTGATACACAAACAACCAGGCTCACCTGCCATGGTTTTCTTCATAGAAATGTGCACAACACTTGAAGCATAACACATTAGATTGTTAATCGTTTTTTTCCCATTTTTTGTTAGTTAAAGGTAAATATACACTATACCTGAAGCATAATAGACGAAACTGTTATTCGTTATTTTCCCAATTTTGTTAAAGGTAAATGTATACAATACCTGAAACATAATACACTATATTGTTATTCTGTATTTTCTTTTTTTGTTAAAGGTACATGTACACAATACCTTAAGCATGATACACTAGATTGTTATTTGGTATTTTTACAGTTTTTGTTAGTTAAAGGTAAATGTACTGTATACCTGAAGCATAATAAAAGACATTGGTATTCTTTTTTTTCCCAGTTTTGTTAAAGGTAAATGTACACAATACCTGAAACATAATATGCTATATTGTTATTCGTTATTTTCCCATTTTTGTTGAAGGTAAATGTACACTATACCTGAAGCACAATAGACAACACTGCAATTCGTTTTTTTTCCCCATTTTTGTTAAAGGTACATGTACACAATATCTGAAGCATAATTCATTGTGTTGCTATTCGTTATTTTCCAAGTTTTGTTACAGGTAAATGTAGACATTACCTGAAACATAGTACAGTATAAATACTATTGCTATTCGGTATTTTCCCATTTTGTTAAAAGTAAATGTAGACAATACCTGAAACATAATACACTATATTGCTATTCGGTTTTTTCCTATTTTTGTTTAAGGTAAATGTACACAATACCTGAAGCATAATACCTTAATGACTACAGAAGCTTTCACCAAGCCATGATGACTATGATGATGAAGACTGTTGCTATGGCGTTCCATCCAGGATTGAGACTGTGCAACAGGGCTGTACTCTACACTTACTATCATAACATATCATGGCGTCAATCAGGCCCGAAAGATACAAGACACTTGCAGTGTTGGTCAGAAGATTTGAGCAACACCCTCAGTGACTCACTCATAAAGTGAATGAGACTCCAGTGTGTAGTCCCAGTTTTCCCAAACAAACCCACACACAGCACGCTTAACTCTGGGTAGGAGCCAGTTGGAGCCGAAAAATCCATCAATGATTTCGAAAGAACTTATGTGGATTCGAACCCCACAAACTTCCAGTCGGTAGTCTGTTGCACTAACCACTACACTACTTTGCTGCCCATCTTAGTGCTTCAGTTATTCTGGTCCGCACCCCCCCCCCCCCCCCCATTGAGGATTGCTCTCTCAGTGTAAATAGTATCCCCACCTTCTGGAAATTCTGTTCTATAAAATTGTCATTCTTTGTTTCTGTCTTGTTCCTTACTGGTCCATTCACCTGTATGTGTTTGATAAAGCTTTACATGTTTTTGTCTTATGATTGATAATTGAGTATAATTATGTATTAAGTGCAATTTTGGCTCTGGGAAAATGAGATATGCACAATCAATTTTAGGTAATTTAGGTCCGTTTTTATGTGTTTTAATGTCTTTACTTATGTTTATGTGACAAATTGGATGGAGCGGTCAATGCCAGGGGCATCTCTTTAGATTATGTGCGCAAATGCACCTGTATGTGTACTTAATTTTCTTCTCCCCTTTTTTACCTGTTAAAGTGTTGTGTATGTTTAGAACGAGTTATAGCCCTGATATGGCTTTATGCAGTAGGCTGGGCTTTAACAACAATAACAACAATAACAATCATTCTGGTGGAGTCAGCACTGCCCTGACGTTCAAAACATAAGTCTCTTGAATTAGTTCAAGTGCGTGGTCTTTGTATGATTAGCTGTGTCTGCGTTTCATGCAGTCTTCGCCACCCCAATCCCCACCCCTGAAAAAAACGTCTCATAATGGCAGTGCACATGATTACGCTGCAGTAATCGGCGCTCATACAGTATTTTCCGTTCATTTTCACTTTTTATTCTGTTGATCTTTCTTGCTTTCAACCTTCACCTTCACCCCTCTGTGTTGATCTTTCTTGCTTTCAACCTTCACCTTCACCCCTCTCCTCCCTCCCCCCTTCCCCCTTCCCTTTGTATTTGTCTCACTTCATTATTTCGTGCTTGAGTTGTTTTCAAAAAGAGAATTCTATTTTTAGATCGACTGCAGTCTGTTTGTGTATGCGTGTTTGAGTGCATGTGTAAGTGTTTGTGCCTGCGAGCCTCTGTGTGTGTGTGTGTGTGTGTGTGTGTGTGTGTGTTTGTGACATGTGCACAGGGTAATGTGCGCACATGTTTTTAGTTTTTTGTTGTTGTTTGTGTGTGTGTGTGTGTCATGTGCAGAATTTACAAGGAATTTTTGTGTGCACATGTGTGGTGTGATGTAGAGTTAGTCTTTTTTGAAGATGGCTAGTAGAACCAACCCACTACAGTTGGAGTGTGGTCATTGTATTTAGATTGTAAGGTAACAGGTGATTGGTTATAACCACTCACTGAATTCAGTGGCCTGTATTGGCAGTAAAGGCAGTTGCGATTAGCTGTAATTCTGAAAACAGCTCACCCAAGTTGGTGACTTTGGTAGAATGGGTTTGTTGATCACTTTGCCTAAGGCCGCCTTGAGAGCACGCACTGTTTTCTTTCTTCAGTCATCTATCTGTCATATTGATTCAATCACTGGAGCTCAATTCTACAACATGTGTATGTAAAGTTTGATGTGATGTTAGTCATTCTATATATTCCTATTTAATCGACATTTGAGGAGAAGAAGAAGAAGAAAGAGAAGGAGAAGATTAAAGAGAAGAAGGTGAAGAATGAGAAGGAGAAGAGGAAAGAGAAGAAGAAGGAGAAGAAGAAGGAGGAGGAGGAGAAAAAGAAAAAGAAGAAGGAGAAGGGGAAAAAGAAGGAGAAGAAGAAAGAGGAGGAGAGGGAGGAAAAGAAGAAGGAGAAGAAGAAGGAGAAGAAAAAGAAAGAGGAGAAGAAGAAGAATGAGGAGGAGAAGAAGGAGGAGGAGATAAAAGTGAGTGAGAAGGTGTGTGACTATCAATGTTGTGTGTGATGTATGAAATGGAATTGTGGAAAGATTCAATTGTACATTGAAATCCATGCTGCGCAAAGCTTTGCGATTCGAACCACGCCAGTGGGACTGTTACATCCTTGCATTACTTTTCGCCTATCGTGAACTGACAAACGAATCGCTCGGGTTTTCCCCTTTCGAGTTGGTTTTTGATCACTCCCCATGAGGTCCGCCTGACCTCTTGGCACACAAATGGAGTGACGACTCACACTCAGAGGACACAAAAAACGTGTACCATTATTTGTATGACTTGCAAAATAAAATCAAGCATGCGTGTGAGATTGCACAAAAGACTGCTGACCATAAGTCTGATGTATACAAACAGTACGCTGACAGAAAGGCCAAAGTACGTTCATTGTCTGTAGGTGACAAAGTCCTTGTTCTCCTGACTGACGAACACAATAAACTGCGTGCACTGTGGAATGGACCTTTTCTTGAGACTGACAAGACTTCACCTGTCAATTACAAAATAAAAATGAGATAATCATATTTTGTTTTATTCTTGTATGAGAATGTGATGTGATTTATATCAGTCTATTTTTGTTATGTATCATTGTAAACACTTATTTCCAATTTCATGTATTTCTTTGACATGATTATTGAATTAATAATATTGAATTGATGATGGATTCATTGAATTTGTATGGTTCATCAATATTGTTAGACTGAAACATAAAGCAACAATTTGTATGATGAACAAAGCTATAAGTATTTGATTGCTGAAGATTGTATGATTTCATGTGGCGAATGTTTTTGTTTGTTTTGTTTTTTGTTTGTTTTTATTTGTATTTTTACATTGAAATTATCACTATTTGCCATATTTGAATGAGTGTCATGTATTAGTATGATATGTCCTATTTTGGTGAATGATTATGATATATTCTATGGAAAGCCCTATTTTATTCATATGTATTATGCTATGCTGGGTATCTAATTAACTGAGTAGTTTTTGACCAAGTATCATATTTTGGTGGATGTCTTCATTATTGTATGTGCTAAACATCCACGAGTTGATGAATGTATTTAGTTGCATACATGATTGCTTGTCATTTTGACATATATTTGATTTCCCTGTTTATATCAGTGGCTATTTAAAAAAAATTGCTGTCACAATTTTTTTCCCGGGATGGGGGGTGTCATGTGCACAGGGTAATGTGTACACATGTTTTTGTGTCATGTGCACAAGGAATTTTTGTGTGCACATGTGTGGTGTGATGTAGAGTTAGTCTTTTTTTAAGATGGCTAGTAGAACCAACCCACTAAAGTTGGAGTGTGGTCATTGTATTTAGATTGTAAGGTAACAGATGATTGGTTATAACCACTCACTGAATTCAGTGGCCTGCACTGGCAGTGAAGGCAATAGCGATTAGCTGTAATTCTGAAAACAGCTCACCCAAGTTGGTGACTTGAGTAGAATGGGTCTGCTGATCACTTCGCCTAAGGCCGCCTTGAGAGCACGCACTGTTTTCTTTCTTCAGTCATCTATCTGTCATATCGATTCAATCATCAGAGCTCAATTCTATCACACGTGTATGTAAAGTTTTACGCGATGCTAGTCATTCTATATTCCTATTTGATGTACAGTTGAAGAGAAGAAAAAGAACAAGGGGAAGAAGAGGAAGAGGAAGGAGAAGAAAAGGAGAAGGAGAAGAGGAAGGAGAAGAAAAGGAGAATGAGAAGAGGAAGGAGAAGAAAAGGAGAAGAAGAAGGGAGAAGAGAGAAGAAGAAGAGAGAAGGAGAAGAAAAGGAGAAGAAGAAGAAGAGGGAGAGGAAGAAGGAGGAGAAGAAAAAGTTGAAGAAGAAGAAGAAAAAGTAGAAGGAAAGAAGAAGGAGAGAGGAAGGACAAGGATAAGGAGAAGAAAGAGAAGGAGAAGAAGAAGAAGAAGGAGGAGGAGGAGAAGGACAAGGAGAAGGAGAAGAAGGAGAAAAAGAGAAGAAGAAGAGGAGGAGAAGAAGAAAGATGAGGAGAAGAGAAAAAGTTAGTGAAAAGGTGTGCAATCACGAATGTTGTGTGTGTTGTTTGAAAATTCATGTTAATAAATGTTGTCTCTTCCTAGTTATGGAGGAGGGAAAATAGTCAAAATAGAATTGTGATCTGCCTAGTGCATTGTTTGAAAGGCGAACGTGAGTTTGCACGAGGTTGCGTGATGGACGAATGCTTTATGCATGTTTTGATTGCATGAAAACGCAGAAGCATGACAATATTGACAAACCCCACACGCAGACACACACACACACATACACACACACACACACACACATATATATATATATATATACATACCCATGTCCACACAACATGATGGCTGACAACAACAAAAACAGCAGCAGCAGCAGCAACTGGAAGACGTTGGTGACAGTGAGGAAGAATGGACAAAGTTGAGAAATTCGATAAATGAAACTTGTGAAGAAATCACTGTAGTAGATAGAAAAGCAAAAAAGAACTGGATGACAAAAGAAATTTTAGGCTTGATGGAGGAACGGAGGAAAGCACAGAGAAGCGAGGAAATATACAGGAAGATAAACAAAGAAATCAGGAATAGGTGCAATGAAGCTAAGGAAGCTTGGCTGAAAACAAAATGCACAGAAATAGAAGACCAGCAAAAAAATGAATCCTCAGGGTATGTACAGACGAGTTGAAGAAATTGTCCACAGGAAAAATACAAGCACATCAACTGGTTGCTTAAAATCGAAAGATGGTACGATTCTCATGGAAAAAGACAAAACATTAGACAAATGGGGAGAGTACATTAAAGACCTTTTTGAAAATGACGGAAACGCAGAACACATTATAAGAAAGAACTTTGAAGGACCACCCATAATGAAAGATGAAGCTAGAGCAGCACTGAAATAAAAATGAAACCAGGAAAAGCCCCAGGACCAGATAACATTACCACAGAGATGATTGAAGCCCTGGAGGAATTCGGTATAGAAAAAATAACAGTCCCCCTAAATGAAATTTACGATACTGGAAAAATCCCCCAAGATATGTCAAAATCAATTTTCATTGCACTTCCAAAGAGCACAGGGACTATAGAATGTGAACTCCATCGTACAAACAGTTTGATGAGTCATGTAACCAAGATCATATTAAGAATAATCATGATGAGGACAAGGAATAGAATCAAAAGAGAAATAGCAGATCAACAGTGTGGATTTGTGGAAGGGAAAGGAACTATTAATGCCATATACACCCTAAGAACTATCATAGAGAGGTCAATCGAGGTGAACAAGGATTTATATTTATGCTTTGTTGACTATACCAAGGCTTTTGATCGGGTAAGACATGAAGAATTGATCAACCAATTAGAAAGACTCAATATTGATGGAAAAGATCTACAAATAATCAGAAATATGTATTGGGAACAAACAGCAGCAATGAGAATAAAAAACGATATATGCTCTATCCAAAACATCAAAAGAGGAGTCAGACAGGGTTGTGATTTGTCACCAGGTCTGTTTTCACTTTACAGCGAAAACATCATGAGAAACCTAGAGGAAGACCCATGGTTAAAGGTTGGAGGAAAAATGATAAACAACATTCGATACGCAGATGACATTGTGCTAATTGCAGAAAGTGAAAGGGACCTACAAAACATTGAGAATATACTTGAAATAGAAAGCAAAGGTAAGGGGTTGGAACTAAACAGCAGGAAGTCTGAAGTCATGGTGATCAGTAAAAAAAACATGAAATCCCCTCATGCAAAATAACAGCAAACAGCCAAATGCACATCAGAAATAGCCAGCAGAATCGGTTAAGCAAAAACAACATTCAAGAAGATGGAGAGCATTCTTATCAACAAATGCCTAGCAATTAACATCAGGAAGGGAGTTCTTGAATGTTATATAGAATCAATACTGTTGTCTGGTTGCGAGGCGTGGACAGTCAACAAGCAAAGTCAGAACCAGATTGAGGCAGCCGAGATGTGGTTTCTAAGAAGAATGTTGAGAGTTCCATTAACAGCAAAGTAAACAAACGAGACAGTCTTGATGGAGGCAGACACAAGTAGATCATTCATAAGGAAGATTAGGAAAAGGTAGGCAACATTCACAGGCCATTTTATGAGGAAAGGGGAATTGGAACACCTAGTCACAACGGGAAAGCTGGAGAGAAAGAGAGCACCAGGTAGACCCAGGGAGAAAGTGCTGGACGGACGTGCAGAGTGGCTGAAGACAGGGAGGGTGGAAGAGATGCTAGGGGCAACAAGAGATAGAGACAGATGGAAGTCCATAATCGCGAATGCCATGCGGCAAGGCACCTGATGATGATGATGATTCTCCATACCCTAGAAGGGGTGAAAGGTTTTAACTACTTTGAACTTTGAACTTGTATGCTTAGACCAGGAAGTTAAGACCTTCAACGCGCAGTATGAGGAGCGAAGGGGAAGCTTGAAACTCATTCTGTGCCCATCACTGGGCTGTGTGTGTGTGTGTGTGTGTGTGTGATGTGTGTGGTGTGTGTGTGTGTGGTGTGTGTGTGTGTGTGTGTGTGTGTGTGTGTGTGGATGTTTGTGCATGTGTGTACGTGTGTGTGTGTGTGTGTTTGTGTGTGAGTGTGTGTGTCTGTGTGTGTGTATTTGTGTGTGTGCGTGTGTTTGTATGTGTGTGCGTGTGTGTGTGTGTGTGTGTGTATGAGTGTGTGTGCATGTGTGTGTACGTGTGTGTGTGTGTGTGTGTGTGTGTGTTGGTGTGTAGTGTGTGTGTCTGTGTGTGTGTGTATTTGTGTGTGTGCGTGTGTTTGTATGTGTGTGTGTGCGTATCTGTTTATGTGTTTGTATGTATGTGTGTGTGTGTGTGTGTGTGTGTGTGTGTGTGTGTGTGTGTGTGTGTGTATGTATCCATGTGTGTGTGTGTGTGTGTGTGTGTGTGTTATGTGTCCATGTGTGTGTGTGTGTGTGTGTTTGTGTGTGCGTGTTTGTATGTGGGTATATGTTTATATGTGTGTATGGGTGTATGTGTGTGTGTGTGTGTGTGTGTGTGTGTGTGTGTGTGTGTGTGTGTGTGTGTGTGTGTGTGTGTGTGTGTGTGTGTGTGTGTGTGTGTAGTTTGTCTCTCTCTGTGTTTGACTGAGCACGCTTGTGTGTATTTGTGTGTGTATGAGTGTTTGTATATGTGTGCAGTTTGTGTGTGCTTGTGTATTAGCATGTGTGTCTGTGTGTGTGTGTGTGTGTGTGTGTGTGTGTATGTGTGTGTGTCTGTGCATGTGTGTGTATTTGCGTGTGTCTGTGTGCCTGTGTCTGTGTGTGTGTGCGTGCGTGTGTACTTGTCTGTGTGTGTTTTGCGTGCGTGTGTACTTGTCTGTGTGTG